>VZRM01001692.1:0-70123 GCA_013397955.1 Grantiella picta
TCCTTCCTTCCTTCCTCCTGCTTGCTTTTAACTTTTTATTTTCATTAGAAATTAGCCTCTCTATTTATATCCCACAAGTGTCTGTCTTTCAGGTCTTTGTGCATGTGAAGAACATTACAAATATAGAAGATTTCACTTCACGTTTTCATAGCACATGTGTTTTCAACCATTTGAAATGAAGTTTTATTTGCTCAAAAGAGTACTAAAATGGTGCATTTCTAAAACAAAAGCATTTGGGACTGTGAGATTTTGCTTCTAAGTAGAAGGGAGATATGTGGTTACTTATATCAATTTGGGTGTACAACTGGAACCATTCAACTTGCAGCTACATTTTAGGTTCACAATGACATTATAATGCATTAAATATGCGTATTTTCCATGCGAACAAAGATACAGATAAGGCAGTTGTGAAAAAGCCATGGTGAAGTTTTATTTTTCTGAAGACAAATTTAGCAGTGCCCACTCAGTTTTTGGCAGTTTATTGGAAATTCAGAATGCTGATTTCCTCATAACATCACTCACAAAGCCATTACAACATAAGTTCTAGGAGTCACCCAATATATTCAGGATTTTTTGCATTTATTGTGTTTGCTGACTGAAGTAAACAAATACTCACCAAAGTGCATCTTGATTACGTCTGGGTCAAAGTGAGGGACAAAAAGAAGGAAAGATCTGTTGTATTGGCTGCAGAAATTTATCTCAGGAAAATAAAAGGCTGCCATTCCATAGAAAAATTGTTTTTGTTAAAAGCAACCTTCACATTTGCCCTGAAAGAACCAAACAATTTGAAGGCTCTTGGAGGATATCACCGAACTCATCCAAAGTTGTGCAGCACTTTTTCTCCTTCAGGTTCCTGCTCTACAGTGAATTCTTCTCAGGTCTGTCAAGTCAAAAGTTCTAATCACTCTGAACCAAATTATACATTCTGCAGGTTCAGTGTTTCTATTTTATTAAATAATGCACATTTTAAAAAAAATCCAACAAAACAAAAAACAGGAATCTATGGGAACAAAGGGACTTGTTGATCTTATTCTATAAAATTATTAAGTTATTCAACTGAGAAAGTGATTGTTTCCTCACTTCCTTCTACCTTTGCTTCTCTCCTGCAGTATTTTGAACTGCACAGATGTCACCTGTGGCTCCAGATGTGCAGCCAAAGGTCTCTGGAGAGTGCAAAAATAACCTCAATATGTTTGGCTTGTTCTTATGGTCTTCCCTCATTTTGTCCTGGAACAGGCTGAGTCAGATGCCCTTGGAGTGGACAAAATGGTCAAATGGTCAAATCATGCACAACTTCTTCAGTACCACATGAGGTTTTATGGGCAGGACAAATCTCACTGCATTTGTTAATTTTTCGGACTGGAGAGTCCTAGTTTTGAAACTTTCAGGTTTTTCTTTGTGCTTTTTGGGACAGGAGGCTCCAAGTTGATGTGCACTGAGTTTGTCGGCCAGTCCCATTTCTGAAATGCCAAGTAATGCTGGTTTGTTCTGTGTTCCTCTCCTAATAATCCTTAGAGCACAAGAATTGTTTCCCCCCCTCATCATTCCTTTAATATTCATGGAGCTATCTGTCATAATCCCAAAATATTGCTGCCAAACGATAACAACTCTCTTTTTGTATGTGAAATTAGGTGTCTTTGTCAGCCTTCACAGTGCTTTATATTTATGTGCATGGACTCATCAGATATTTTATTACCAGTCACACTGTTTTATAAGGTTTTCCTATAAAGTTTCATTCTCTGCCCTGTCTTTACATTTCCAGCTAATTTAGTACCATCACAAAATTTTGTCTCTTCACTGCTCATCTCCATTTCCAGTTAATTTATTAAAAGTATAAAAATCTTCCAGTGCAGAGCTCTGCAGAACTCAGATGACCTCTCTCTGCTGAAAGAAATAACTATTTCCCCTGCACTTTGTTTCTTACCTTTTTAGAATTTACCCATCTATTCATGGACCTTCTTTCTTACACTGAGGCTTCGTAGTTTTCCTAAAATCTTTGATCAGGGGCTCTGTGTAAAGTCTTTTTGGAAATCCAAATAGACTCTATCAAGCAGATAATTCCTGTGCCATTTCAATTACCATCTCATTTCCTTTTGCTTTTAAGTTGATTGAATATCCTCTACTGCTGCTTGGAATTTCAGTTTTATTTCTCTGTTCAGTTTCTACTGCTGAACCTGCTACCCATGTCTAAAGTAATATATTTTTACCTGCTCTGATATTCAAGGTTCTTTACTGCTTATTTTCTCCTGAGATATTGATTATGGCCTGCAACATACACTTGATAACAGATTTCAATGCTCAAGTGAGACATATTTTTCTAAAAACTCTTCTCTTCCTCCCAAATGTTTTCTCAAGTAATCCAGAAACATCAAGCTCCTTTAAATTAAAACTCTCTCCTTTTTTGAACATGTTTAAACAGAGTGGTGAAGCTTTTAAGACCATAATCTCTAATTCTATTGCTGATTAACCATCTCAATTGCTGGCTAATTGACTTTTCGTGGGTCTCCACCTGTCTCTTTGCAGATATTTACCAGTTCTTGTCCATGAAGGGGATGGAAACTGGTCAAGACAGTTCTCTTAAGAACTTCCAAATAATCATGTTTTAAAGAGTCCTGCAGCAATAGTCTATTTTTAACTTACTTGTCATTGGTTCTGTTACCTCAGAGCCATAACTGACCCATAATAAATGAAACTTACTGCAATAAAACTCCTGAATACAGTTTGGAAAACCAACCTCTTGGCGAGGAAAAACAGCTCCTTTCTGCAC
The DNA here is from genome assembly GCA_013397955.1 of Grantiella picta. Classification (NCBI taxonomy): domain Eukaryota; kingdom Metazoa; phylum Chordata; class Aves; order Passeriformes; family Meliphagidae; genus Grantiella; species Grantiella picta. The sequence continues at coordinate 2,768 of VZRM01001692.1, forward strand.
CAAGCAGTTGAACAAGCTCTCCCACAATGACTGGATTAAGGGAGAAGGGAAATATTCAAGATGCTCCTAGAATAAATAAAGTCAGAGATATGCATCACTGCCAACACCTCACCGCAGAGCTTTTCGGGACTCAAAGAAAGGACAAAGCAGGGACACAAAAGCAGTAATAAGATTTGGGGGCTTTCTTCTTTTCTCCTTGCATTTCCATATTGATTCTTAGCTAAAACTTCCCCTTCTCCACCTTTTTTATCTGTCTGAGTGCAGCTGCTGTGTTTTCAATACAAACATACATCATTCCCTATCAGCACTGCCTTCAACAGGTGATGGAGCGTGGTTGAGCCAGGCAGACACCAAAGCCCCTTGTAAATCTCCACCTGTGAGAATGAGGACAGAGCACGAGGAGGATCATAAGAAAGGATAAAAACCCAAAGTTTGCCACAAGCCAGCCATTCTCAATTAAAACCAGATTACTTCCAGAATCAGAGTGCTCTTCTTGCTCACTTGAGCTGAAATTAAGAGAAAGAGATTGAACAGATGTGCTGCTGAGTTGTAGAGATAATCAATCTACCAGGCTGTGCAGCCCTGGCACAGGTAAAGCTGCTAAAGTGACGACAAAAGGAGAAAGAGATTAGGATAAACAAAAATCCAAACGCTTCTTATAACAGTTTATCAAATGCACATCCTCTCGTGAGGTACATTGAATGAATTTTGAACCTGATTTGTAGGTTTTTCATATTCCCACACGTTGTCACCCATAGGAGCTGAGGCCAGGGAGGGCAGGGAGGTGGAAAAGGAACATAATTCACTCCCCAGGTTACTGAGGGGAAGTTTCCCTTCTTACACTCCGGTAAGTAACGCCGTGACTGCTGCTGCAATTTCACATTCTGACTAATATTGCACAGCCTGACAGCTATTAGCCTGCCTTTGAAGCATTTCCTCCCCCTCTAAATGGCTAAAGGGTTGTTCTTGATAATATTCACTTGACAGCACAACATTAGGCGTGTAAGCTATTGCACCTCTGTGCCTCCTACACATGTATTTTTTTTTGAGACCTAGCCATCATAAGGCAATTTTTAAGATTCAGAGAGCTTTCTTCAAATATAAATAATCAAAGGGAGATTTTGCTGACTGAAAGCTTAAAGCTTTTTGGGTTTTTTTCTAAGTTTACCGAATTGTCAAAGAAAGTTACAAAATATTTGTAACAGATAAGACCTGGGAGTAATGAAATTCTGCTCAAATGTAACTGCAGGCTTTGGTGCAGCAGTGTTTCTGTACTTTACTTACTGTGAGGGAGCTCTGAGTGTGATGTTACCCAATTTTGAACATTTTCCCTTTGCACAATCTCTTCTCAGAGATAACCAAGGTGAGCATCAGTGTCTACCAGAACTTTCCCCTCGGGAGAAAGGGATTTGTCAGACATGTTTAGTCAAAGATATTATTGGACACAAACAGCCTCCTGTATATCTTGTAAATCAGAATTTTTACGGAATAGTACAATTTTATAAATAAAAAGCAAACAGGCGCATTTATCTCAGTGAAGACAAACAAAAATCATAAGAAAATAATCTTGGCTTTAATTTAAAGTTTTGTTGGGTTTTTTTGTTTGTTTTGTTTATTCATTTATTGATGTTGTTTTGCTAAGGCAGCTAGCAGAAGTGTGAGAGTTGATATCCAGAAAGATCACATAGGAGATTCTCCACCACACAAAATCTCTACATTTTATTTTCTCTACTTTGCCTATTTACTCGCTAAGTTGTTCTTTTCCACACTAATTAGTGCATTAAAATTTAATTCTTATTAGCTACTGAAATCAGTTGGTGAATCCTTTCTCAGCAAGCATTATCCCATTACCAAGTTTATATTATTGAAATTTAACATTAAGTGGTATTTTTAACTACGAACAGTACAATATAACAAAATACTGTGTATTTATTTTACCTACTAACAAACATTCGAGGTCACTCAAACCTTTCCAGGGGGGTAATAAGATATTATCAAAGTGTACAGTTTGAGCTGCCATGTTCTATGTAACCCTTTCATGGAATTCCTTCCTTCCTTTATCCTGAATTTCCCATCAACACACATATTGAATTTCCTAAATGGCTTTTCAAAATTCAAAAAGGAGCAACATTGCAATGGAGTGTTTTATCCCAGCTGATATTTAAATGAGATTTACGTAGGCTCAAACAGCTCTCAGGAATATAGTAAGGATAGATATGTGTTAACAATGTGATCCTTTTTATTATAAATAATTATATTTTTTAAATGGAAAAAAGAGAGAGAAAGAACACTTTGGAACTAAATAAATATGAATAGAAAACAAATCCCATCCAAATAATTCAGCTCAAAGCTGAATTATTGTAAATATTTAAGTAAAATTTTCCCTAGGGTTTCAGGTATTACTCAGAGGATGCAAATGTTTAATAAAATCACTTTGGGAGGAAAGCAAGAATTTTCCCTGACTTCCAAGGACTTCTGAAATAGCATTAAAGAAAATTGGCATTGATGGGTAACTACTTTAGAGAAGCTGGGCAAAGAGAATTTTCTCCTGCTCAACACAGTTGCACACATTGAGGATGTCCCTTTGTTCATATTTTAGAGACCATTGTACGGAAGGAGGAACAAAAAAGCAGAAATTATCTAAGTGTTACTGCTGCTCAGTGCAGAAATCACAGATGAGATAATTAAAACCAAATGATTGTTGTGAACTGTGTCTTCTCCTGACAAGAACTTGGAAAATGAAATATTTGTTTAATTAGAACTATGTGCACTTCTTGAAAAATCAGTGGAGGTTAATAACTTTTCTGTGGTTATTAGAGCCACAGAGGAATAATTGGGGCAACTGTTTAATGGTCAATTTTCTTGCTATATCAGACACCTGGGGTGTTGGGGATCCTTGCAGAGGGGTGGGAGGGTTGGAACTTTAACTTCCCACAGCAGCACATTTGTTCTTTCCTTAAAATTTAACAAGGCTAAATCTGTAAATTTACTCTTAACTGGAAGCTCATTAACAAAAGAATATGCTTTGATATTGTTGTGTAAGGGTATTTTGAGCATTAAAGATGCACAAAGAAAGAGTAGAGTGGAGTGTATCACAGGAGATCAATAAACACCCTCTGACAGCCAAAACTGGATATTTATTATGGGAATTAGTAAATTGGGGTCTCACATTATGTCAATTTTCTGCAATTTTATTTCAAGAAGATAAGCGTATCAAGCTGAAGTTTGTGATTTCCTGAGCAAGCAGCAAGATTAAAAATCTATAGGAAAAAATCTGTGAGGTTCATTCTTCAGCAATTGTGGGGAATTATGCTTACCTTTATGGTAAATTGCTTCCTTCAATTTCATTTACAATGTGTAAATTAGTTGCTATATATTCACCACCATGTTTCAGAGAGGCTCAGAGTGACACCTGCTAAAAGAAATAAAATTTACTGCAAAATCTCCTTCCTGAATCTGAATCCTTCTTTCTTCCAGCAAGGTTGCTTGTTGCTTGGTTTGTTTTTTTTTGTAGGAAGATGCTTTTGATAGTTCATATCTTGCTTGCTTGTAGCTGACCTTAGAATTTTTGAAAGTACACTAAAATCTGCATATGAATTTATTTGCCTTTCAGGAAAACAAATAAATGTCCTCTAACATAAACACTGCAATGGAGAGGATCCTTTTTGACCCTATGGAAAAAAAGAGGAAGGTGAAGCATTATTCTGACAAAGGTAGCAGAATACTGATATAAATCATACAGGAGGCACAAATTGCTTAAAAGATGATGAACTTCACATCAAGATAAAGCATATCTTCAGTTTTAGGTAACATCTTGGTAAACCCATTAAAGGGTTTGAATAGCCACATACAGGTGGCATATCTAATTTTCTAGCACAGGAAATTATAGCTTGGATGTCTTTCAAGCCAGGTCTCAGATGCTGTGCTCGTGGTTTGAGTTCCTAAGTCAGACATCAAGTGCAAATATGCTGTTTGCTCTGTAGGATCAGTTTCTGGAAATAGATTCCTTTCTATTTAATTGCTCAAAGAAAAATAGAACTTCCTTCCTTCCTTCCTTCCTTCCTTCCTTCCTTCCTTCCTTCCTTCCTTCCTTCCTNTTCCCTCCTTCCTTTGTTGGTTTGGTTTTTGTTGGGGTTTTTTGGGGGGGTGGATTTTGGGTTTTATTGGAGTTAGTTGGTTGGCAGGGTTGGGGTTTTTTTCGGAGCGGGGTGTACACCTTCAGAATTTCAGACCAGATTTAGGGGAAAAAATAATTCATTCCAAAAACATCCATGGCTACAAAAATCAGTAGATCGTGCCACAATATTCAGGCAGCAACAGATATAATGCCACACCCCATTTCTTTACAAAAATGACTGATTTCATATTGAATATTTGAGAATCATGACTCCATGATTTGCAACACAAGCAAGAGCTGTTTTAGGGCTATCAATTAATGAAATTATGAAATAATGACCATTCAAATTTGACAGTCCAAATAACTGCATTGAGGTCCATAAGACAATGACAACATATTAAGTACTATTTAATGACATCACCTAACTCCATGATATTAGGGGGAAAAAATATAAAATGTCTGAATTCCAGAAGGTCCATTCACATCTATAATTAAAATGCCATGTACATCATGGTTGTACACACCCATTTTCCCTCTTTCTCTTTACAGTTACAGGAACAACCAAAACTCAATTAAACAATACAATAGGACCTGTTTAGGGCTGAAAACTACAGGAAGCAAGAAAGGAAATATCACCTGCTTTAGGCACTAGAACAATTTGCTAGCCATGATGTGAGCAATTCCATGACTTTTTCCCTTAGAACCAGGATGTTTTCCAAGGTATATTTAATTGACTTGCACAGACTTGGCATTCCTCGTGCTTTTTCCTTCAGCTTCCTGTGGAAATCTGTGTCACCATCTGTCCTTCCCCTGAGCAGCTCTTCCCTAACTGTCTCTTGTTTGGGCACACAAGGTATTTACCAGGTTCTCCTGAGATTCTCCTTATGGAATCCGGGTTTTCTCTGCCTTCCCATTGCAGGAAACTGCTAGCAAGAGGTTTCTGTTCCAGATGGATGAGAGTGGAAATCCCTGGATGGCTGAGGAAGTCTCTTTAGAGGCTTTCAGGAGTCCAGACGTAAATTTCACAACATTTCAGCTTTATCTGTTCTGAGTGTGGACAATCCAGGTGGGTTGACTGCATTTAAATGTGAGAGGGAAATTGTGACAATAAGAACATTAAACAAAATTCATCAAGTTTCCCACTCAAAGCATCTGAACTACATCCCCTTTGTGAAAATAAGCCTTCAAATTTTCTCAAAACTTTACAACAGATCTGGACATGTACATTTCCTCACATTATTTTAAAACCCCTTATGTACTTCAATTATTTTTTTTTAAATCCTAAATATTGAGTTACAGTTTTGCACTAAGATATGAATGCATTTTAATACCTCTAAACAGGATCATGAAATTATAGAAATAATTCCTGTAATTTCATATATTTTATGAATTTTATGAAAAATATGAAACACTGAGAAACATTCTGCCCTAGATTTTTTTTTTTTTTCTAAGCCAGAGTTTTGTTTCTGATTTCATGACTGTGGACAATGGGAGAAATGAGTGGTCAGTAGTACATTTAATTACTTTCGCTCTAGTGTGTTTCACAGTTAATTAAAAGATGTTAGCATATTTTCATTTTCCCACCGGAGAACAAGAAAAAGAGAAACAAATTCAGGAATTTTCTTATGTTGCCTCTTTGAAACTATATTTTCTTTGCTTGCCTTTAGAAACTCACTCAGTGTTACTTACCAGAACAAAATGTGATGCATCAAGGGGACAAACAAACACTTAATTCTCTGTAGAATTGGAGTATAAATACTAAACATATTTTTTTATATACCCTAGACACAATTCCTCCTATTTTTTTGGAGGAGAACCCAAGAGCCAGCAGTGCATGATCCCAAACCAATACCAAGCTTGACAGGATATAGAGCTGTTCACCAATTCTTCATGAAATGTTTCTCCTCCCCCTCTGAAGTGATGAAAGAAAGAATATCAATACAGCTCTGACAAATCAGCAGTGCAAAATATGTTAGGAAATAACCTGTTTCAGACTGTTTCTTGCCATTTTATTAAAGATCAAATCAAACTTGTCTATTGTCAGTGCATCCACTTTACCCCAGTACAAGACACGTAAAAATCATATTTTAAAGCAAGGGAGAGTACCCATTTGTTGCAGGATGATTGACAGAAATCCCATTTCTGAAAGCTGAAATGGCAGATGGCCTTTCTTGATCCTCATCAGATGGATTTGTCATAAAAGGAAATGTGTCCTTTCATCTGACATGCTCTTTCCCATTGATTTCCAGATGACAAATGACTAGGAAATGCACTGAGAAATAAACAAACCTTGGCCTTGGACTTTGTCTCATAAAGACAGGGGATTTTCTTGAATTTCAATTTAATTTTCCATTAAATGAAAATATACTGTAATACTGTCAACTTCGGAGGGGGTTTGAAGTGGGTCCTTTAATTGCTCCCTACAAGAAATGCATCTAAAAGCTGAACTTTTTCAGAATGCCAATGCAGTTATTGCTGGAGAGTTCAGGATGAAGTTCTGGGCACTTACTGTGGTAAAGATATTTACCTTCTCGCAGTGAAATTATTCAGAACATGGCTTTAAGTATCCATTTCGTTCTGAATACTTCCATTTCTGAATTAAAATAATCTATTTAGAATGGTCATATTTTGAGTTTTACTTATATTTTGAAGCAGGGGGAACGTTTCTGCAGAACACAAGGACACTACAATTTCTTAAAGGGTAAAAAAAACATCCATGAGCATGACCAATCATGAAAGACAAATTACTGTTCCATTCTACTAGCTAGAAAAAACAGTTTCCTCTACACCCAGCCTTGGCACTGATTCCAGGAATTGCTAATGATTGGTTAATACTTCAGAGTTCTTTAAAACACATGTAAGTCATGCCCATTAAATTCAATTATTAGTACCAGTTTTAGACGAAAGCTCCATCTTGAATTTCTTTGCTCTTTAAAACCACTTTATTCCTCATTTCTACTGCACATGGGTCATTGAGACCCACCAGATGCATGTCATCATCAAAATATAATTTATTTGAAGACCTTCAAGCAATTTTGATCTAGGAGTTCATTTTTTTAAAGGTTTTTGAAGTGGATACAAGGAATGTCAAAGCTATTAAGCTGAAAACATTTGATAATACAATTCATTATTTAATCGAGGACAACATGTTTCCAGGAAAGTGGAAGAATTGCCTCATAATCCAATCTGTTTCCATCAACCAGATGAGACCACTAGAACTTTTCTAATTGAAAAGATACAGAGTTTAAGCTATAATTGTGATTTATTTATACCCAGACTAACTCTCTGAATTGAATTTAACATTGTAGTTGCAGGAGTGCAGAGCACAGAAACTCTTTCATCAGCGGACATGGGAGATGAGGGAGCTGCAGTTCCAATTCTGGGCAAAACCAAAGTGGTTATCCTGCCTGCAAAACTTGCAGAAAGCACTTTTTTCAGGCAAAGGTTGCCAAGAAGAATTTCAACCTGAAAAAACTTCCAAGATTGACAGGGGCGTGAAGACAAGATAAAATCTTCAAGTATTTAAGAAGGTGAAGGAAAAAAAAGAAAAGTTTTTTCTTCCACGTCTGCAGCAAATGGGCTGAAAAGCATTTGCCTTGATGTTTCAGCACAGAAGTTTCTGAATTGTAGTATAAGGAAAAGTATAACGGAATAAATGGGGATAAACTGCTCCATTACTGGAGAACTCAACAAGAGGTTTGAAAAATCAGTCACTAAGGACTGATTGACATGAGAGCAGAAGCTGGAATTTATTTCCTCTGAGACTCTCCCAGCCCATGATTTACATCCAGACAAAAGAAAAACATATATTAAAAAATTATGTAAGCATGCTGGTTTGTTTAAATCTACACAGCTTCATTGACAGATATATTTACTCTCCCTCTAGAGTCTATGACAGGCAAAGTAGTAATTAATTGATGGGAAAATCTGGTTCTGGCAACTATCTGCAAAAGTTTGAATGACCTAGAAATTTTTTAAAAATGGGGTTGAGACAAGACAACAAAAGCCTTGGTCTAGGCATAACCTACCATTTTTCTCCCCAGTATGAGAGTTTTGAACACTTTTTCACTTTAGCAACATATATAACCATTGTCTTTGGTAAGAGTGGCAAAGCAAACCAAATCTCACATGCTGGATGGACAATTGTAGAGAAAATCTCCTGCAACTTCTTCAAGTTCCCAGAAGAAAAATTAGGACTGATTGTAGGAACTAGGACTGAATTAGGGAGCAGTGGGAATGTACTTATTTAAGTATGAAGCCAAGAAAGTATTGTAAGAATAACTGAAATCTAAAGAGTCTGCTAAGTATTAGTCTATGGGTAGCCATTACAGTGAAAGAAATAATGATGTGAGTTTGAATTGCTACATTCTTTGATTTCTCACCTTTTCCTCATGTTATTCCCATGCCTCCACTGCTTCACTGGTGAGTTTCTCACTGCTGTGGGGTCCCCACTGCCCCATCCTTTATAACCTGATCCCTGCACTCTTCCTGTGCCTCCACTTCTCCATATCTGCCCTTTTCCTCAAAATAGGACTTTATTTTTCAATGCTGCATTGTAGTGTTAGATTTGTAAGTGCCTCACTCAACACAGAAAACCTACTTGTTGCTTTCATCTTTATGAAGATATACCTGAATATGTAGATATTATAGGTAAAAAATTCTACCATGAAAAAACAACCAAAATATAAAACCCAACAAAAAATCCCCAAATTCATCATCTCCCTCTCTTTCCCCATCAATAATTACTGAAAGCAAAGTGACACAGACCAGTTGAATTCTGACTACTTTTCTTTATGCATTGACCCCTCCTTCAGGTTCTGACTATCAAACCCATTACTAATCCTCCCCTCTGCCTTGGCATCTCTCATGAACGGCTCTCAATCCCCAGGTAATTCTTTTTTTTTTCTTTTTCTTTTTCTTTTTCTTTTTCTTTTTCTTTTTCTTTTTCTTTTTCTTTTTCTTTTTCTTTTTCTTTTTTTCTTTTTTTCTTTCTTTTTTATTTTATGAATAGGTGTGAACACATGGCAGTGGAGCAACTCCTTTGAGAATGCATCAGATTTATTGCTCACACACAAGCTGTCGGCAGTGTGTGTGATTCCAAACACAGAGCTGATGTCCAAAATATCCCTGCTCAGGAATTCAGAATGCATGTGGTGCCAAGTGAGCTCCCAGATTCCTGCAGATCCCACATTTTAGCAAATAAATGCAGGTTTGAGGCACATGCTGGTATGTCCTGGGGTAAGGAAAGGACATGGACACGATGTTGTCATCTTGAGTTACATCTATTTCTTTTCACTTTCCAATTCCTCCACAGGTTTTGTCAGCTGTGCTTCTGCCACAGGGACATCTCTGGAGCTGCAGCTGGGAGTCCTTGTCCCACACACATCAAGATACATCTCAGTTCTCTCTTATTCCCTAAAACTCCTCCAGCCTGCACTTATTTTCTGCTTTACACAAAACCTTCTCTTTCCTTTGTCCATTCCACAGTGTTTCTATGAGATCTCCTTTAAAATCTTGCTACAGTCTTGTTGGGATTCAAGAAGGAGCAAAGTTGCTGTCTCTGGTGTGTAAAGAGTAGAAGTGATTCTTGACCCTAAAATCCAGATGGTTTGTCACTCTCTGATTATATTCCCCTATACATGTTCTCTATTCTGTGTGAAATTGTACAAACTTTAAAAATAAATAAATAAATACATTTTAAAAAATTTTTTTAAAAAGAGGGGAAAAATCAATTAGCTCATGTTATCCAGGTCCTCAAACTTCCACTGAAGTCACAAAATTGATTAGTTTTAAAGCCATTGTGTTATAAAGAAATGGAAATTCCATTTAGGCAATTTGGACTCCTCCACTTCTGCTTTTGAGTCAGCCAAATCTTTGCTTCAAAAGAAGGAGTTCCTTTCTGTTATGCACTTACAAACAAGAGTGTCTCCCCCTGGGATTTCAAAAATCTATATTTTAAATAAAACCGAGCAAGTGACTAAACAGAGGAAGAGAGAGCAAACATGAGAAATGACTAGCTTTGAATTAACAGATAACAGGGTTTATTTACTTACTTAACCAAATGTGAATATGCAAATAGAGTTTAGAGCTTTTATACAGCTTCTACTGGTTAGAGATCTCCACCCAAAAATGTGCAAAATAATTGCACATTGTCAATCCATCTGCAATACTATGTTTGGCTTGGCAGTTCATTAGTCCTATTAAGTTCAAGTGCTACAATTCTGCATATTTACAGGATTCCACTTCTTGTGTTACTAACAGCAATGAAGCACTCAGGCACTGAAAGAACAAGGAGACAGATAAAGCATTAGCTCTGGGAAAATGTAAATATATAATCATTCACACAGACATCTCACTGCATAGTTTGCTTCACAGATTGCTTTGGGGTTGCACCTCTTCATTATCTGGTGTCCCCACCCAATTACTGCCAGGAGCCATTAGACAGGCAGCCAAATAAAATATGCCAACAGCATCAAGAAGGTTTCGGTGTCGGGAGGAGGAAATGAGATGGAAACCAAAATACTCTTCCTGACTGGGATTTTCAAGTACTTGTACTATGAAACACTGAATTTCAGATGGCAATCTCTGTTGCCTTCCAGTAATTAATATTAGATCTTTAACCAGAGTTTAGCTCCTCAGAGAATGAAAAGGATGGTGGTCTTCTGAAGTCAACACAGCTGTACATTAGCAAACTCAGTGCTGGTGAGACCATTTCTCCAACCCTGAGGCTGAGACAACCAGATCAGGCCTCCCATAAAAAGTCCCTTTTTGGCTCATATTCTTGCCTGCCAAATAAATTATGGAGGTCTGGCAACTGCTCTGCCATAGGAGAAGGTGATGCTCATGGATTCCACATTTTTGTAGCATTTATGTAACACATGAAGGGATTCAATGTGGAAGAGGACTCAAACTGTAGGCTCTACTCACTGTGAATAAACACTTCTACAACACTGGTAAACATAGTGGAATACCCCAAAGCCAAAATAATTATTAGGAAGATTCATTAGAATAAAAGCCAGAAAATGCACGGCCCCAAAATATATTTGTTTTTTAAAAAGGAAAATGTCTTTGTCTATAACATAAAACAATTCTGAAAGATTGCATACTTGCAAAGGTAAAATTCTTTATGCTTTGTAACACTGTAAATGTTACCAGATCTATGAAATGTCATAGGAATGTAATTTTAGATGAATTTGAAAGATGCAGTGGCATTTCCAGGAGTCCTAACCGTTTTAGCAGTAAATCCATAAATGGACTTCAGGGTTAGTTATTGCAGTGTCTATAACTGGTCTGACACTGTCTTAAACTTGAGTTATGCATCCTGAGCTTGACAAAGCACAGACCAAAAGTTAAGAGTTCCAGAGGTTCTGCCTGGGAGATCCACAGGGTTGATGTCCAAACCACTGATGCTGAAAAATTTGGGCACATCATGGATTTTGTGCACTCTGTCTCTCCCTAGGCAGGCATCTAGAATTCCTTATATTGAAAGGGTGGAAGAAAATCAGCAGCAAGGATTAGATGCCCAGGAAGTTTGTATGCAGGACATGAAGAGTCCATAAAGTTAGACCTAGGGGATGAGAAATGCTCCCACCTTTGACTACTTACAAAATTGCCAGCCATGCAGAAGTGAAACTGAACTGCCAAAATAGAAACACGAATAACTCTACCTCCTAGCCCCAGTATTTTAGTTCCCATCTCTTTCCACTTCTGAGTTTTCTTCGGTGTGTAAATCATACAACAAAATGAGGACTTCCCAGTTAAGACAAAAGAGAAAGATAAAACGGCAGGAATCAGCAAAGTGGAACATCTGTTTTCAACTGACTGCTTTCACAGAACTAGGGGAAAAAAAGGATTGCATACTCTTAAATTTGGGAAGTCTCCTAGGAGCTTTTCTGGGAGCTGCTCTTCAGTGTGCTCTGCTGAAGTGGCCCTGATTTCATGGTGAGTTGAAAAGACTTCAGCAGGGACTCTGCTGTGTCCACAGGGCCAAGGGGCAGGTGGTGCTCAGGGCTAAATTCGCATTAAACCTGGCTCAGAGTTATTACTCTTAGCAGAAGCATCAAGACACTAAAAATCACCATTTTAGAGCTAATGGTTGTTCAGAAACCCTCATTGTCAGAGAGATCCATCAGGAGACTGAGTCTTCAGCTCAGCACTGAGCTGAGCACATTTTGGGGAGCTGCTGCTCATCTCCTGCTGTCATCAGAACACGACAAGGACTGCAAGTTTCTCCCATCTCAGCCTGAATCACTGGGCCAGGGGCAGCACACATTTCTGATCCAAACCTTTCCATTTTATCCCTCTACAGCCCTGAAAGGCCTTCCCAGAAAGCTTCATCTGAGGTATTTGCATTTTCAGGAAATGCTTGGCTTCACCACTCACTGTTTCTTGCCAGTAGCACACACCTAAAAAAATTCCTGACGGTGTATAAATTCTCTGCGTAAGCAACACATACTAAAAACTTGTTTTTCTAACACATGTAGCTCCATTCAGGACACTAAGGAAGCATTCATAGGGACATGACTGCACACAGGCATATGGAAAGAAGACCAGTTTGGGACTGTTTGAAACCACAGACTCAGCTCTGACAGCTGTTGCAGGGGAAACCAAGGATCAGGAGTCACTGGAAAATGTCCACATTTCTGTTAGCAAGTTGATGTCTTCTTTATTGCTTAAAATAATGAAAGAAATACTCAATAATATTCATAAAGGCTGAGATTTTCGGAGAGGCCCAGCTGAGGTTTCTCCCTAATAAAACCCCAGCCAAAAATACCAGCATTTGAATGTAGCTGAATGCCAAATATTGTGCACTGGAGTTTTGCCATTTACCTCAGAGGGTGCAGCAGTAGGCACAAAATCCTCAGAAAACCACTACCCCCTGCCAATCACTGCATTTATAAGGTACATTTTCAGTATTAAGGGCAAAATACATAACCCTGGTTATTTTAATACCTCCTTTTCAAATATTGAGACAAACAGACCTTTTAAGAATAAGCACAAGGAGGAAGGCAAATATCACGCAGGCAGCCTACTATGAAAAATGTGAGCTGACCTGAAAAGAGCAAATGCACCACGAGCAGGACATCAGTTTGGGCACTGCAACCACACAGTCCTCATTCTGCAGTTCTTTAGTCGTCGTGGCCTTGGTGGCTGACAAGAGATACTGATAATTCCATCATAAAACTTTATTTTTGACAGGCTGGGACCCCAAAAATCTTTCCAGTGTGGCATAAGTTGATGGGCACATGTTTTACTGCAAGTTGCTGACTAGGTCGCTTGCATGCAGATAGAGCTTTCATGCTTGCATAAAGGGAACATCTTGCTTAAGACTCAATTTGTATGTGGCATCACTGTTGCCGGTAATTTATCTCTTAATAGGATGCAATAAATAGTAGAAGATGGGTTAAACAGAGGCAAAATAGGCTCTGGCAACTACAGACAGGTCCCATTGAAGCAGCAGCAAAGTGCCCCTACATTGAGATCACATCCTGTGAAAAAACACACGTGTCTAAGAAAACCAAGTAAATTTTGTTGTATGCTTTTTCCCCTTTTTCCTTTTCCCCTTAGAAGAAAGCAAACACAGATGGAGATAAGATGAAAATGATGGCGCATCTGCCAGCAAATATCTTGATGCCAGTCTAGCTAGGAATGACTCTTTGAACACACAGAAAAGGAACAGTTTCCTTAGCAACCAGGAGAAAGCCCTGAGAACATCTCTTCTGCTCTGTGCTGCCCTTCCCCAGCTCAGTCTGCCACCTGCCACTCATGGATTTCATTAAGTTTAACATTTTATATGGTTCAGGTTGCCCCACCCATTTATAAAACCTTCAGCTAATATATGTAAATATTTCATTTTTCCACTAAAAAAATTGGTGAAAACCCTCTGTAGTACAAGTTATTTCTCTTTATCAGATATACATGACATTTTGATGTGGGACTGTACATCAGGCAGCATACAGAGCAGTAGTAGTGCTAATACATGCTAAGGTTGGAATTCCACAGCATTTTGATCCCTTTTACCAGGGAACACAAAGGAACTGAAATTGCTGGCACAAAACTAGCAAGGAATTCCTCTCCTCTTCCTGCTTCTGAGAATGTAAAATTGGTTGCATCCTTCCCAAGAAATCTTAAAAGGAAGGCACCTTGTGTAAGGAAGATGTAATTTTAGGCACACAAAGGTTTAAGGTTTAGGAAACTCTCTGCTTTCCAGACCTCTGGAAATTACCAGATTCTGTTAGTACTGCCAGGAATAACCTGTGGAAATGAGATGTAACTGACCTCACTTACTTTGCTTTCACACCTGACATTTGAAAATCTTACACAGAGAAACAGTCTCCATTTCAATCCTAAACTGAGCTTCCTCCTCAAGTTTAAAAAGTGAAGCATCCCACACAGTATGGTTGCATGCTGCAAGTCTGTTGAAAGCTTCATTGAATTTCATATCTTTAAAAAAAAAAAAAAAGCCACAAAAAATAGTGCAACTTATTGCTTTTAATCACACAGCAGTTTTTGCTAAAATATCCTAATGCTTCTGAGAGATGTCTGAATGAGACATGAATATAAAGAGACAAGATAGGAATCCCTCTTGACTTTAAACCATCTGTGATAAATTTTTAGAAGTTGGTTAGGTGATTATGTCCCTGGATGCTTTAATCACAGTGGTATTCTATCACACACATTTCTGAGGCATCCACTTGGAAAGACTGATCTCATCTGTCCTTAATTGATCAATCTCTTCAGCCCCTCAGAAATACTCACACCGTGTCAGTCGGGTTCTCAGAACTTAAATGATTGGAGAGTTTCCAAATCCATGTTTCAAACGGAGTTTCCCCATTTCTTGAGGCATTCTGCAGGATCACAGCTCTCAGGCTGAGAATGCATCATTCTGCTATCATCAGCTAATCAAACATAACATCAGGCAAGAATTATTTATAAAAGTTCATTTATTATGGAAATTTATCTCGTGCTGGCTTTGATTGATAGTACCAAAATGACTGTTTGCTTCAGAGTGTTCTACTGTTTCATGTGTGCTTGCAATGCTACATGTGTTGTTTTTGTGAAAAAAATCTGCTTTTTTAGGTGAGGAAGCTCTGATTTTCCCAACCAACCACAGCCTGATGAGGCTGTAAAGTTCAAACAACAGGGAAAGGGAAACAGCCTTTACTGTGCCCTTTCCTCTTCCTTCTCTCAGCCTCTCTTTTATCCCTCCTTCCTCTTTCTCACACACGGAGCAGAAATAACGTTGAGAAAGTGAAAAGCACAGATAAGGAACACATCTGAGCTTGTGAAGGAAGTAAAATTAACATTGATTGAGGTAAATCAATCAATCAAAGGGGGAGAGGAGATGAACTGTCTGGAAGGAAGCGACAGTGGAATGGGAAATGTGCTGAAGCAGGGAGAGGGGAGATGCACTTACAGAGCGACAGCTTTTCTGGTCCCACGGTAGTTAATGGGAATTTTGATTTCGAGAGCCAGGATATTACCCGTGTCATTTCAATAGCAACTGGCAGATGTTTAATCTGCAGATGGAAAGAAAATGAGATGAAAGATGAGAAAATAATGTCCCTGTAGCTATGTAACAATGCAAAGCTGTTCTTCACTACTAGGCGTTCAGAGCCAGCGCTGCTACTTTGATTTTATTGCTTTGCTTGCATTTGGTTTGTTCCAAAGACAGGGAGCTGGTTATTAACCACACATTTGAACAGGGGGAAGTGGATTCACTTCAGGAGTCATACCATTTTCACCATATTCTACAAGTGGGAAAATGGCAGGAAACCATTTACCCAAAAAGAAAGGGAACTGTAAAAACAAGTGCATTTCCAGGACTATAGGTACTACCACAGGTACCAGAAAACATAATAAAACATAAATACACATATGAAAGTGAATGACACTCACTAAATTTGAAATAAAACCCAGCAAACAGAAGGTTGAGGGGAAATATTTCCATGTCACAGCCTTCTGAAAGCCCATTGATTACTTCCCACTAAAGTTTTACCAGTATTGCAATATTTATAAAAACTCCTTGAACAGTGTTCCACAAATATTGTGAAAAATTCATATGTTATTGCCCATCACTAATTCATATCCCCTTCTTCTCTTTCTCATTTTGGATGAATTTTTAAGGCTCTCCTTCGTAAAAAAGAAAAAAAAATACTGGTAAAAAGATAACAGGAACTATAAATCTCAGACTGACTCGAGCACCTCATCACAGGATATACTACTGTCCTCCAGTTACACACTTGTCATCATTTTATAATCCCTGATTACTCTAAGATTCCTGCTCCTCCACAGGCAAAGTAAAATTAATAATTGTGAAGTAAAGGTAACATGCCAGGAACCCAGAAATCATCTCAAACTCCCATGCCTGATTTGATCTAAGATCTTCTTCTTTTGGAGCTTAACTGAATTAGCAGATAACCTTCTCAGGCAACCAAAGATGACAAAAATCCATGTGGAACACTCTTACAAAATGTCAACAACCGTCATTGTGCTGGCAAATGCATCCCAGAAGCACAGAGGACCCTAAAAGAGTCATTGCAGAGTAAACAAGGTATTAATGAATAATGGAAAGCCTGAACAAAAACAGAATGTAGGCAATTACAGCCCAGATGCAGCACAGGGGAGAACAAAGCAAACACTGAAGCCCGAATTTACCGCAGCACTTCCCAGCAAAGAGCAATTTCTCCTCTATTGAAAAGCAAGGGCTCTCAGCAAAGGGGAATAAAAAACCAGTATTGAGTAACTCCATAGCTGAAAGTATGAGCTGAACCCAAGTGTTTAGGACAGCTCTGCTTCAGAGCCAAGGTTTTCCAGGCATGATGAACAGTTCTGGAGAAACATCGTCACTGGCAGGAGCTTTCTTTAGAATACTGTGTAATGAGAGCATTCCTTGGATTAAGCTTTAATGAGTCCTCTACAAGGCCTGAACTGTTCTTTCTGCAGGTACAGCCAAATGACAAGAGGACTTGGAGGAAAAAAAACAAATCTCAGAAGTTACAGAGCCCCAGTTCAGCTGAGATAAGCAACAACAAAATCTTTTCTTTGTTTTTCTTTTCTCCACACCACTTATCCCCAACACTTCCTCAAGAGGTTTCCAGAGCTTCCTGCTCCAAGGCAGAATGGAACACTACCCAAATAGCCTCCTTTGTAATTAATCAATATCACTGCTTTGAGCCTCTGCAAGAACACTGCACTCCAGGTTAAACAAATATTTTTAAAAACATGGGGGAAAATAAATTGAAAGTACAAAGCTTGAAGGATAACACTGGTTTCCCATTTCTACATGACTCGCTTTATATGTTCTGAAACAAAGAGAATGCCTGCCAAGTTCAGCAGCAAAATACTGATTAAAGACATGCAGAAAAATAAAAAAACACCTGGCAAAAATTGTCCTTTACCCTAACTCCAACATGTACAGATCAAAAGGGTATCTGCTAAATTCCATCCCCACTCCTCTTCATAGCACGCAGAATTCTCTTGTGCCCACTATTTCAGTCAGTTGCATTGTTATCTGACATTCTCAAGCCTCACTAATAATTTGCATATGCCATATTTAAGTATTTTAATTAGACTTGTAATCCTAATAGCCAGTAAAGCATCATTACAAATTATCCCTTTAAACAGAGTCCTCAAATCCATTTTACCTCTTTTTATAGTAACATAAACACTTCAGAAATTAAAGGGTTTTTTTCAGCTTATTTTTTGGTGACATGAGGTATGAATCAAAAATGTAAATTCTCCTGATTCTGTGCACTCTGTGATGGCACCACCAACATTCTGCAGTCACCCCATTTCTCCCAGGTTCCTCCAGAACATTTCCTAATGTTCTGTCAGGATCTCAAGTGGCTTTGACTGGATTCTTCTCACATTTTTAAAATACCGAGTCTAGAGTGCAGGTACCAGTTTAATTTCTGAATAAGCATTTGCAATAAGCAATTAAATTTGCACAGAAATTAAAGTAAAATTTTGAATGTTTGAGAAGTAATAATATGTAACTAATTTATCTATTTTCAGGCAATTGTGCCACTGACTTCTTTCTGCTTCATGCAGAGTTGTTAATTTTCCTTGAAACCAGAGACTTTTATATCAGTAACTTGATATACATAACCAGTAACACAGGAATTACACAGCCAGTGTGAACTTGTTTAGGTTAAGTACCAATAAAAGTGCTTTAGGCAGCAAGGAAACCTTGAAGTTGGAGATTACTGCATCTGAGATTACTTGAGAGGACACACTGTTACAGCAAGACCCAAAGGGCACTTTTCTTTGATCAGGTAAAATAGGCAGTGTAGAGGACCTTGGAAAACAACTTGGTTCCCTTTTCAGTGTAGAAGGGGGCCCTGATAGCTGCTGACATCAAGCAGATTAGCTCATTCACAGTAGCACTGTGCACAGGAAAAAAATACAACACTTTTCTTGAGAGTCTGTAGCAGCATAAAGTACATGAAAGATGATAATTATGGATATATTTAGGGTAAGATCACCCTTTGAGAAAAGCATTAAAGAACTGGATTTCTTGGTAAGACTGCAAGCTGTTTCTCTAATTGCTTGGATTTCTTTGTGCTTGTCTTTTTTTTTTTTTTTTCAGTACAAGCTGATTAAATGGAAAATCAAGTATAACCCACCATCAGCTGCTTCTAAATCCCTGTTCAGCTCCCATCAAATGGCAAGGCAAGCTTTGCCTCCTTGAAGATTTTTTAAATGGTATCACTAGTCTTTGATATGCCAATTTTTATTGAAAAATTATTCTGGTTACCCACAATAACTACATTAACTTAGATCTGGAAGATGGAGGCCATAAATTGTTGTTACATGAAAAACATGCACTTGATATAAAAGATTTTGTGAAGTCTTATTTTATTCACTAACAGAGTCTCAAAGGACAAAATATGTCTCTGATGATAAGGGTATCAGAAAGACAACAATAAATGTGCTATATTATTCTTATGTTTAAGGGCTATAAATATACCTTATTTGAAAGAAGAAGTTTGGTCTGACCTGCGTGATCAAAAACCGGGTGTTTCACCATCCAGATTTCTGCTGCTGTCTCAGCATGTAGAAATGCAGAAATGTATTTACTTTTACCCCAGAAGCAGTGAATTTCCTGATTTGGTATATATAAAACCTTGCAACATCAGCCTGGGTTTCTTCTTCTCACCTTACATTTTATTTTTCTGTAACTTACATCACCATGAGATGTAAATTGATTTTTTCATCCAGCAGTTCTGGAATATTAAAGCTAGCCTCTTGGAAACAAAACAAAAGGAAAGTGGTACTATTATCATAAATAACCAAAGTAATATTAAGGTACAACTCACCTTTGGGGGAATTCTGCATTATTTCTGTGCTCCTCACAAGAGTTTTAGGCAATACAAACCCAAAATGTGAGGGAAGATTGAGGCTATAGCTGAGCATTTTATCTTGGGGATTCTTCTAAATATTTTGAATCAGGAATAAACTGCTAACAAAGTAGACAAAATGTTAGTATGGGAGGCAAAGTTACTGCTCCAGCAAAGGAAGCAGTGCAGAAAGCACAATGTAATTTAAGAAACTAAAAATGTATTCTCCATTCCCCAGCCAGGCATCCAGTTAATGAACTACATCAAGAGACAGTATTTAATGGGCAGGGCAGACTGAGTCCACTCTGCACATTAAGATTATTAACCATCATTTCTTTATTCTTTTGCTGCATCCTGAATTCAAGTGTTTGCTGTGAAAGCTTCGCTGAAACCCTCATGATCCCAGCAAGTCAGCCAGCAGCAAAAACCTTCCCACTGAAAAGTGCAAAACTCACAGACCAGGCAGAGACATGAGAAAATCTGTGACCTTTGCCAAATTGTTCCACAGGCAGGGATGGGTTCCATATTAAGGTTTAAAGGGTTTATGCTGCAGGTTTGGCATGGGCTCTGCTCTGGTAATCAGTGCATTCTCAAACCAGCAGCAGCCTGGTGGATGGATGGCCTTGGTGTCAGCTTGCTGAATGTTCCACCCTGCAAAACCAAACTTTCCTTTGTTTTGTTTTTTTTTTTTTTTTTAAATACTTCTACTAGAATCATAGGATCACAGAGCACTTCAAGTCAGAAGGGATGCACTAGGATCACTGAGCCCAACTGCTGGCCCTGCACAGGACATCCCAAAAATCCCACCTGTGCCTGAGACCATTGTTCAGACACTTCTTCTGTCAGGCTTATTTTCTCTTTGTTCAAAAAGAAACAAAATTAAAAAATTTTTAAAAAAATATATATATTTAGCAGCCCCTCAAACTATCATTTCTCCATGGAACTTCTCACCCATGGGTTTATTTTCACAAGGTCAATGATAGTCTCAGAAAAGTCTTTAGCATGCTGTTCAGAAAGTATGCTAATAAGGGAATAAGTGACTTCGATACTGTCAAAAAGGAAATATAATGGCCTATAAGGTAACGCCATTACTCTTTCTGGGAACATCTGTGAAAATATTTCTTCACCATATTAAAAAAAAATGAAAAAAGGTTTCCCATTTTGGTAAGATGGTACTTTGATTACAAGTGAAAAGACAATTCTCTCAATTTCCATGCTGAAATTTCAGCAGGTAATGCACAACCACTTTAGTAAAGTTAATATATTAATAAGAAAAATATCTCTCTCATGAATGCTATCTATGAAAATATTATTTTTGGCTAATGTTCCAGGAAATTGTTTGTCAAAATATATAAGTAATTTGTTAACAGCAAGGTAACATGAACTTGGATTCATGACAGTATGCAAATGCTGGACCTTGAAACAATAAAATAGGGGTTTAATTCAATGTATCTATATGGAGCAACAGAAGGTTTTTGGCCAGGCACAAGAAGTAGGACACAGTGATTATTATCAGATCTATTGCTAAATTAGTATCTACATATTGCCAAGAAAGTTTTTTAAATAACAACTTTGCCATCTAATACAAGGGATTCTAATACCTACAGAGTTCTAAAACCAGCAGACTCAGCTGCAAATCTACAGATTTGGAGTCTTTGGCCTTGAAGATTTGGCCTCCAAAGATTTGGAGTCTTTGGCCTTGGAGGCTGATGTACTCCAAAATCAATGCAAACATCTCAGCTCCACCATCTCTGGAAGCAATTAATTGTGTGAGTATCCAGAGTTCCTCTGGCAATTCCCTTCTGGTGAGTTTAATTTTAATCAGAGGAAAGGGGGGCAGGACATGCACAGGTGAAAACCCGAAGAGTTTTGGTCACCATCACATTATCTGACCCTGAAAAAGATGGCAGACAATGCATTGCTCATGTTCTTTATTTGCATCAGCCTTGCAATGCAATTTTCACATAAAATTATTTTACACTCATGCAATGTTGAGACATTAATGTGAAACACAAGCAAAACAGTCACTGTTATTCAAGTTCTAAATACAACATGGAGACTGCTATTGTTTCCTTTCTACTGTTTGTTGTGCTAGCTTATGTTTTATGTATGAACCAAAATTAAAGTATTAATGTGATTCTTTTAATAAATTTCAGATGTGTTCCAGAACAGCTTATTTATAATGGAAATGCAGACACCAACAGCTCTGTTGTACACAGAGAGCACAACACCAAAGAGCAGTCACAGGGTTTCCCATGTTCATCTCCTGACTGATGCTGCACTGCACAAATTCCAGTGTATTTGTTCCAAAAAAGCAGCTTTTAGCTGCTTTCCCCAAGTTTTCATACACAGTGATGCTAATTCACCCAATTAATCCCCCTAGCAGTGAAACTGGACAACTTTCTGAGAAATTGGATATTTTTCTTAAACATGGTTTGCCATTAGATTTTAACATATAATCCAATCTGTTAACAATAGACAAGAATATTTTAAAATAATTTATAATTTACACTAACAGAATTTGGTTGAATAAATTTATTGCAGTGGGAAACAATGGTCAAGGGAAAAAAATTTAAGGTCCTATAATTGAACTAGAAATGTGTAGAAAAGAGGGGAAAATATACCTAATGCCATTTTCACATTAGAATTAAGAACACGAAGAAGTGAAAAATTCACACAGAGAAAATAATAATTTCTTTTCCTTTCTTAATTGTCTTTTCATGGTTTCCAAAGACAGATAGATAGATAGGTAGGGAGATAGGCAGATAAGCAGATAGATAGATGATAGATAGATAGATAGATAATAGACAGATAGATAGATGTCGAGTGTATTTAGCAATTCTGGGAAACCATAGTCCAGAAATTTGACAGAATTGGGCAATGCTACACCTGGTTAACTTACTCCTTCTCTGCTGCCACTTCTTTTTATTTTCTGCTAATTTTTTTCCCCACTGTACCAAAGGGAATCAGTAGTACCATTGATTCCATTCTTTCTTGCTTCTCACTCTTTATATTCCAATTTCTTGATGACTTTTTTTTCAAGTAAACTTCCTCTCACAGGAAAAAATAATGTACAAGTGAAAGAAGAAAGAAGTGACAGGTTAAAAAAAGATTCAAAACCCTCAGAGCTTTAAAGTTCTGTTTATAACCTTAGCAGGACACTGCTCCCTTTGCCTGTCAAAGCAGAGCACTGCTCTTGGATTACACAGTTAACGCAGTGTGCTGTGGAGAACAAAATTGCTTGCTGCACAGCTGCTCTTGTTAACATCTAGCTCATCAGCAGGAAATGCCTTGTCCATTAAATACCTCCTTAGTTCTCTTTTGTCCAATTCGAGCAACAGGAGCATCTCTGACAGCCAGGTAATTCGGTTTCAAACAAGTGACATCCCGAGGCAGCCTGACCCTGCCAGGCTGGTGAAGGAGAGGAGGTTGGGGTTGGAGGTTGGGTGGCTGGAGAGACAATGAAAATGAAGGAAAGCCAGAGAGTTTTCACTGATAATGTCTAAGAATGCTGGACATCACCCAGAATTATTCCTCTAGGTAAAAAGTGAATTGGGAGACTCATGACATGGCTTGGACGTAACTCTGTGTGTAGACATAATCCATAAAATAGGAGGCAGTTGGAGGTATAAAGGAAATAAAATTAAGGACAATGGAGGGAAATTGCACTTCAAGGGTGCTATTTTTCTCCACTAAAAAAATTCTGGACAACTAGCTCAGATGCAGAAACGCAGATAATAAATGTACAGGGAAGCATGACAGATTAATTATCTGCGCAGATACTTTTGCTCTATTTAACAAAAGTGCTGATGGCACTTTAATCGATGCACGTTTAAATAGACAAGGCATCATCTGCAGACTTTTCTTACCCACTAAGGCACAAATGATAGGATTTACTCCTGTGATTAGTAACAGCATCAAGTGTATTTAGCTCTTAAGTCACACTCACAAATAGACTGGGGCAGGAAGCAAACCTTCTACTAATAGCTTAAAAGCCTTAGTAGACTCTCCTGTCTGTGTGACTTACCCTGAAGAGGACAGAGAGTCTTGCAGATTATTCACCAGCCTTGCAGAATGCACAATTACAGCACAACAAAGCACCTGTGAGGCTGCTTTAGGATTTTGTCACTGCAGGGGAGTGGGGGTGTGTCAAGATCTGATTAACTTTCATTGCCATCACTCATACCTCGGTGGACATTTGCAAAACAAAAAACAAGCACATAAATGATGCCTCTTGACTTTTCTAAACACACGAGCTCTGAGGCTGTCCAAATCCAATTTGTGATTATTCCAGTCTCAGGGAACCTAGTTTGAGCTACTCAAATAGTAAAAATTATTTCTTGAGAACAATTCTAGGCACGATAAAGAAACAAATCCCCATTTATACTAAGTACTTACTATGCACTTTGGAATTTTTCCAAAGCTAGTTAAATACCTTAATTGTTCACTAATTATTTGCCAGAAGAAAAGCAAAATGCCTGAGAGAAATTATTCATAATAAACAATTCAGTCAGAGGCTTTAAAGTGCTGCAGTGCAAGTTCCTTGTACAACACCTGAAGTGTTACACTAGTAACTAATGTGTTGGTAATTATATTTAAACTAATTACCCTGCTTTGCTCTATTCAAAAGGATTGAATGGCATTGCTAGGGTGTTTCGTTTTAAGCAGACAATTTAGGAATAGGTCAGGTGCTTTTTTCAGAGACGTCCTCTGGTGTCTGACCTGACACAGACATTCACTGCAGCCTTCTAATGTCCCTGGAGATGCACAGCCCATGAAGGGCACAGATTTTTTTTTTCTCTTTTTCTTTCTTTTTCTTTTTTCTTTTTCTTTTTTTACTCTTTTTCTTTTTCCTTTTCTTTTTCTTTTCTTTTTCTTTTTCCCTGGACATTCTGTATTACTTCAATAGAACAATTCTAACTACAAGCCAAATATGTATATTTATATCAGCTGTAGCCGAATGTGACCCATTCAAATAATTTTCATGGAAAAATCCTCTGTGTATCCTTGTCTAAACTTTCTAGAACTACCATGGTTTTGGAATATTTTTGTAGTTAAAACTGCAGTATCTAGTGAACTGTCTTTCCACAGGCCAGGACAGAAGATAATATAATAGGTGGACAGGCAAAAAAAAAAAAAAAAAGACAGCAAGACAAAGAATTAATTTGGAACCATCCACCTCAAAGAAAAAGAAGAATTTCTATAATAGTTAAATATGTGAGTAGAACTTGCCCATGTAAATCATGCAACTATATTAATGCTGTGCTTTTGCAAATCATATCTCAAAAATCATTCAGAACACTTCTCCTAGGCAGGGGGGGAAGAAAGGCACAACAGGTACATATTTGTATTTATTTTGTGTAAGAAATAAAAGTGACTTTCTATTTCTTTTCCAACCTTCTCCTCTGCTTAAATTCACTTTCTGTACAATAAAATTCCATTGTGAAATGGAACATTATATAGCCAAGAAGTAAACATATAGTAATAGATGTTTTCTGCTTTTATAAGTCATGCAACACAGATCATTTGCCTGATGAAGATCTACTATGCAAATATAACTTTATGCATTGAAAGAGGACAAGATATATTTAAATAATCCACTTTCTTTAAACACGCTTAGTTGGCTTTCATTTCAAACTTTTGAAGTCTTCTCAGTTTTACCAAGACAGCCATGTATTATTTATTTTCCTTAACATTTTGTGTTTCCTTTTTCTTTTATCCCTGTACCTCTAAATCTTCAAGCACCCAAATGAGTCCATTAAAAAAAAGCAAATCAAATTTACTCTCTCCATCCTGAATTATCCACTTTTGCCTCCTCCAGATTCCAATTTATGTTCCAAGAGGTAGCTGGAATGAAAGTGAAACCTTTTTTTTTTTAATTTAGGGGTTGTGTATTCTGTTCTGAGCACTATTTCTAGGACAGATTCATGCATCAAAAATTCACAACAACATGAATATAAAACTGCCTTGGGATGACTATTTCTAGGGCACATTCAAGCGTTAAATTTGTTCATTACAATAAGAAAATGAAATTGCCTCGGAACCCAGCATTTAACTATTTTTAAAACTGTCCTGTTGAGGTGATGTGCAATAATTCCCTTTTGTCTTCTACAAAGTGAACTGTATCACTTAAGTAATTTTCCGTTTCAGTTATATTTCACTCTTGGCAACACCAAAACAGTGTTGATGTTTTTTAGGTTGTGGTTTATCTTCTTCCTTAAAGGAGTGCTTCAAAGCCCCTGAAAATCAACAGAAATCTTTCCATTGAGTTCAGAGCACTTCAAGTCAGCTCAGACAATCTAAGTCTTCCTTGAAAGAATCTTGAGAATTCAAGAAAAAAAAAAGTACAACATAATGCTTAGAGAGTCCCTGGACTATTTTCTTTTTTTAATCCACAAGTAAAAAATGCCTGTCTGCCCAGTTGTCTGCAAATTAAGATATTCCCAAAGCAATTTCAGTTCAGAAAAGTTTTGGAGCTACAGAAAATGTAGGAACACCCATGAAATAGCAGGCTGTATCAAAAGAGTTAGGGAACTAAAAGCAATGGTCAGGCTGCCTGTTTTAGATTAAAGGTGACATGAAAAACTTTAAATAAAAATAAAATTTTTTTAGAAAACCAACCAAAAAAAACCCACACAAACAACAAAAACCAATATCACCAGAATCCAAAGAAGGCAGAAAGCAATGCAGTATAATAAGTTTTCATTGCTTTA
This sequence comes from Grantiella picta, assembly GCA_013397955.1. Lineage (NCBI taxonomy): Eukaryota > Metazoa > Chordata > Aves > Passeriformes > Meliphagidae > Grantiella > Grantiella picta. The sequence continues at coordinate 28,939 of VZRM01001692.1, forward strand.
AGTTGTTCGGGAAAATACTGACCACAAGAGTTCAAAATACTGAAATTGCTTCAAAACTTTTCTTATGTATTAATACAAGGCAGACAGAATCTGTTGGATCTTACTCTTGCAACTAGGACTGAGAATAAAAAAAAGAAAAAGAAAAAGAAAAATATGCATGAGAACTCTAAAGCTACAGACTCAAACCTCATATTTCCCCGTACTTGGTGACGAATATTCATTTCCAGTGATTCATATGATTTTAAATCATGTGTAACTTAAAAAGCTGTAATGGTAATCACAGCATAATATGCAGAGGCCGTATGGTAATATAAATATGATTTTGAAAATGATAAATCAAACTAGAACTTGTAATTTCCTCAGTAGTAAAAGAAGTGTCCTGGTTTCGGTATCTTTTTCTCCTGGATCTGATTTTTTAAGTGATGCTAACACAACCTCAACTGCAATTTCGGGGGATTGGTTTGTTGTTAATGCCAATTTTAGCCAGCTGTGGTATTACTGGGCAAAATACATACATGCTATTAATAATTAGACTATTGGTAAACTTCTATAGTTTTAAAATTAGAGTGTTTTTTTTAAAAATTATGTCTGACAAATGTCTTTGATGAAGTGCAGAAGGCATAAGGTAAGTTTGAGGAATTATTCAGAAATCTTAAGTGACTGCACCACTGATTCTGTATAGTGACTCTAGACCTGGAAATTCAGAATCTTCAAAAGATTAAATCCCTCTGGGTGTTCTTTGCAGGTTTTGTACTTACAGCACTCTGCTTTTGACTATTTAAACTTCAAACTCCCTTTTTAACTTTGTCACTCATACTCTGTCCAGGCTGTTAAACCTGCTCTGAAAAAGTGCCAGACAGATTCAGCCTTTAAAAATACTGCCAAGACAGTGCTCCCCTGTATTTTTCAGCGCCAACAAAAAAAGCAAAGAGCAGCTTAATATTGGGCTAAATGTTAAGTTCTCCCCTTTGGACAAAAACTGAGTCATAAAACTGATGGCAGCACCACAGTTAGAAACACAACCCTGCCTCTGGCAGAAAATAATATTTCTGTTATTAGTATTTCTTAATTCTCGTGGTACACAGGCACAGGGAAAGGGAATGGCTTTGCTGCCTGTCAGCCTCTCACTTGCACTACCAGAAATATTCCCTCAGAGTTAGGATGAGCTTTGGAAACTGAGCAGCAGCTCAGCTCTGGTTTCCCCTAAACAGTGAAAAAAACTGAGGAGCCAGACTTCCTGTGACCCACTGTGTGCTCTCTTTGATGGGTGAAACAGGATCCTGGGTGAAAAGAAGAGGGAATAATTATCTTCTTTCCATCCTCAAGTCTCTGTTTCCCACTGCCAGAAACCTTGCTGGAACTAGAATAATGTAATTACAAGCCCTTTCTGAGTAGCTTAACTTCTGCACCTGAGCAGAATAAATTACTGTCAAAAACTGATCTCTCCACCTTTGTAGGGGTGTTCTCAAAAGCAGAAGAAGAAACTGAAAAAGCTGATCATTCACTGGAAATAGTCCCAAAGCCCACTGTGAAAGCAGTGTTGGCCCCAGGAGAGGCCCATACGGAAGCAAACAGCATTTCTGCCCAGAGACTGGGAAAGGATGCAAAGGAAAATAGGGAGCCCAGCTGCCACCTAGAGCTGCCTCACTTAAAGTGGTACCTTGGAAATCCCTCCTGAACCATTGCTTAAGCTCAATGGCTAAGCATTAACTCAGGGAAACCATCAAAATCTGCTTTAGACCTGAACATTCCTAGCAGTTGTGTTTCTACTAATTCCCAGTGCATCTTTCTTGGTAGTGCTGAGCTTTGCTGGCCTCTGATTCTTATTGAGATTCAGAAAAAACATCGCCTCCTCCATAAAACTCCTGAGGAGTTCAGTCCCATGGGTGTTCTGAGTCCAGGTTAATTCCAGTAAGTGTTCTGAGCCTAAATTTAACACTTACACCAACCCTGGGGGATTCACAAAGCAGCTCCAACCACCAATGTCCCTTTGAGTAACCACAGAGCCGCAGCCGGGAAGAATGGAGAGGGGCTTTCGTCACAAGCAAACATTCAAAAAGCAGGTAAAATTCTTCTCTTATGTTTAAGACATGCTTCGTTTGCTTTCAAAATGAGGGAGATAGGTCTCTGTTTCCAGGAGAGCAGCTGCAGCTCTGAAGCTGTAAAGAGCCCTGGCAGCTTTGGTACCTCCCCACGGTTTTAGACTTTATTTATAAAAACTGGGATTATACATAAATGGGTGTGGGAGACTTCGAGCATTCGTGATAAAAAAAGTTAATGAAAACTCACATTAAGAGAATATTGTCAGATCTTTACCGACTTCCAGAGCTTCTGCTGAATGCACTCAGAAATACCCACTATTTATAAATCACTATGATTTTGCCTACACCATTTTTATGTTGAGAAAAAAAAATCAATTTCACAAGGATGACATCAAAATTGTGTATATAAACTCAGAAACTAGTTAAAGTATCAAGATTTAATTAATTGCAATAAAAGCAATAAAACTGATGCTGTTGAGTACTTTCAAACTGATTGCCAGCAACGCAAGAACATGCACAGATTTCCTAATTTGCTCTTTGTTGAAGCACAATTGATACTAATTTGATGAATGCAGAAATACTGGCTACAGTGAACTAACATTCTTTAGGAATAGAGAAATAGACAGCATGCAATGGCAGCCTTTGTGTACAGCTTTCTTCCTTTTACCTTTACTACCTCAGAATGAGACAAGTATGAAGGCAAGAGCCAGAAAACCAGAATGTGGACACCTTGATGTCCTGACCTGACAAACTAATTTCTGTTATTCCATCTGATGGAATTGTCCTTTATCAATTTTTTTTTTTTAATAGGACCAACTACATGAGATCACAGGAACAGAGGAGGTTATGTAAAAAATAAAAAAAAGACTGAGTCAGGGGAGACAAGATTTGGCCTTCCTAGTAAATATCCTGAGTGATGGCCATAAACAGAATAGATATGATCTACGTTACTAAAAGACACCTTCATGATTGTGGGTGTGGTTTATGATTCAGTGGGAAAAAAAGTTACTTTTCAGAGAAATGAAATGTCAGATTTATCCGGCTTTTGTTTAAATTTCCTTATTGTGTGTTTTCAGTGTCCACAGAAAGAAAGGCCATACTAATAAGGAGTCTGAAGATCAATTTCCTCCTATAGAACATCATTCACCAACACAACATGAAGCCACTCTATACCTTATGGCCCAGAAGTACCACCTTTTCTTACAGAAGTCTGATTAAAACTAAAACGAATAAAACTTTCTTCCACAACTGGTAGCAGTGGTCCCACTGGCACAGCAAATGAAACATCCTCAGGTCACACTCACGTTCCATTCTACAGTGATTTGGCTTGGAAATTTTTCACATACAAAGGTTCTCACTCTTCCCTTTGCCCCCTGAGGCTCATCACAGAGCCAGAAGGTGAGGAAACAAGGAGCCTGGTACATTCACAGCCAGAATGAAAATAGTTTTAACTTCTTCTGAACTTGTTCAAAGAAGGGATGATGCAGCTCGTGCTTGTGAGGGATTACTCACCAATCCGACCAGTTTCCAAGGTTTTTGCACTCATCTGTGTTCGCCCCTGAAAGAACAAATTACATGTAAGATATCTGTGTTCTGCAGAGTTTAATTAGAAACACAGAGTGGGAAAACAGACATGAGGAAGAATGTTTAATTATTTAACAGCATTCAAATAACCAAGTTGCTCATACTCAATAACAGCTGGACTGTGGTACAGCTGGTGCTTTGAGAGGTTTTAGCTTCCTTTGATTTTTCATTCCATATAAACTGAAAGACACGATAGGCATATTTTAGCTCATATTTTCAATTACTTTTGAGCACATAATATGGCTAAAGCTCAGCAGCCAGCTTAGAAGAAAATGAAATGGTGTCTCTGTGAAGTTAATTTGGTAGAAAGCAAAGGGCACTGTCCTGTAGTTGCTCATTACCCTCAACTGTCACTGCCTTCCCAGGAAGCTGAAGAGCTCACTGTGGAGGATGGATAGCAATTTGCAGTACTGAGTCTACAGAGTGCACGTCTGCTTAATTTTCAGTGAAATTATGGGGTAAATACTTTTATCTCTAGCTGGAAAACCACAGACGTCTTCATGGAGAACACTACAATATTCACAAATATAAATACCTGAATTTTTATTTGGCTGAACCTGTCATCAACACAGACATATAGGAACCAATCACTACTAGGGATTAAATCCAGAAATGTCAGGAGTGAAAGATCAGAATTCCTTGGCATCAACTGAAAACTTGATTATCAAGCTGGAATAATTAGTCTGTTCTGTCACTGGAAAGATGTGCTGGAAGTGCTAGTTGAGACAATAATTTCTGTTTTGGTTTTCTGGTGGCTGTATGTCTAAAGAAAATTAGACCATAGAATTGTTTTCACACTGACTACAAAACAGCCACCTGAAAAGAACTTCTAAGCTCTTACAACCTGAACCTGAACCAGGCTCCAACTCAGAATCTGAAAGGAAATGTCCTTCTCTTGGAGCAGACAAACACCTGGTCTTTCACAAAGGTGGAATGGAAGGTTGTGGATGCAAAAGCAGCAATTACCTGACTGCAGCTACTCTGCTAATTCCTATCCTATTTACCTGGTGTGCAATTATTTATTTGCATTACTCAGCCAGCTACAGACGTGCAACCATAAAGTGAATTATGCATTCTTCTCAAAATGGAAGTTATAATCTACATATCAAAAATGAAAGTTGCAACTATGCATCACTTTCGCACTTTTTTCATTTATTCCTATTATTACTCATTTTTCCACATGCATTATTCTGTCCAGTCTTGTATAAGAGAATAAGGTATATATAGGGACTCACACATATCTTAATGGCAACTCTTTTATTTACAAAGACAAAAGCATGATTGCTGTCCATGTGGATTTACACAAAGCTCATATTAATAGAAAATACACCGTCTATAATCTTGAAAATAGAGGTTGTTTAAAAATTTATAAGCTTTGTGATCCTCAGCCACTTTTCTATGATTATCTCATCTGTAATTCAAATTAAAGGTGATGCAAATTATTATGGACCAGAACTGGGGGGTATTTTTTTAAACTCTGTATCAAAGGTAATCATCTCGTAATTATGTAGAATAAATTGTAACTAAAATACACGAGGGTCTAAATTTTGCTCAGGAAGCTGCCCTGGGGCACAGTTTGAGTAAGTAACCTCGGTCTCTTTAAAGAATTCTCTTACTTGACAGAAAACAAAAAGTGGGGATTAAAAAAGTCAGGGAAAATCAGCTTACAAAGTGATATGCAGTGGAAGCCCAGTGACCTTTTTGTATTTTGATGATTCCCAATTTCTCTGTAATGACATAAAATAGAGGAAAATTAGTTTATTCTTTTGAAATCATTACCAAATTCACTGGGCCATTAGGCAACAGAGAGATCTCTCGCACAGGACCTCTGAAATGCTCCATTCTGTGCAGCAGACAAGTTGCTCCAGCACCACAATTTCTCAAGTAGGTGTTACGCTGGCACTGAGCAGGAGATTGTTTTTCCTCTCATGACCAATAGTTCAGAGAAAATTTTCAGCACTGATAAAATAAGTGTCTCAGAATGTTCTCCTGACATCAAAATAATCCTGTTCAGTGTAGGGGGGTTTTATGAGAATTAGAGTTTCACTTCCCATTAAATTTCTGAGTATCATGCACTTAAATTCTGTTTCAGATAACAGAATCAAAACCTTCACTGTAACAGAATCAAAACCTTCACTGTAACAAGGCAAGCACCTGATATTATAAAAACCACTGTTTTCCAAAGCATTTCCTGACAAGTTAACTGAAACAAGCACTTTCTCATGAAAGGTTTCTGTTTTGCTAAATTACCACTTTCAACAACAAAAATGTCTCACATTATTGAGAGACCTTGCGGGTTTTTTGTGAAACCAATCTTCCCAGTTTCTGCTAAAACATCTCTACAACAAGCAAACACTTTTCCAAATGGCAATTTTCCCACATTTGAAGACTTATATCTGAAATGATGACATGTACCAAAGCTCCCTGTCTTGCAGTGTCTGGCTGTGAAGGGTTCTGGGACATTGTTACTTCATAAAACACAACATGACAAGGAGTAAAATGTGAAAAATGGACTGGTCCTGCAGTTTTAAATGTTTAACACATATACAACAGAGACAGGACAAATATGTAACACTTTAGAGGTAAATCTCACATGTTGGGGGCTCATTCTCTAAATCCACACCATAGATATGTCTCTTGTGATCTGCTCTTTATTTCCTTTGTCCCTTCCAGACAAGTGTCTTCCTTAATTTCTTTTGCAGAAAATCAAGTCTGGGTAGAGCAGAATGCCCCACAGGGACATCTAAAAAGTGCTGCCTCTTTGCCTGTGTCTAATAAGCAATAAAACCCTCCAAATCAACCTTCTCTTGCCATCACACTGACAAAAAATTGTGTTCTGTGTTTTTCTGCATTGCCTTTCATTGTTCTGCACACTCAGAATACCTGTCTTTGCCAATGTGACAAAATCTCCTCACCAATACATCAGATTTGGTCAAACTTCCTGAAAAAAAAGGGGAGAGAAAGGTAAATTCTCAAGCTGTTAAAAATATCAACATTTCCCAGCATCACCTTCATTTACCTCCCACACACACTTATTCACCAACCACTCAAAACACCAGAAAGTCCTGATATTCCAGCCAGAACAACCAGACAAACTTAGAAACCCAGAACCACAGGCTGGTTCGGGCTGGGAGGGACTGTAAAGCCCATCCCGTGCCACCCCCTGCCACGGGCAGGGACATTTTCACTCTCCCAGGTTGCTCCAGGCCCCATCCTGGCCTTGTGTTAATGATGTTAATGGTGATTAATGCACGGGGCAGTGTTTGTGGGTGTGTGTTTGTAGGATGAGCACCTCAAGTCAAGAAGTGTGGGGAAAGCTAAAGGCACTTTTTGACCTTGTTTGACTGACCTGACTGGTCTGGATTCCACTCCAGAACTGACTTTTTCAGTTGGATTTGTACAGCACATTTTTTTCCACTGAAATAACAATGTCTTTGCCAGAGGCAGAGGGTAGGATTGCAATCCCCTGTATGATTAGATGAGTAAAAGTCACCCAGAAAGTGACTCTTTTCACCTCTTTTGCCCTCTTTCTTAAGAAATCAAACATGATTAAAGACTTGGTCTTATTCTCATTGGACTTAAAATAATTTTTATAATGAAAGATCAATGTGCTTTACCAAATATAAAGAGTAATGACTTTACAGAGTTCACAGTCAATCTTGTGTGGTTGATTTCCTCCTTGAAGGCATATTTCATTTAAATAGATTTCTACAAGTTGGTTAATGTAAGACTGGATCTATATATAACATATCAGCCCTTAGCTCTCTTTGAAAACAAGACAACAAAATTTGTAATGAAAAACAATAATTAATATTTATAAGATTCTTCATGGCTATTTCTTGTATCAGCCTTCCAAATCACCATTTCTCTTCGATTTTATAGCCCTATATTTTATCATTAACAATCACTGATTACCAAAATGAAGTTTCTTCCATGCCAGGGAAATAAAAAAATAAACAAATAACCTACAAAGCCTACCTATCAACCAAAAACAAACAAACAAATAAAAGCCCAAACAATTATAACCCAAACATAATTCTGAAGTTAGATTGTTGTTATTCATTTGGGAAGATGATTCAAGTTCAAAAATTTTCAGGAACTGCACTCCTAATTTCCTTCAGCATTTCTGAACATGCTAATTTCATGTGCTGTGAACAGTTAAACTGATTTTGGTCAAATTATTCCAAGTAAAGTAAAATGTGGGAAAGTCTGTAAGAGGCCCTAAATCACCTCAACAGTGTGTCTATTTTCTGTTTTGCTATTTTCTATCCTTCCACTTCCACACAGAGCTGAGGGTTTGAAGGATGTGGCAACAGGAGGTAGCAAAAATAAAAAGAAAAAGAAAAAAGAAAAATTTTGAAATTTTATTCAACAACTCTAGTCTTCACTCAAATGCAACTATTGCCAAAATACTCACATATTACAAAAAAAAGTAGTCACCAGGTTTTCATCAGCAAGGTATTGACTCTTCTGGGTGGAGAAGGGGAAAAAGCAGTAGCGTGTCTTGCTCACAACTGAGTTTACCACAGAGAAAGTAATTTCACTGACTTTCTGTCCAGCAGGAAAGAAGCAGACCTCATAAATATTCATCTGCAGTTTCTAAAGAATCATTAAAGGCTCAACTGCCAGTCTTTGCCTGGCTGTAAATGGGGAAAAGTGATCTTCATTCCCAAACACCTGCAAATTACAAGATAATGGTTATCCCAACAAAATTCCAATATAACCAAAAAGTGTTAGGGAGGACAGGAAATGCAACCAAACTTAGGGAAATCATTGCAGGCCTGATGAAAGAAAAGAACAGGTAGAACAAACAAAGGTTTCATATCTTCAGATTGCAACAATTTCATTTTCTGTTCGTCTGACAGTAACTCATCCTGCAAAGAGGCAGAAGTGTTGAATGAAGCATTCATTCCTCTTCACCACTGGATGTCTGCTCCTTGCAGCTATTTCCAAAATTCCCTTCCTGGATTTTTGCTTTGTAAAGGCCAAGTGACTGTGCAAATATTTGTCCAATGGAAAGCAGCCAAAATATACTCATGTAGCCAGTTGGCATTCATTTGCTGTAAACATGTTACTCATTTTTCACCTTTTCATGTGGTACGTGCCAGTGAGGGCAGTGAATAGGATTAGCCCAGCATGTATGAATAGATTTTCATAATTAATACAGTATTTGAGTTCTTAATCCTGTATGCTTTTAGTGCTGAAAAAAATTCTTAAGGCATTTATGAAAAACAGCCTTGCAAGACTTTGACAGATACACTAAGAAATGGATAGCACAGTGACATGCATTTTGCAGAGGTTTTCTTCCAAATACTTTTAATTGTGCAAAGAGTGGGTAAACGTTTAGTGAGTGGTTCTTTTAAAAGTAACTGGAAGTACAAAATAAGTTCTCCCTTTAGTTAGAAGAAAGTACCACGTATCAGGCAAACCAACTCTTTAAAGCCTGACACACTGTCATGATATCATCTACACAGCAGAAACAGAAAATTGGATGTAGATTATATCTGAACATTAAAAAACCAAAAAGTTTTTTTTTCTTTTTAAGCTAAATATTTTGCATTATAAGCTTTGTGGCTATAGTTAATTATTTTTATTAGATTAGTGAATGGGCTTACCAGATGGTTAAAATAAAGAGTTTCATTGAGCTCAAAACAGAGGAGAAACATCAACTCTGAATACTAAATTATTGCAGTATTCCTACTTGTGTCCAAGATAACAGGCACAAGTGTCTGAGTTAAATCCCCTAAAAGTGCTATCATTAGAGGATGCCATATGTTTTAATGCAGTGCTTTTCAGCTGCAACACATTCTTATTTCTAATTATTACAGCAATATTTTGGACTGGTAATGAATCAGGTGAGGTATTGAGTGATAGTTTGTATAACTGAGGGATTTACTTCACTTAAGAGGCCTTCTTGCAATTTCTTTGTCCTTTTGTTAGTAAGCACAACTTGACAAGTGTTCAGCTTTTACTTCAAGAATTTTTTCCATTTTGTTCAGGAGGTGGAGTGCTCCTTTGAAATATACTCCCACTACTTAAAGTGTGTATTCCGTCTTTGTCCTGAGTTATGAGTCTAAATTTTAAGAAGTTTCTTTTAGAGGGTTATTCTCAGAGTAAAATGTCTAATGAAGAGTATGTCTTAAGTCCAGTGATTTCTCTCTCACAATCCACTGTTCACACCTTTTTCGGGCAAAAACTGCTAATTGAGGCAACCTACTGGGGATCTGAAAGGGCTGCAGCTGGATTAATCAACTGCTGCGCTAATGAGCAATTCAGCTGCAAGAACACATCTCCTGTGAGGAAAGGCTGAGAATTGGATTTGTTCATCCTGGAGAAGGGAATCTTTGGGCTGACCTAATTTTGGCCTCCCAAAGTCCTGAAGGGGTAACAGAGAAGATGAAAGGAGACTTTCACAAGGGATGGAGTGACAGGACAAGCAAAGGGATGGGTGGGATATTGGGCAGGAATTGTTCCTGTGAGGGTTTGAGGCCCTGGCACAGGGTGACAGAGAAGCTGTGGCTGCCCCTGGATCCCTGGCAGTGTCCAAGGCCAGGCTGGACACTGGGGCTTGGAGCAGCCTGGGACAGTGGGAGGTGTCCCTGCCAGGGCAGGGGTGGCACTGCATGGGCTGTAAGGTCCCTTCCAACCTGAACCATTCTGTGATTCTATGAATGCTGGCAAGAACAACTCTTCCTTCAGCTATGCCAAAATGTCAAAACAGGACTGAGAGCACAAATGACCACAATGTGGTGAACTGACAAGGATGTCTAAAAGAAAACTTGAGTCATGAAATAATCTTCAGGATTTACTGGCCGCATGCAGAATTCTACTGAAAGCTTCCATCGCTCCTCTGAAGTACAAGCTCAAAGCAGTCTGACAAAAGCTGCATATCCTGTTTACTGCAGTGAGTTACTACCCTGCTGCATGTTCAGCACATTGGGTAAAGAACCACAGAATCACAGAATGGTTTGGGTTGGAAGGGCCTCAAAGCCCATCTCCTTCCACCCCCTGCCATGGGCTGGGACACCTTCCACTGGGAAGGACCTAGACATGTATATGTACTAGACATGTACAGAAAAATTGCTGTTTGTTTAGAGAGAGAGAGGAAAAAAAAAAAAAGAAAAAAGAAAAAAGAAAAAAGAAAAAAGAAAATAAGAAAAAAGAAAAAAGAAAAAAGAAAAAAGAAAAAAGAAAAAAGAAAAAAAAAAAAGAGGGTGTTGAACTGTTTTGAAACAGAGATGGTCATATTATTTCTGCATGAAACTTGGCACAACAGGTAACAATTCCACAAACTGGAAGGGGCCTTTCGCTGCTTCATTTCAACAACCAGCTAAGTGTCACGGAATACACAGGCCTGTGCACAATTTTGTGGGATAACCTGGAAAATTCAAATGCATGAAGAAATCTGACTGTTGAAAATATAACACCAGGACAGGTAAGAATAAAGAGATCAATAACACTAACACTTTGTGCCATCTTAATGCTTTGTCAGACTAAATATTTCATTAAATATTTTATATGTAGGACATAAAAAAATTCAAGGTATTGGTGTGAATAACTCTAGGACAATACAGAGTAGGGAGCTGAACAGTTAGTTGTACATAAAGCAATTGAAGAAGAACTGTGTTCTCTGCTCTCTGACAGCAAAGAGAAGCTCCACAGAGGTTTGACAAAAGATTTTAGAGGCTTTCAGAATGGACTGAACAGTCCAATTACCAAGCAAACACGACTCACCTGGTCCTGCCACATACATTGGATACAGGTTTTGCCTGCCAGTCTGTGTCCTGCATTGTGTGACAGCTCCAGAGCTGCCCAGTGCCTGCTGGACTGTGGGGATGTGTTCATTTATTTCCAGATGCTGTGCGGTTTTCCCCAGTAAGCTCTGCACATCTCTATCAATTCCAAGCAAAATGTTGGATGCCAAGTCACCACAGGGTTTGTGTCAGTGTTTGTTAAACACACTCTGTACACTCTCATTAATTTTACATGGCTGTGGTGTCACTGTTGGGGAAATGCAAATGGCAGCACATGGCTTTGCCCTGTGGGGGAACAAGGGAAACACTGCGTATTTTAGTAATGCAGGAATAATTTTTCCTGCCTTCATAGACTTCTTTGCATTTTTTGCTGTTTGGACAGTTTCTGTGCCACTTCTTACCTGCCTAAGGCACTCCTCTATGGACAGGATTTTTTACACATGACTTATAAATCTCTGAATTTTAAAAACAATGAAAGATAGGCTTTCATGGCAGGAGAATAAATCTGGAAAAAAAATAAAGCCCCTTAATATTTAAAAAACAACAGCAAAATCCTTCTTCCCTCTGTATCCATCCATGGAGTTTGGAGGAAGGCTCACACAGCATTTCAGTTCTAAAGCTTGTGTACTCTCAGTCCAAATTCCCTATTATAGGTCTTGAGAAACAGGATTAGAGTGGAGTTGGATGAACATCCTACTTGATTTGTAAAGATAGAAGGAGCATTCCCCGTTTTTACTCTGATGTGGGAATAAGTTGTAGCTGAGGAACTCTGTGGCCAACTGATGCTCCCAGAGAGGAAGAGCAATCAGGGCTGCTGGAGCACAAGGTTGATGTGATGGCAGGGGAATATCAGGAGGGAAGGAGGAAGCAAACCTGCTGCTGTGATGGAGCACATTTATCCCAACATCAGTCGGTTGCTGCCATCCTCTGCCTCTGCATTTTTCTGCCCATTTCCCCAATGTTCACTCAGGATTCCTTTACCAGCAAAACCCCTGAGCATGAAGGCTCCAGCCTTTGCAGATCCCACGGCCATAGAAGGTTGCCCTAAGGAATACCTGTGACAATTTGTCTGCCACCTGACCCCTTTGCTTCAAGACCAGTGGCCTGGCACCATTTAAACAGCACAGAATTGGATGTACCTGCTATATGTTCCATAGGCAACAGCTCACTTATATTTTCTTGCCTGATGTCAACCAGCAATGCTGGAATGTGACAAACACAAGATGTGCAAAGACCATTCAGTACAGGGGCTCAGCTTCCACTGAGGACAAAATATTTTCCTTTTTCTACTCAGCAGTCTCTCGATATTCAGCTGCAGCCAGCTCCTTTCCCATTATTCTACGGTTTCAGAGGTTTTCACAGTCTTGTGGTGGTGTCTTTTATCAACATCCTGCTTTACTTCTTGATAGTTTTGATCTTGCCATAAACAGTACCTCTCACTCCCAGATGTGAACAATACTACCTTAGGCACACATGATACAAGGAGGGATCATGCTTTTCACTTCACTGTAAAAGAAAAAAGAAAAACCACCAAAAACCAAACCAAACAAAAAACCACAAACAAACAAAACAAAACAAACCTACAAAACTACAGCAAAGTGTAACTATAATATTTTCAGAACACAGTGTGGGTGAGCAGAGAAGCCTAATTGAAGAACTTCTTGATAGCTCAGAGAAGCCAGGGCCACAGATGCTGCTTCTGGAACAGCTGAAAAGATAGCATATATTGGATTAACAGAAACAAAAAGTTGAACATGTTTTAATTATTTCCAAACCTCTGGCTAGAAATAATACCCAGTGCTGGATATATGGCTCTTTTCAATCACACAGTGATTTAAATTCAGCATGTCTTGAGGATGTGCTCAAAGGATCACAGCACCCTGCAACTAATTTTAGAGATAACGTGAGAAAACCATGTTTCTTCATAAAAAGGAGTAAATTTTGGGTTTTGCTTCTTGACACAATGTACTTATAGCAGAATTCCACTGATAAGAAAAGGAAAGTAAGTTTTGTATTAATTACTCAGTAACCAGCACTGCACATTGGTTTTTGTGGTATTTACACAGCACAAAGTATTTTCCACAGTAACACTTTGGAAAGTATGCATGTGGATCAGTACCCAAAATAATAAATGCTCGTAGCACGCAGCTTTGGAATAAGTTAAAATAAACTAAATGTAAAAAAATAGAATATATTATTCTCTCCGTATGGTACAAAATTATGATGTCAAGCTTGCTGTCATAAGATGAGGAAAGTAGGATTTTTAGAATTTAAAAAAAGAATAAGGCATGAAAAGATCTTGTGTGTGAAAATAATGTCAATTTTTCACAATTTTTTCCTCATTTTGAATTTTCATATAAAAAGTATAGCTCTTGAATAGTCATCACTCCTTCAAACATAAGCTTGTCCTCATAGTCTCTCTAATGTAGTATTTTAAATTTTTTGGCAAGCAATCATTAAAAAAAAAAGAAAAAAATAACTATAACCATATGGAAAACAGATGAAAATTAAAGTAGCATAGCAAAACCGTAATTTTTGGGCCTGGAAATAGGTGCTGAGAACTGATATTAAAACACTGGCTTAAAACCTGCCCACCTTTTTCCTCTTTCTTCCTGCCCTTCTTTCCCCTCCTCTACCCAGACAGACATTAAAAAGGGATGAACACCTGCCATATAATGAGCAAGTCAGGGGATTTGTGACTTTTCTTCAGGTATTTAAACCACTGTTTTGGGCTGAGTTCCAAATTTTCCATTCTTGCTTATAATCAGCATTTTGGGGGTTATGTAAGTTGAAATCTCAGAAATTTTGAAGTTCTTTCTGTATTGCAAAGACTATATAAACGTATAAAACAAATAAAAATAAAGAGAGAATAAAATTAATAATTCCTTAACCAGGACCGAAACTGAAACTCATTTTACTTGTATGATATTCAACAAAAAGCTTCTCTTTTGCCACTTCCAAAATCTTAACTACCAAATGAATAAAAATGTTTAAATGTTTATTTGGATATTTTCAACTGCTTTCATACATATACATAACGTAATTGGTTTCCTGCTAGTTTGATTGTAGTAATTTATCTTGTACACCACGGAAATAATAATAGCTCCTGGGGAGTTTAAATTGTTTAGCAATGAAGATTATATGAGAGAAAAAGTCTATTATCTGCCAATGCTGCAGAAATTAATGCTTAAATAAGGTTAGTATGTCTAAATATATTCAATCACCTAAAACTTTGCCACTAGAAATATTTTATCGTTGTAGAAGACAAGTGGTCAATGATCCTTCAAAGAACCAAAATGAGAAAGTATAATTCATTTGACTAGAAAGAAGTTTTCTGGAAGAAACATAATAATAATAATAATAATAATAATAATGTCTTTCTGTATCACAAGTCAGTGTTGAGTAGATTTCAAGCAGTACTTCTGATTTTTATTTCTCTTTAGAATAGCAAGAGTTTCTCCCACAATTCTTTCTGAATTTGGGGAATTCCTTGCTCTGAAGCTCCACTGGGCATTAATCCCCAAAGTATAACATGATTTGTCTCCCATTAATACCGCTGAGTGTCTATCAAGTGAATTTAATAAGGATTCTCTCTGCTGACAACAAAAGCAGTCAAGTGTCTGACTGTCAACAAATCTCCCTGAGAGCAGGGACTCACTCTTAGACAAACGAAGTTTTCATAATCACCGGCTAAACACAAAATACCTGCTTGGCAGGGAATTTTTCACCCCGAGGAATTTCACCAGTTTCTCTGGGACCTCTGCCAGAAAAACCTTTGGAACACAAATACATTATTTTCTCATTTTTCAGTTTCTTCTACTGCTCCAGAAGCATGTTATGATTTTGGTTGCTGTGTGAGGCTAAAACCAGGTCCTGATGGATGATCCAGAGAGAGATAGTATTTTCTACCTCAAGGCATGGGGGGTTTTAATTCTCTTTTTCTTGGGGAAAGGGAGGATAGAAAGACTGATTTGAGGATCATTTATGCAGATTCAGTTTTCTATGGGGTTTATCTCATAATCAAATAATCTGAGTAGAGCACCTCCCATTGTTTAATAAATTTCAAGACGTAACAGAAACAGTGCTACCTTCTAGAGAGTACTTATTAATTGGTGATTAATTTAACTGACATTTCTCACACTTTGTGAAAGATGCTCTGAACAGAACTGTGACTACTCTTGGTACCTCTTGATTTTTAAACATGAAATAATTTCAATCACTCATCAGTGTTATCTTGCACCCCATTTTCAATCAAGTTCATACAAACCCCTCTTGCTGAAATGCTTTCCATGGTTTTAATCAGTGAAAAGGTCAGGTAAAAAAGCACCTCATTCCTACAGAATCCAGAATAATTTTGCCATGCATTTGGCTGTGAGCAGACAGAGCGATGCAATTCACAGACTGGGTGATTAGAGCACTTCTTGGAAGGGCAGACAGAGAGGTTCTCATTGTAGTGACTTCTTAGTGTTTCATTCAATCTGAATTGGCTTCAGATGACAAAATTATACTTTAAAGTGTCTTTTATCCTGAAAGTTCCCCAGGCAAATAGGCATCAGGGTTCAAATCAGCACAAACAGAACAGGGTATTGAACAAATTTCTATTTGAGTGTCAGTCATTACAATACTCAGTTAGTCAGCATTGACCTGCTTTAGCTTCCTCCTTTGGCAAATTCTTCTCAGAATTCATTTCAGCTGCTTCACTTTCATTAAAGATCTGTGAAAAGAAAAAGATACATTTTGGCTTGGGCTGAAGGGAAATGAGAGAGCTGTGAAGACATTTCTGCTTTGATCATAATTCTTTCCCCCTAAAACCTCCAGTGGCAGTAGCAAGGGCTGAATTCTGCAGACTTTGTGTCTGTAAAATCGAGGACAAGCTTTGCTGTTTTGTTGTTTCCTTGATTTAACTCAGATTGCATTGACATTGGCAGAAATACATTGAACACCAGTGATATTCACTTGCTACTGGCAGATTTTGGTTCAAAAGTTCAAAAATTGCTCAGACTCAAACTCTTAAGGTTAGATCCAGGCAAATCCAGTCCTCCCTGAACTTTTGCAGGAGGAACATCTACCAGCACTTGGCTGCAGCCCATTCCCGATTTCATTGTTCCCTGTTCTCACAGTGTGCTGAGGTGAGATGTCTCTCTGATGAAATCACCCCATCCATATCAATATCCATGTGCATATTCATATCCATATCTACATCCATTCACATCAGGCTGGATAACCTGGTACACAGCCACACTTCATGCTGCTCACGCCGTCTCTCAGCCCAGCTGAATTCTCTGATGTCAATGAGATCAGGGACATTGGTCACTAACTCATCCCATTATTTAATAAAAGCTTGAGAGGATTACATGTAATCTGGGAGGAACATCCACAGTGTCTCAAAAACTGGAATTATCAACTTAAGCATCACAGCCCTTGGTCTGCACCAAAGGGTCTTTGTGACACAGAGTAATTAAGCAACATCCTGCAGGAAAAGCACATTTTTCATGGAGATGGATAATGAGTTTCTAATGGGAATGGATTACGTCTCTCATTTCTGCATAGGGTGAGTATCCCTAAGGAGAGACAACCATCCTAAACCAAGGTATGAAACAAACCAAACCAAACCAGATACAAAGATTAACCTTCACCTCTTCAACAAGACAGGGAGGAAAAAAATAATGGAAAAAGGAAAGGAAAAAGGAAAGGAAAAAGGAAAGGAAAAAGAAAGGAAAAAGGAAAGGAAAAAGGAGAAACAAAATGCAACAAGTATATTTTCTCATGGTTTCATAGGACCTGAAAGGGGTGCTTAGTCATGGAGTAAACAACTTCCTCCAGCAAGCACATAAATCTGACTTTTACATCCCTCACTGCTCTGGGAAAGAATAAATCTCAGTCCTGGCCTTCAGGTCTTCATGTGCTGTGCATTGTGCCTGAAGTTTTCTTTCACTGTCACACTCTTAAAAGTTTATTTGGCTGTTTTCAGTACATTCCCCTTCTGGACATTCTAAAACCTTATTAGGTGTGACTAAGACTGATGTTTTAAAATCTGTTTTGTAAAAAAATAAGTTCTACAAAATTAAAACCTTCTAACATTTAATTCCGTAACTGAGGGTTGCTCTTTCTATGCCTTTTTTAGTTTTAAACAAGTAGAATACATATAAATTGAAAGCTGAGCAGATGAACAAGTGAACTTAGCATAGCATAACTTACTGTATTTTTCTAATTACTCTCCAATTTTTAAACAATTTCCTAAAGCTAACTTCAATTACTGTTAGGGGAAAAAAACAAACAAAACAAACAAAAAACCAAACAAACCCACAAAAACAAACAAACAATAAAAACCACAACAACAAACCATTTTCCTCTGATTAAAATATACATTTCCCCCAAATGAAATTTTGGCAGAGAACAAATCTTGTAACCTCAAAAATTACATAGACACTCCCTTAAGAAACATTTCTTAAGCAATCAATAGTCCTAGGCCACTTAACAGCCAACAAATATGCAAAGTATTAAATTACAGATTGCTGAATTGAGAAAAAAATACTTTGGTGCTTGTCTTTTCATTTTTGATAGCCAGAATTTTTTCAAGAAAATAAGCCTTCTTCATCAGCCTTCAATGATATTCAGCTCACATTAACCAGTGTACAAATTTTCTCCTACTTTTTATAAATATAACCAATATATTTATTAAAATAGAACAATTGCATACTTATCCTGCAGGTTGGGATGCTGGAAGATACGGAAAATCTTCATCTTATAAATCCTGGTGACTTGGGGAAATCAGACCATATTGTGCAATCTTGTGCAAAACCACAGGAAACCACAGGAAACCACATATAGCCCTAATCTGCCATTTTCTGTGAAAAACTAACAAACCTACACACCAGATCAAAACACAACAAGAAACATCCATGGTATCTAGAATACATTTACACCCATGTGCATTTCTTGTGTCTCTACAGAAGCTGATAGCAGACAAGCTTCCTCTGGAAATTACCTATGCTAGCAGAGCAAGCATAAAGCAGCCATAATTCTTTGGCAGATAAAACAATCATCAGGAACAGAATCTGTTTCGCAATCCTCGTGTTGTAAAGTACTTATACATTGGTACTTTAAAAGATTCTGGAGGAATAAAGAGCCATCATTTGTGGCACTTTATCTTCTTTCCATTTCCTGGTATGAGACGCTTGTGGGTATTTATGTTCCATCAGCATGGAACTCCATTGCAAAGGGAATGTAATCTGCACTAATAACTTCACTCTGGAATTACAGCTATGGCAATATCTTTGCACAAACCCCATTGTACTACCACCTAATAAAGTAATGCCTGTAAAGAGAACAACTAGCACTGCCCCATTTGTGATTTCTGGATTTTGTGTGATGCTCAACGCCACCGTGGCAGTGACAAATGCCCTGACTGCACATCTGGCCCCTCCCTGGAGTGGCCAGAGCATCCCTCGCTCCTGCACAGCTACACCAGGAACTCTATCCCTGCTGCCACTGGAGAGCAAGTAAGGTGTGATCCCACCCAGAGGTGCCCCAGAGAGCCCCACACTAAACAGGGATGCCTTCCCACAATTGCCACCAGTCTTGGGATGAAGGAATATGTACAGATACTACATTTAAAAAAAAAAAAAAAATCCAACAACAACACAACATATCCAGGCAGCAGAAATATGTAATTCTGTTTAAATATGTTTAAACATTTCAGTGTGATTTTGTCTAAACACATCTTTCTTAGACATGAAAGGACAGGGCTTTGAAAGAACATAATCTTTTAAAGATGTTTATTTCTAAAAGTACTGTGAAGTACACATCTCTTGGGCTATAGACTTACTTTTAATGAAGTATAAATCAGTTAAAGATACATTGAATCACATTGCTGTACACGGGCTATCCTCTAGCTTTAGGCAAAACACTACAAACATCTGCTGTATCTACTGTACATTGTCAGTCTACTGATGTTATGGTTTTTACTGTGTTTTTGAAGTGTAATATTTAAAAGCAGCAGATGCATATCTGAGGATTTCTTTTGAAGAATGATTACAGCTATGGAACACACTAGGCAGATTTATATACCTCCAATTTTTTATAGGTCTACTCTTAAATGTTCCAGAAACATGTAGGAAATAATTGCTCACATACCAGGCTGTGGTGTCCCCAGCAAAAATCTCAAGTCTCACCTTCACATGTGGGTGGTTTGGGCAGAGAAACAGAGGAACCCTGTGCCAGAACAGAACAGGTTATCCCTTGTGCAGACAGACCAAGATAGTCTTGTGAACTCAGGATTTCACATTTTACACATTGCTTGAGTGCATCCAATGTTAGAATTAACATTTCAGTCATAAAAGCATAACTACACCAGGAGTTCGTTATAAAGAACAAGAACAAAGAAAAATACTCACAGCTTTCATAACGCATATAAAAATGATTGAATATCACAGCTCTTGGATTCAACATGGAAATGGAATGTAACCTGGGAGGTCTGTAATAACGCAAATGGAAGAAACAGGTGACTGCATGTGGGAATGTTTATTTATCTATATGGATCCACAGGCAATGCTTTATTTACAATCCTTTTGCTGGCAAACACCATTTTCCATCCCTTCTCCATCTCTTCCTCTTCCATAATCCAAAGTGAGAAATGTTGATTTCTGCTCACCTTTGGGCAGGTGGGTTAAAGGGGAATGTACCCAAATGTGCATTTTGGACATCCTCTGGATCAATTGTGCCAATGATCCCAACTGAAACTGCTGCTTGGAAGAAAGGCAAATGAGGAAGGAGAAGGTTTGTAAATGTCTACCTCAATTTTGTGAGCCATGCACAGTTCTACTCCATATATTTCAACTAGAAATAATTATGTGGAATTCAAAGTTCCTGAAAAAGAAAATGTTTATTTTTCATTCCTTCCTTATTTCCACTGCAAACAGCACAAAACAAGACAGTGTAGTACTAAGCCATTTCACTAATATTCTGGGGAACAGCAAAGAATCATGAAATACATATAAAGGTCAGGCCTTTATTTTCCATGTACAGATTGTGTACAAACTGTGATATGTCAGCAAATGCCCTGACAGTTGCTTAAATGAAACACATGGTTGTGCCCTTGTTTAAGAACCTTTGTGTTAAACCTTCAGACACGTCAGTGGGGTTTGGCCTGAACCTTGCAAATTCAGAACCTGTTGCTCAACCAAAGCAGCTCAAAGAATTCAACAAACTCCCAAAGAAATCTATTAGTTACTATTTGTTCCTGAAGTCACTTGATCACACAATAAATACCTACTAAAGCACTGTGCAACTAAGAGATGAGTGTCAGGTTTATGAAAATAATTATTATTATTATTCTGGTCATTCTTTATGATCCATTCACACCAACACAAATGCACAGGGGGAAAAATATAAAAAAGTAAAAACAAAGGAGGAAGAGGAAGATGAAGAGGAAGAGAAAGAGGATAAAAAGAAAAGGACAGAAAAGTGAAAAAAAGAGAAGGGTCCATACAAAAAAGCTGTCCCTAAGAGAAAATTTAGTTTGTAAACACTGAAGAAGTTTCACCATAAATATGTAAGTTCTTATTCTTATACTGTATATATTTATTACACAGTGTAACTTACTAACGCTGTGATTTATGGGAATTGCTTCACAATTTAGAATTCATTCTGGATGTTTCAAATTCTGGATTCTCTGATGTGATAAGCTCTTTTAGAAGCCTTACTGTATGTGGGTAGACTGCTCAATATTTCCTGAAAATCCAGCTGCAGAATTGCAACTCTTCTCTGCAAGGAATACTACTAAAAGCATTGCATTTGCATTACTTAAAATGTTATTTCTCCAATAGAACAGAAGCTGAGTAAAATATATTTATCAAAATTGGTAGCAATTTGGTTTTAAAAAACCCTAGCAATCAATGTTGCTGTGATATATTGATTTTCTCCTCAGTGGTTAATGAGGGCATGTAGAGCAGTAAAGCCTGGGCTTGTGGCTGTAAAAGGGAGAAAAATATTCTAATTGGGTAAAAGATATAGACTGATACACTGTCAAAATACAACTTCCCTTCAGAGTCACTGCTCACTAACAGAACCCCAGCAAATCAAGACAAACTTCACACCTCTGAAGTAGAAGAAGCTTTGAAGCAACAGCGGTATTTAAAAAAGAAAAAAAGGAAAAAAAAAAAAAAGCTTTGAATAAGTAAAACACTGTAAGTAAAAGATAATAAGTTAGAGTTTTAAAAACAGTAATATCTTTTATTAAGTACCTGCTCAGCAATTAGCACTGGTGTGAGAGTCTTACTAAATGCCTATAGGAACTTCTATGTTAGAAATATTAAAAACAATTTATTATTAACTATTATAAATTGTTATGCATTTTGAAAGGGTTTTAATAAGAGAAGAAATCATGCCTCTTGTTATACACACCCTAGATTTTCCAGAGGAGCTTCAGATAAACCCAGAATGAACAGAAATTCAGGCACAATGGCTGAGTTAAAACTCAAACTCCCACGGTGTTTAGTGCCCAAGTCACACCAAATTCCCAATGCAGACACTTCAGTCTCACATATCTGTTCTGAACATGCCGAGCTTTTGTAGTTGAGTAGGTCTCAACTATTAAAAACATCTGGCAGGTAAATATTTTAAGCCTCTAAGTGAAGGCTTTCAACAGCACAAGTGTTTTTTTATTCTGGTGTACCCTTTCTATTTTCCTCTCATTTGTCATTTTTATCTTCATTTCCCTTCCAACCATCTCCTCCACTCACTTATTCACTGAATGGCTCATCTTCCATCATTCATATTCCTTTTCAACCTTCATTTCAGAACTCCTTTCACCTCCTTTTTCAAGAAGACAATAACTGGGATAGAACAACATTTACACATTGCATTTGAGCTCTTGTAGAAAATGTAGGACTGCCCAAAAAAACAACTTGAAACGATGATGAACTTAAGCTTACAGAAGAAAAAAGTTCTGTACAGCTAGAGATAAGTGGAATATTCAGCATTTCTAGCCTTATTTTTTTAAAAAACAAACGAACAACTTCTGGATTCATGCTCTTTCTAATAGATCCTTTAAAAAAAAAGTTTAAAAAAAAAGAAAAAAAAATCTGTATTTAAATAAATGTGAGAGATTCGGTAGCTAAATTCTGGGAAATAAAAGACAAATATAAAAGATCAAATCCAGTCCCAAGGGCAGCCAGTAGAGAGGATGTTCCGGGAATTGAGAGACCCTGGACATTTCCTAGGGAACAATTTAACAAATACTGTAAATTACAAAAGGCACTAAGCAGAATGTTCTGAAGGTCCACAGAGAATCTTCCAAGAATTCATAACACAGAAATAATATGCATTAACCAAGGTGAAGATTTAAAGAGCTGTGCATAAGAGAAGCACCTCAATGCCCGGAAGTGAGTATAACACTCATAACAAAATTAATTTATATAAAAGACCTGTCTTATAAAAGACCTGTCCCTTTGGTACCTCATTGCAGTGCCCTATGTAGTGCTAAGATCTTCCTCCTTAGGAGGTCAGACACCACAGAAGATGATGCACCTCTGTGAGATTTCTGACATTGGTGTGACAGGAAGAAACTAATCTAAGCCAAAGACAATTTGCTGTTAGGATTCACTAAGAACATTTCAGCAATATCCTTCTCAAATCCAGAAGGAAGAAAGAAAAGGGAATAAGAACAGAAAAAATAAAATGAGATCCTGTTTCAATGAAAGATAAAGTTCAATATTAGCAAATGACAGACAGGCAAGTTAGATAAAATTAATAGCATGCAACTGAATTTCCTTTTGAGCAGACATTTTGTTGAATTCTGATATTCCTAATCATAAACTAAGGACTTTCTTCAATTATTAGATTTTGTTTATGGGGCACTCGTGCTGGCAAAAAAACATCTCTGAAAGAGAGGAATACACAGAAGACACATGGAGACAGAAACAATCCAGGGAGAAATTTAAAAGGGTTAGATTATGGCAATAATAATAATAAAAAGTCCAATATATGTCCATCTTGTACTTAGAAAGGCAAGTTAGATTTACACAAATATTAACAAGGTTCTTTATTTATATCAGTGCACTTACGTTTATATTGTAATAATACATACATATCATGGAATCCCTGAAGGGTTTGTGTTGGGAAGGACCTTAAAGCCCATCCAGTGCCACCCCTGCCCTATCAGGGACACCTTCCACTGTCCCAGGCTGCTCCAAGCCCCAGTGTCCAGCCTGGCCTTGGACACTTGCAGGGACCCAGGGGCAGCCACAGCTTCTCTGTCACCCTGTGCCAGGGCCTGCCCACCCTCACAGGGAGGAATTCCTTCCCAGTATCTAAATCCACTCTCTCTGAAGCCATGTATATGAAAACATACATACATGTCTATGTGTCAAAGTGGAAAAAAAATTACTGCTCAGTTGTGTAGAAAAACAGAAGTAATAACATTATAGATTTCCCATAGCTTGAAGATGCATAAATGTACTTGAGGTTAGCATATATTTAGAAAGAAGGAAATTCTGTCTCATTAAAAGTTTTTCTTCTTTCTGTCCTAAAAAAGGCTTATTTGCTTCTACATTTTACATCCAAGATGCTTTTGAAGAACTAAATACAGAGCTTTTGACTTTACGGGGAATCTTCATACAATAGCAAAAATTGTCATTCCCTAAGAACTGGATTTAATAACTACTACAATTTCCTAATTACAGTGTCTGTAAGTACAGCATGTGCATGGATAGGAACAAGTGCTGGGACAGCAATCCTGTTCTCACCCAAAGACCTGAAGGTGAGAGGAAAAGTAGCCATCAGACTCATTGCAGCTTGATGTTTTCCCTGGAATTCCTCTTTTTACTGGGATAAAGAGAGAAAGGTGGGGGAGGGGAGCCAAGAATAATTATAAATGCTCTGAAAAATGTTTATGGAGAATAAAGAAAGGGAGGCGCCCCCTCATGAATCTCCCTTTCTATTTTTTACTTTAAACTGATGATGGTACATGGGGCTGGGATCCATTAAATCCTACTAAGGCTCTCAAATGAGTAACACTATGAAAAATACAATCTTCAATCTAAAATCACCAGGTTTTACTCATACAACTGAGTGATAAAACACAGTGAATGATTCTCAAAAACTATCAGCTAAGATTTAAGATTTAAAGATTATCCATTAGGCAAAGCTTCAGTATCCAAAAAGATGTCAAGGACCAATCATCTCCTCATAAGTGTTAGCAGTAAAATGTAATACACAACTACAGACTTTTCCATTAAAATGCATACAAATCCTTATGTTTTCTCTGTGGGCATTGCAGCTTTCAGTTTCAGAAGAAAAAGATCTGACAGATCTGCCCAGGGGGGTTTCAGAAGAAGACCAAGCTGCTGAATGAGAACCAATGGACCCCACAAAGACACAGGCTGATATTCGCTTTCTCACTTAACAAGCAGTGCAGATTTTAAAAGGACATGATGGTTACTACTCCAAATTTCAATTATCACCTCCTTTTCCACATCTCAAACTCACTGCAGAATGAGATACCAATCAGCCAGCTATGTATTCAATAGATACCCATTAGGAATATCATGCAAAACTGACAGAAACCCTATTTTGAGCTGATCTTGATCATATTTATTCTGTCAGCATGTTTAAATTATTGGCTCTCCCTGAGTATATTCACTTAGTTCCAGAGATTAAGAAAATCTCAGTAAACAAATGTTTTGCCCCTGGAGTGGATTAGCAGGATATATTTCCTATCTGTCATCAAAGCCATTTGAAATCGTTCCCTCATTAGGAGCCACAGCGATGGTGCACAGTGAAAAATTATGCTTTTTTGAGGGAAGGCTCAGTCTTCCAAAGAGCTGAGCTGTTGCCAGCACAGAAGCTGATCTCCCAGTGCTTCCCATGCAAAAAGACACACAATTCCCTCCAAAAATTGCCACGAAGCTTCAGGTCTCTCAAGGCTTTCCCACCTCAAAAGGGATCACCTGCCTTATTGATAGACTTGGTTTCCCACAAATTGATAAATTGTTCGTCCATGGACCACTTGCAAAGAGACAGATCATTCTGGAAGCAGGGATTTTGCCCAGTGCAGACAATGGGGTATCCAAAACTATTCCACAGATGATAGAAAAAAGCCAAAGTATATAGGAAATTTTATAAAAGAGTGGTTCTGAAAGCCCATGAAACAGCAGTGAGTGAGCAAGAATAATGCTGTTGGGACAGTCTGTACACAGGAATATTAATAAAGATTCAAAAAACCCCAACCACTTTTCAGTATTCAGTGTCTGTCACATGGATTTCTCTGGTCATTTTCTCTGAACCAAAACACTGGAGGTGCTACAATTTAAGTTGGATGTATTTGTCACTAAATAAGCAAGTCTAGTACTACTGGCATTTGATCTGCCAGTACGACTTCTTCAGAAAAAAAGAAAATAATCTCATCCTGGTCAAAACTTGGAGAAAATTGAACTCAAATCAGTTCCCATGCAAGAGCAGCTAAGCAGGTCAGAAACAAAGCAAGCAAAACCCGTTTGCAGGCGTTCTCTCTACCCAGCTCAGTTCTCCTCAGGATCAAGTACCATGGCAAAACACTCACCAAATACTTTATGTGGGTTTTGTATTAATCCATGAAATATTATTGGGGTAAATTCGGTCTTCATCATCTTACAGCAGCTTAAACAGAGTTTAAACATGGTTCTAGCAAGAAAGAGGATGAAGATAAGCCCTAAGCACACAGTTACTTCATAGGAACTACAAAAATACAAGCAGACATTTGACTGTCTCACAGCATCTGGAAGCAAAAAAAGTTTGATGAGGAAGCCAAGCTGCCTCTTTTTCCTTTAAGTATTTTGTGTTCCCTTGCTCAAGGACAGGAGTGCTCTGTTTGAATAAAGAGTTTTATTTTCTCAGTCCCAAGTTATAAGCTGGCACCATGGTGATGAAGCTGTTGTGACTACTGTGGCCTCTCTTCCTAAATAGTGAAGTAAAATCCTATTTCAGTAACACAAAAGTTTGTCTAAAGGAATGGTTCTTAATCAGGGCTATATTTATCAGAGCAGAGACTAAAAGTGCTATGGACTTTTAGCTTTAAGCATCAAGTCTTTCATTTTCACTTTTTGTTGTAAAAACAAAGAGAAGAACATACTTCAAAGGAAAACTCATCACAGGTGATCTGAATGTGAAGTTTCTCAATAACATACATCCATTTTTCTTGCTGATCCTACTCTTTAATAACCATTCCTTTGTACATCTCCAATGTCCATCACAAAAATAAACAAACCCACACATACACCAAACAAGACTAAAGTTACTTTATGACAGATTAAGTGCTTCTTTCAGAACGTGGCTTTTTAAAGCACTAATCATCTGAATTTGTCATTCAAAAGAAAGAAAATTAGTCCAGGGTACACAAACTATTTGACCTCAGGACTTTGGAATAGTATGTTAGGTTTCAATGCAAGAAAACCACCAGATGCATGCATTTTTAACAGTCCCTTTCCAATTCATTCTTCTTCAAGGACAGACATCTGTTCTGTCAAAAAACAAGGGGAATTCAAACAAACACCACCCACCCTCCCTGCAAGAAAGCTGCAGAAAGGCTAGGAAGCTTCCCTTCACAAACTTCAGAGCTTCAGATTAAAAACCAACATACCACAGCTACAGAGACCATTTCTGTTTCCACCTTCTGTAAGTCTGATCTCTCCTGCCATCACCAGGCCAACCTACCAGAGGAACAGCACTCAATGCATTACTTCACTTTCAGCTGAGGTTATTTCACTTACACCAGGAAAAAAAATAAAAACACGCAAGGTAAAATTAAAAGTCACAGACTATTCACTGTCAAAACCCACGTACTTACCAACCTCAGTTCATTATGAGGCCAGCTAATTAGAAATGTTTCATGGAGACATCAATAGTTTTAGCTTGATCTCTGAAGATTTTTGTTGTTGGTTTGTTGTTGTTTTTTTTTTTCAATTTGTCTAGCTGTTTGAAAATATAATCAACTGGAGAAACAGAATTTCAGCTAAGATATATGCTTTAATTATAGGAACTTCAAACAAGTTGCCAACTTGGCTTATCTGACAAAAACCTTTTCCAAGTTGATTTAGAATATTATGCCATTGCCTCGTTAGTACTACAGTTAAAATGCATCACTTAGGTCAACAGAAGCACATGTACTGAAAGATTTCCACAAAAACCCAAAGAAAAATATTTTAATTAATGTAATTAATATCTCAAGAGCGGTAGCAAATTGCCAGATACCAAAAGGTGCTAAGTAGCAAAATGTTGGCAAGAGAATAATTCTAGAAGAAAGTGTTTTTCTTTGCTCTTACTGATTCTTTTTCTTTTTTTTCTAATAGGTGAGCTGTTATTCTTAGGTATTCTTCTAGGGGGAAAAAACACTTTCCTTCCATATTTCATTCTTTTTGGTTATGAGTTTGAGAATTGCTTCATGATTCGGAATGTTTACATTTTTAAGTGTCAACATCGAAAGACATTAAGGGAACAAGATAAGACAATTATATTTGGATATTCAAGAAACAGGCACAGAACCAACTGTTTTCTGTGTGCCTAGAATTACTTCAGTTGTTTGACTTACAGTTTGAAATTTTGAAAAAAATTCCAAAGAAATAAAAGTAGAAGTCAATAACTGATACAGAGCAAAACAACAAAAAACCAGCAGGGTTTTAAAGAGTTATTTCAGACTTTGCAGACAATCTCAGGAACACTGATGCATCAGTGGTTCAAGCCTTGATATTTCCTATGAGATAATGTACAGAAGTACAATTTTCTGGAGTGTAATTGCATAAAGCATTTCTCAAAGAGTAATATAAGAATTTCAGGTTATCTATCAAAGGAAATCTAGTGAAAAATAAAATGCATTTGGTTGAAAATGAGGAGATTCTGTCATATTAGGCACCACTGCCCTCTTCAGTCAGGCAGACATCAATTTCATACACTTGTTTAGAGAACTTTGCCTGGTAAATCTTCACCAAAATATCAACAAAGCTGACCTTTATTTTTACTTTAGGGAATATTTTTCTCCTAATAGCAGGATATGATGCAGCATCTCATTAATCTAAGGAAAATAGGTATTTTGCTGAAATGTTGTTGGATTTGACACATGGCTTAGATGCATGTGCACTAGGAAGGCAATATACATTTCTTTATATACTTAACATATATATATATGAGATGGATAGATATGGATTCGGATTTCGATATGGATTTGAGAAACATGCTCCTTTTTTTTGTGAAAAAACTGCACCACAGTGAAAACAAGTCACTCATGGTTTTCATTCACATCATACCTGACAGGGCTACTAAGCAATCACATACCTTCAAAGCAGGACTTCAATAAACTTGCAACTACTGTAAATTAACATAAAATCTTATATCTATATTTAAAACTAAAACAAACAAAAAAAAAAAACCACCTCAGCACATATTTCACAATATTCCCTGACTAGGATGCAATAATGCACAAACACTGGGAATTTTTTTCTTAAGGAGAAAACATACACTTTGCAAGCAAAACCTCTGAGATCTGAGAGTTTTCAGGTACACTGGGATGAAAAGCTAGCACTGAAAATCCAAACAATCCAAAGAGAGGTCTGTATGTCAAGAGATTCTTAGTTCAATACTTTTTTAATCATATCATTTAAGAATTGAACCTTGATTTAAGATAATAAATCTTTCAACATATGGTGGCATGGGAATAAACACTAGGTAAACGTTGCTTTTAACCAACACAAAGAAAAGTCATTTTACTTCTCTGAGCCTCAATTTCTTTTTTTTCTTGTTAATAAGATGGGAATAGGTTGTATTCATTAACATAATTCTGTACTTTTTTTTATGTCTTCACTTTCAAAGACAGAGAAAATTTACAAAATCATAGAATATCCTGAGTTGGATGAGACCCACAAGGATCTCCGAAATCCAACTTCAGCCATTCAGATATTAACTAGAAGCATTTCATACTAAGCAGCAACCTCTACATAAGATCCTGAGCAACCGAGAAAAAAAATAATTGCTCAGCAGCTCATCTCCAGACTTCAGAATGCACACTATCTATCCTTATACTCCTAAACTTGCATATGGGAGAATAAATGTTTCAAATCTCCTTGTTACAGCCCATTACAGAGAGTTACCATCTCTACTGGCAAACACTGGTGAGCTGTCACACTTTCCTTCCATAAAATGCAATTAATCACATTTCACTGGTCTTTAATGGTTTTTCTGAATTTCAGACAGCAGAAGTCCAGCGTCGTTAAAACTATCCCTATTCTAATGCAGGTTTTTCTTAATCCAACGACTCATCTTGAAAAGGTGACTTGGAACCTAGAAGCAATACAGAGGTATTTTGTCTTGTGCTAACTGCAAATGTTACTGATTTCCTCACAGCAAATTGCAAGCTCAGGTACCACCTCCAGATGGTTCCAGATAGTTCCAGAATTGCCAACACGGTGTCATTTGTCATGCCTCTAGGATCAAAAATGAGCTTCCTGTAGCCTGCTGAGGCAATTTAAGTGCCAACAACAATGGAGGGAAAGGGTGACCACTCCCCAACCTTTTCCACTTGCAGTCAGCACAAGTTCAGTTGGGCTCTGGTGAAAGCACAAAGCAGACTGTGAGCCTTTAATCCATTTAGTCCTCTGTGCCTCTCTTTTCTCAGTGTGGCATCTGTCCAGCAGCTGTCCTTTGGATGATTCCTTCATTAATGTGCACTGCTGACACATTCTTCCATTTCTTCTGGATTTGGCTGGGGTAGGGTTAATTTTCTTCACAGTCGCTGATACGGGGCTGTGTTTTGGATCTGTACTGGAAAATGTTGAAAACACAGGGATGTTTTTGTTCTTGTCAGGCTTGCACAGAGCCAAAAACATTCCTCCGTCTCCTCCCTCCACCTCACCAGTGGGGAATAAACCCCAACAACACTCTTAGGAATGTTAAGCAACAAGCAAGTAGTTAATTAATGGTAAGCTAAGCCCCATGTGAAAGAAATACTTTTTATTTTGTCTTCATCACAGCTGCACCTCTATTTAATAGATTTTAAAACTGCATCTCTCTAGCTAATTTATGTCCCTTTCTCCCATCTTCTTTCCAGTAACTTATTCCATAGTTCCAGCTCCTCACTGAACTCACTTCTGTCCCTACTATCTCTCCCACTATTTTTAGGTGTAAAATATGGGTATTTATTATTTAGGTAGAAAATACGGGACAAGGAAAAAGATCAAACAGAATATGATTCCAACAAAGCAAACACAGCATTGACAAAAGGTGGTAAAAAGGAAAATGTTATTCTTTAATAGTTCAACTGTATATCCATTTGTGATTTCTGCGGCAGAAGAAAGTTAACGGCATGAGAAAATAAAGCCCATCTAACATATGGATCTAGACTTATAATTTTAAACTGTAAGAGGATATTATGTGTATCTACACTCCCCTGCACACTACTATCTGCAACCCTAAAGCAAGCCTTCTGTCTATTTTGGGTACTTATACAAAGTTCCGATTGGCTTTTGCATGATACAAATAGCTCCATAATTTTTTTTTTTTAAATCATCAAACCTACACTGAAAATTAAAAAAAACTGGAGACAATAACACCTGTACACTTTTGTCACTGTGGTTCATCACAGCAGTAAAAATACTCAATAAACACACTTTGAGAGAAACTTTTCAATCATTTTACGACGCTGAAACCATACAGAAGTCTGAACCTCAAAAATTTTGTCATTCAATTTTTGAAAAGACAACACATGAGAAATGCTTTCTTTTACATTACTCTGTCTCTAATAACATTTCAGAAACCAGCAATAAAGTGAGAATCAAGAATCTGAAAGAGGACAGTCAACAGTGCTCTTAATCACCAGGTTTAACCTGGATCAATAGGGTGGATATAGTTGAAATTTCAAACAGTGCATCTATTTTCCTTCTTCACTAAAACTAAATGCGTAGAAGATATTGCTCATATTTACTTAGGAATTCACAGGACTGTGTAAGACCACAGGAAGCAACAGACAGGGCCACAACAATGGATGATGATGATGGCACTACTACTACTACTACTAATAATAATAATAATGAATTATTAATTCCTAAAGTCAGTCTTCCTAAAATCAGCAGGAAAAGGAAGACAAGGAGCTATTAAAAGTTTTCACTGTCTGCAAATTGACTTAGAGGTAGACATTTCAGAATTGATAAACAGAATTCTAAAACTCTTGGGCTTTTAATAAATCTACTAGATCTCACAAAGGGGGCCAAAGGGGGAGAACCACCTCCCTCAATTTTCCAGTCTCTCTGATTTTGAAGCAGCCTGGAACATGGCTGACAATTCATATCCAGGCAGTGTTTGAAATTAGCTGGAAAAAAAATTGGATGCTTTTCTGAAAGCCTATTTTCATCCTTTGTCTTAAAATATCCTTTTGGCCTATCTTTATCATTCAGTATTACAGATTTCTATTATGGTCTAAAGTCTCACTCTGGGATCAATAACTGTTTTTCTAGCACTGCAATGGAAAGCAAATTTCTTCCTGTACTAGAAGTGCACACAAATACCAATAGAACTACGTACCTGCGACCAAGAATGACAAAAACTTTTCCTCACTGACTAGGGATAAAAATAGGTGCACACACAGAGTTTAAAAAAAAAATCCTCTTTTTTAAATATTTCTTTGTACCTTCCCTTTAAATTATATTTTTCTTTCAAAATAAGTATCTCAACAAAGAATCCATAGTTCCTATTTAAGTTATTAACTAATAACGAATACAGTAACACTCAAGTGTCTCTGAGAATGTCTTTATGAAAAGCCAGAAGCAGTGTTAAAAATTCCAGTTTTTTTAGTAGCTACCAACTGACGGCAGCAGATTTGGAAAGCATTGCACAGTGAAATAAAAACATCTACTGCACTAACAGGAGGGGTGGAAGGAGTCAGGAGGTAAGAGGAAAGTACTTCTGATGCACTAGGGAGAATTAATGTTGTTTTAAATGACATGGCAGTCCTGCAATGCAACTTGTGACCCTGTATGCTTTCTGCACACTGGGCAGAAGCAGCACGGGTTAATAGCACCCCTTAACAAAAGCTGCCTGCTGAATTCTAACCTCATCACACACTTGAAGAAAAATCTTTAACCCATAAGATCAGTGACATTTCAACCAGAAAATCTGTTCATAGTGATCACCCAAACTCTACAGGTACCTTTCAATTCATTTTCCTGTTTCTTGCTGGCAGCATAAGAAGTAGCTTTGCAGTTATACAAAGAACTGACAATCCTTCTTTTCAGGAGAACAAAAGAAAACCAAAACCAGACAAACACTTACCTCTGTGTCCTTGAAAATACAAAATGTGAAGCCAGGGATAGATTATAGTGAAGAGGAATACATTTGTTCAGGAGGAAACTTATATGTAATGTGAAAACTTGTTAACAATTGCATTAGAAAATTCTTCCTGGCATACACATAGAACAAAGGGCAACATTTGGTGAATGGATCAGGTAGCCCAGGTTTGTCTATGGGAAGAGAGAAAGACAGTGGTTGAAAATCTGGCCTCTCAGAGGGTTCATCCATTCTTCTAACTGAGACAAAAGTAACCACGGAGGCTGAAAGTTGGCAGGATGGGGTTAAAGTGATGCCTATGGCTCTCTGATACTGTGGTCTGGCACAACTCAACACACTATCAAGGTAAATATAAATCAATTTTCCTGCTTGTATCAGTGCAAAATAGTAGTGACAGAACTCAGTTCCATCTTGTTCCTGACAATGTTTTGGCAGAAAATGGACATCTGTTGCAATGCTCAGCTCAGTGCTCCAGCTTCATGTCCAGCTACAAATCTCTGCCAGAGGTTGTTACTGCGAGATCCATTAGTGGTACAATCATTTCTAAGCACAGGTTGGCTTCTTCAATCTCCTCCAGCTCCCATCCAATTGTAGTGATGAATCTGAGAATCAGGAGATGCTGCCACTGATGAGAAGGGATACTCTGTACTACAACACAGACCACAACCATGCTCTGTTTAGAAACGGATGCAGCAGGACACCAAACAGGGCAGTGTAAGTAACAGTCATGCTTGGTACAAATGTTAGGCAGCACACAAATTAGTTCATACTGCAGCTAAATGCAAGTTCCACTTACTTTACAAATAAATCTCTCAACACTGGAAGAGTACATGGCTTACCTGAAAGTATGGACATGATCCACTGCCTTCATGAAATGGCAATTTCATGATCTGAAACTCATGATTGGATCAAGTACAAGCAGACCACCTGTACATCACATAAAGAGCTGAGTCAGAGCATGAGCAGGGAACTTTCGCTGAGACTCCTGCACTTCTGTCATCTCAGAAACCCACAAGCAGAAAAATGCAAAGCAATAGAGCTACAGACTGCTGCTTTTAAGTTGTGCTACAGCCAAAATAAGTAGGAAAATAAGGTCTATTTAGCATTTCTGACATCAACAGTAAGAACAACAAATGTGTTAACTCAACAAAAGCAGACTGTATGCAGCTGGGCCACAGCCAGTGATTGGTGGCATAGTAAGAATTTCTCTACAGATTTGTGAGCATCTACAAAAGACTTTAAAGGAACAAACCCAGTTTTTATAGGAATTGGTTCAGATTCATCATCTCCTCTGATGCTGAGGAGACCCCTGCTTAAAAAACTATTGTCTTTGCTCCCTAAAAAAGTATCAACATTTTTTGACTCTCCACCATCTTACAGTCAGAATAAGGAAACAAAATTAGGGAAAGATGTGCATGCCTGCCATGTAGCTAGAGGTGCACCTACAGCTGGTACAGGCATTTCCAAGGCATTTTAAACCTCTTACCTTTGGTAGATCTGGCAGAGAAGTGTTGCAACAAGGAAGTACAGTTTGGACAGCTGCCTCAGTGTTTGCAAATTCTAGGGTAAATCTGGGCAACTGTAGCAGGGAAAGGGGCAAAGTTGTTGCTGGTACCCAGCTTCACAAGCTGCAGTCAAGGTGGTGAATGAAGTTTGTGGTACCGGAACACTGGGTCCAAGGCAAGTGCTGAACCCATGGCAAGAAAACATGGCCATGAAAGCACTAATGTTACAGGAGGTTTGATATTACAGACAAAAACAAGACAAAACTTGGTCATTTCAAAACACAGTCCTATCAGACTTCAATATACTTATCTGCTTAAACCAGAAAAATATTCATCTGCTTCCAGTGTGGATGGACAAATAGTTCCAGACGAATCGTTTTCCTTTTCTTAAAAAAGGAATTAAACTCTGAGTTATATTGTCCAAAAATAAAAAAAGACTAATTTTATTCCAAAGTTATCTTATGCTCTTACCAAAACAACTTTTATGACTAAAAACCATTTACATTATAGAGAAAAATATAAGAAAAACATGGACCTTTAAATATGAACATGCCTGATATTGTAATGTTTTGCAAGAATTCTGTTGCCTAAATATAATCAATCATCATAACTTTGGGAGCCTGGAAACTCCAAGAGGAAACTGACATATGTCAGGGAAAATAAATAAATCTGGATGATTCCTTTTGCTCCGCTGTAAAATGATTAATGCTGCTTAAAATCAATAAGCCTGAAACCCAGAAATAGGAAAGTGTTTTAAGATCCAGAGTTGAACAGCTCAACCCTATTTAAATTTGTCACTAAGCAGAGGTAATAAAGCTATCTCCTAATGAATGGTGGGTTTATTAGCTCAAGCACTACACCTGGGTAATAAACATAATTCTCAGACCAAACTGGCATCTTCACAGAGCTCTCCTTGGTGCCATGGAGACACAAATGCTTGGTTGAGGCTCACTCAGATAAAATGCCTCACTACAGAACTGAGAACTGAGGAATACTTGGTTTTAAGATCTCAAGTAGCCAATGGGTACTTTCCAGCAAGTTAGTTATGTTTAAATTGTTTATTTCTTCCACTTGCTTTTCTCTCAAGCAAATACTGTGCACTGGAAAAGCCCAGGAACCAGTGGTGAGCTCTTCCACAACTCTGGCAGGAGCACAGGCCTGCAAGGGGTGAGGAAAGGTCCTGTCTGCTGTAGAAATTACAGCATCCTTGAAAGGATCAGGAGCTTTATAGCCAGTCAGGGGAACAAGAAATGAGTCACTGCTCCATCAATCACAGAACTGAGGAAGGCAGATGGAAGAAGTTTCAGAGGCCACCTAAGGCACCTCTTTGCCCAAGAGCAGGGAAAATGACATGAATTCTCACACAGAACTTGTTTAACATGTTCTTAAAATCTCTTACAGTTGTTAAAATGGAAGGCCTGCAATCAGATGGCACCTTGAGTGATTTCTCTTCAGAGATCTTGTTAATTCCCAAGCAGTGACAAAACAGAAGGTTACAAGTGGCTTGAGGGGAAAAAAAGACTGCAAAGGAATGAAGCCAGCATAATTTTAGGTTTCTTGGGGTTTTTGTGTTCTTTTTAAAAACTCCCAGATTTTATTTTGCTTTTACATTTTTTGGGACTCCCTGAATTGGGATGTCTTGGGACAGCAGTACTCAAATTAGGGCAGCCAGAGATGCCAAGAACTGAAAAGTGTCCCGGTGATTTATGCTTAATGAGTGATTGGTTGTTTTCTGAATCTGAATCTATATAGTGAATGAAAAAGTTAGATCCTTGCTTAAATGCTTCAAACCAAAATGTCTTTACACAGAGCTCCACACTGGTTTAGTTCTGGTCTTTTCTGCAGTGCAAAATCTGCTTGTTTTTAATACTCAGACTTTTCAGCTATAACAGTTGTCACCCCTGCAAACCAGAGAATTATCCTGTTTTCCTTCCTTCCTCCAGTGCTGCCCAAGATCATCCTCAATAGCGTGACAGCATGGAATAGAACCAATACCAGCTTCTGGTCCCAGGCAAATTCACCAGAAAGGACAGAGAAAGACAACAAATGCCTTCAGAAAAATGAACCTGTTTAGACACTGATGCTCTGTGCACACGAGTGAAGAAAAAACTAGATTATTATGTTTAGGACAAGGATTAAGTGTCATTGTTTCAGGCAGATAGAGAACACATTTCTTAAAAGAAACTAAAGCTGGGGCTGGGGTGGGAAATCTCTCCAGATAATTGCAATTGTCCCATTTGTGATACTCCCTCTCTCTGAGAATCACTGTGGTTAACAGGGACAAGCTTCTGTGATTCAGTGCATGACTTACACTGACGCCTAGGAAGCACTTTCTGCAAAGCAACACACTTATTTCCCAGCAAACTCATTTAAGCTCCATAAAATGTGCATCCACTTCTCCCTTTGCAGGGGGAAGGATGAAATATTGAGACTGGTTTCCAAAACCATTGCTTTTCCTTCCTCCCTCCTTTTCTCCCAGTGCAGCTGAGGAAAGAACATCATTCTTGGCCATGTCTCACTCACCAAAGCACTAAATGAAATCATAAAGTCAATCTACTCGTATCATGAAATGAAATATAATGCAGATGTCATGCATCTAGCTAATCTCACCTATGAGTGCTGGCCAAGCAGATACCACCAGTCACACACCAGAGGATCACATTTCCAAGGTATTGCCTGTGCTGTTTAGTGCCACTATGCACTATCAGGCATCCAGGTAAGTAAACAGGCATGCCTCAAAATCACATCTTCAAAAGGGATCAGAAATTAAATTGATGAACAACCCTACTGGCTGTCTGTCCCACTGACAGGGGATCAAGGATTTCACCTCAAATCTTTATCCTCTGTAATATTCAAAATACATTTTTGATGCTATTTCACTACCCTAATTTCTTTGGCAATAAGGTATGATAATAACTTATGCTTGTCCACAGGTTGTTACCAATAGAAGTTAAGGAAATTAATCTGCAATTAATATTGGAAATCCAAGGAATTACCTCTAGAATGAGGTCCTACAGACCTCTCAGGAAATGAACGTTTGGGGTAAGAGCTTCCCAGTACTGCAGAATTCTTGTCACTTCTCATCCCAAAAGTGTTCAGAACTTGCATTTTTTTCCAGTCTGTTTTTCTCCAACACTGGATGTTAGAATTACTTTACAAAAAAAAGATAAAAGCAAGGGTAATAATTATTTGTTATCTCTACACTTGCAATCAATTTTCATCCCTTTCATCCCAATCTGTCAAAATTCCCTTGGTGTTACTGAAATCTTTTGAATATTTAGACGCCTGAACAAAGGGATGAACAGAAATTTGCCCTGCATGTGTTGGATGAGTAACCAATTAACTCCAAATTTCTGGGAGCATTTTGTAGACAACCTGATAGGATTTCTTTCTTCACTTGAAAAAAAAAAAAAAAACAAAAAAACCCAAAATAGACCAACAAAAAACAAGAAACCAGCAAACTAAACAAAACCTGTGCTGCATTTATGAGGCCTCCAAGAGCCCATTCAGATTGCAGAATATAACAGATCTCACTGCCAATCTTTACTTTTGTAAATAAATTAGTGAAATCCTTAATGACCTCTTCTATGCCTTTAGTCCAGTTTATGCACAAGCATAGTTTTAATAAGTTTATGATAATACATAACTTCATACTTAATGCCAAATTTAAGAATATCAGTAGCACACACTCTGGAGAAACAAAACATCCATAAGGATATGACAAAACATGTGAATACTTCTTCATACCAGTGATTTTTGTCACATCTTTAAAAGCAGATTATTTGTGTCATGGGGCAATTGCATTTATGTGCTAACAGTTTTGATGTCATCCTTCCACTCTGTTTTTCTGTTTTCTCATTTTTCTTGCCTTCTTCAAGAAAAGCGTCTTCCTTCTCACGCTGTGCTGGATCTCATTTTCAAGTCTGTTTATTTTTTAATTCATTCAAACTTCATTTCCAGAAGCAAAAAGCTAGTCAAATGTATATTATCAATATCATGCTAAGACACAAAAGCTTGTCTATAAAACATAAAGACTTAAACACAGCCCTGATGCTGAAAATATTTAAACCATAAATAATAGCTTTGAAAATGTGTAAAGCAAAAAAGGAGCATCATATCAATAAATTAGCAAAAAAGGACCCATTACAGTTATGAAATCGAAATGCCTAATTTATTTAACACTATATCAGTCAAACCTGCTGGGGATGTTATTTACATGCTCCTCAAGTGTCCAACATCTTTCTTTGACATCTAGTTTCACTGAACATAAATCTACATTTAAAAATATGTAAAAAGAAGGGCAATAATTATTTGTTATCTTTTTTCTCCATCCTTGCTGTTAATTGAATTTCCTCTGGCTAAGGCTAAGGCTGGAAATAGCAATTCAGTCACACTTAATTTTATTGAGAACTGTGAAATGTAAATGCAAAATAAACAAAAACAAACAAACAAAAAAATAAAAACCAAAAAAACAAAAACAACAAAAAAACCCACCAAAAAACTCCAACCAAGCTATAAATAAGGATCTGGGCATTTAAGGATAGCTGGGTGATAGTATCTTCTCCACTGCCTTTGATAATAATTTCCTCTCCATTATAAGAACTTTATTTCTATTGCCTCTCACACTCTGACTGTTCTTTACTTCCCCCTCCTTCCTGATATAAAAGCTGAGACATAAAACAAAATCCAAAGACTTTAAAATTAACAAGAAATTTCTCCATCATTTACCAATTTTGTACCTGGTTGGGAAATATTCAGAACCAGGAATATTTTTCTCCCAACAAATCTGTTCCTGCACTTTCCTCATTTAGTCAATCTGGACTGTTTACTAGTCTTACAGAAACTCGTATCTTTTTTAACCCTTGATTAATCCCAAAAAAAAAAAAAACAACTAACACACACAGCATCTGTTAATTTTCAGGTAAAAAATATTCCAGTAGTAAATCCATGGTATTCTGCTCTGAAATGAAACTAGAGAAAAGTAGACATGCAACAAAAAATCACTAAGGTATCTAAGTGTATCAGTAAGGTAAGTGTATCAGTAAAGTATCTAACACACACTCATAACTTTATAGTAGTGGTATGGAACACTTTTACAATTTATTAAATTGATATAATTTCTGTCCTGTCACTGGGCACCACTAAAATAATGGTTTCATCCTCTTTGCACCCTCCTTCAGGTATTTGTACACACTCATGAGTTTCCCCTGGACCTTCTCTTCTGCAGGCTAAGCCAATCCAGCTTTTCAGCCTTCTCTCATAAAAGAGATGCTTCAGTCCCATCACCATCATCATCATCATCATCATGGCCTTTTGTTGGACATGTACCCAGCATGTCCCCTTCTCTCTTGTACTAAGAATATGTACACATATTGTTTCACATAATTTTTAACTGATTTTACAAACATTTTTTATTTCCTTACCCTACCACCCATTATTTTCCACCATTTTTTCAGAAATACTTACAACCTATGAACAACTTATCAGATTTACTTCAAAAGTAAAAATATTTTGGCAGTCAAAAAGGAAAATATTTGGATTATATTATTCTTCACACATAACACAAGCACATATAAATACAAAAATCAACTCAACTTCATGTACAATGCTACTTTTTCTGCATGTTGGGAGTGAGTAAAGAAAATAACTGGTGTCCATCCAGATGGCAAAACACATCTCATGCTGACTGAGGCACATCTTGCTTTGGAAATGAAAGAGCATCCACACATAATGAGCCTCCCAGCACTGAGCTCTTCTCATCACCCCAGAAGAGCAAGAACTCGGCATCCTACCCTGGAACTGTCTGTTCTTCCAGCACACTATGGCAAAAATGATCCTCTAATCTCAAGTCTACTTATAACAGCTTCAAAATAGAGTTTCCTGCCAATGACTGAAGGAAGGGAACAGCAGGCAACTTGTGCATTTGGACTAAGTTGTTGGTATGACCAGGAAATTTGGCAGTTGTGTGGGTCAGTCAAGCACAAGCTGAAGACACTCATGTTTAGAACAGAAGCAGTCGTGAGCGTGGCTTCCAGCCAGAGTACCCCTCAGCTGTCTCTCTACCACTTCAACACTTAGTAGAAAGATTCTCTCTTTCATTTTGCAATTTAAATGTGCTTTTGGGATGCTTGTTCTGTTTCATTTGCAAACAACTGCAAGAAAAGGTATGTGCACAGCAGTTGTGAAAATGTATACATACAGGTATCAAAATGAGAAGGAAAAGAACAGTCTAATTAAACTGCACAAAAGCCACTTCAAAATCCCAGTGTGGCACGTTATGCATAAATTTAGGAATTCCTTGTGATTATGGCAGTACATGCTCATAAGGCAATGTTCAAAACAGCTTACATTCAAGATTGTTTGCAAGTAGCACAGCTAAAGCATACAAACAGAAATAGTCTCCAAGCTTCAATTTTTCTTAGAAGACGCAATCTCTATTTTCAAGCAAAATGAAGGAGTGTCCAACTGCTTTCATGTTATTAACAATTAAAATGGACATGTACTACCACCTGTTGTGAATGCAGAATTCTGAAGAGTATCATCAAGTTCAGAAACACCTGGGTGCATATTAAGACAATTTCATAAAATCACAGAATGGTTCGGGTTGGAAGAGACATTCAAGATCATCCAGTGCCACCCCTGCCCTGGCAGGGACACCTTCCACTGTCCCAGGCTGCTCCAAGCCCCAGTGTCCAGCCTGGCCTGGAACACTTGCAGGGATCCAGGGGCAGCCACAGCTTCTCTGTCACCCTGTGCCAGGGCCTGCCCACCCTCACAGGGTATCATTCCCTCCCGATATTCCATCTAGCCCTGCAGTGGCAGTTTGAAACCATTCCCTGTGTCCTGTCCCTCCAGCCCTGTCAACAGTCTCTCTCCACGTTTCCTGCAGCTCCTTCAGGCACTGAAGGCCACACTGAGGTCACCCCAAAGCTTCTCCTGTGCAGGCTGAGCAATGCCAGCTCTGCCAGCAGAGCTGCTCCATCCTCTGCTCCTGCTG
>VZRM01001692.1:70579-85848 GCA_013397955.1 Grantiella picta
CTCAGCCCAGCTCAGGGTTTGGGCTCTCAGCCCAGCTCAGGGTTTGGGCTCTCAGCTCACCCACAGCACCCCCAGGGCTGCTCCCAGGGCTGCTGTCCAATCTCTGCTCAGCCTGGAGGTCTGCTTGGGATTGTTGAATGTTTTATGAATTTCTCAGCTGTAATTTCTATGTATTTATCAATAAATTCCTATTAAAATAAATAGTATAAAATTGGTAATAAAAACATGCAGTTTGTTTTCTTATGTGGTGTGAAACTCTTGCTTTGCAGCTCAAAACATGTTTTTTGAACACCTGAATAAAAAAAATGGCTGAAGTATACAGCTAAACTGTTCCCAAGGCCACAATCAGGGGCTGATATAAATTTTGCCACATTTATTCCTACACTTGCATAATTACAGCTACTTATCACATGCTGTATCATGTATGCATGGTTGGCTTAACCCACACTGTCTCTTTTCACTTTTTTTTCTCCTTTGGAATTGTAGGGAACTAGGCTTCTACATTTTGTATTTTTAATTCTCTATCTGAACTTAAAATTATTAAAGAACATTCTGGCTGTGGAAAATAACAAACCTGATTTCAAAGACTATGACACTAGCAGAGAACTTAACTTATGTAGATTTATACTGAGAGTAGTTTACAAAACTCTTCTGTATTTTCTGAAGATACAAATTTGTTTAACTATAAGCCTGCAGCTCATCAAGCCCTATCAAGAAAGTTTTTTCCCTGTTGATCTTCAAAAAGTTTCTATAGGGCAGGATGCCATTTATGCATGGCAGTAAGTAGGAGCACACCATTTTGAGAGAACAATTTGTATGGTAGTACAGAATGTCAGAGACCTGATACCAAATTTAAAAGCATAGATTTACAACTGAAAAAAAAATTCTAAAAATTAGAGGCTTACAGTGGTCAGTACAAGATACCTAAATGAGATGGGGAAAAAAAGCAATATTTACCTAGTACCATAAAATGTACAAAGAAATGTATGGATGTACATAGAAACTCAGCAGGAGAATAAGCATCAGAGGGAGGGAATTGCACACAAAAATTCTTTAATATAAATCCTCCAAAGGAACTTCTAGACAAATGCTGGTGATAAGTAAAACCTTTCTCAGTAACCAATAGATTTTTCTCTCACTGATTCCACCACAATCAAGTTTTTAATACTGAACTGAAACAACATGAACTCCTCATGTGCTATCCCCTCTGCCTCCCCTTTAAAAGAAAGGTTCCTGCATGTAAAATACAGCTGAAATGGCTGCAGATTAGATAGCCTAAGGAACAGATGGGGAAAAAATAAAAAATTAATTCAATTTCTCAACATGTTTTTTACAAAAAGTTCCAGCTTCTTAAAAGACTAATCCTTCTGGTTTTCCAAACGTAAACTTATTAAATAGGCTTCTTTGGTTCCAGGGTTAATTGGCTTCTTGGATGTGTACACAGCAAACTCCCAACACCCTCAGGAAGAAGAGAATGACAGTATCTAGTTTCTTTCATACTGATCTGTATTCAGAAATAAAGGAAGGAAACAATACACAATAATTTATTTTTATGAATGTCAGGAATGACAATGCACTTTAATTTTGTATCCATCCCAAATTATATCTGAGCCAAATATTTCTTTTTAAGAGTCCTATTAAATGTTTCCAAAGGCCTTGTTTTATGTGTTCACGAAATAACTCACTATTTTTTAACTTTCAGGAATGGTAATTGCTGTAAATCTTGCAAATTAGCATGAGTAGTACCAGCAAGACACTCTGTTAAAATTCATCTACATTGTTGCTGGAATATTTATTAGGTGCTAAAATATTTAAAGGAAACCTACAACTACTACAATTCAAATTACATTTCACCGAAGAAAGCCTTTCTTACAGCAGTTAGTATTACTGTTTTGTCACTGTGTAAGAAAGTGTCTAATCCAACTGCTATCTTGAGTGGAAAGATTTCTTTTCATTAGATGGCTGAATGAAACCATTATATTAACTGGCTATTCCCTATTGTGTTTTATCAGTTTGTACAAGTAAATTGCACTGCTCATTGCAGTAATTGACATTTTAAACGTTTGCACACACAATAGAAATGTTAGAACCATTTACAAGCTAGTTGGCTCTTGATGGATTGGTGACCTTCAGAGGTCCTTCAGCGTGGATTTTCTCTGGCTGCTGCTGCAGCAGCTGGGGAGATCAGCTCACCCATTTTCTCATTAGATCACCTACGTTCCAGCATCCCTTTTGTGTCATCAGCTCCAGTCCAACTGAGGTAGCTGACATCTACTATTTAAATTTTTAACATTCACCTCACTCATGCCTCACTCCCCCGTTTGCCTCTCCTAAAGCTCATTTGTATTCCCTGCTCCAGCCGGTAGTGACAGGAGCTGAGGCTTTCTGCTGGTGTTGCACAGACCGTAGACCAATTCCTTCCCATGTTAAAAGACATTATTATATAAAGCCCAACTGCATTTTTCCTCCTTTTTGACAAAGTGACTTGAGAAAAGTGCTGCAGATACAGACCTAATCTCTTCTGTTGGTCTTCCAAACAAATATATAGCCTAGCAAAGGGAAGAAACAGAATGTTGCTTGGTGCAAAGAAAATTATTAACATAATGTATATTAATCTGTGGCTCTTACCCTATTCCTATTTGCAGTTGGTTTAGGAGCAAAACCTACTGACAACAGTGCTGACTAAAGATAATTCAAGTAACAACTGTTCATGTCTGGAATGGGTAGCTATTAAAACTCATCTTCCAGAGAAAGATGAAATTAACTCCTCACATCTTTGCAGTAGTAAGAAGACAAGATACAAGCATTTTGCAGACATAAAACAGTCACATTGCCCATCTTTTGTGGAAGGACAAAAACCTGTATATTTTTAAGAGACAACAATAAACTGTATAAGATGTTTCTCTTTAAACTATTTGCACAATCCTTATAGTTTTGGTGTTTGATTAAAAAAAATAAACAAAAAAACCTAACAAACAAACAAAAACAACCAATACAACAAAACTCCAAACAAACAAAAACTAAACTGAGAGTCTTGCTGTTGCAATACATGCATTGCTACTTCACAGGGAAGAATAGATGTCAAAACACTCTGCCAAAAGCTGCCATTATCCACGGGGTGATCCACAGGATCTTTCTGCATGCCCCGTAGGCACTGAAGGTCCTGGTGGAAGTCTGTTCTCTTCTGGCTGACATGGCTGTGAAGCACAGGCACTTTTATAGGCCTTAAAAATAAGTCATCTTGAAGTAAAACAGAACTCAGCTAAACTAAAGGAGATCCTGTCATGTAACATTTATTTTTCATTTCTTTCCTATAAAGTTTAAAAAAGGGCATGAAGTCACCAATTTTGAGATTCTCTGCTATCTAAAACACTGATGTACGATTTCATTGCAAACAATATGAAACACCAGTGGGAAAGTCTAGGTGAAATATTTCAAACATTTTCCCAGGAAATTTCTCTAGCTCCAATTTCCGCAAAGGAATTCCTTCTTACAAATAAAGATTCTGACAGGAAATACCCAAGTTGCTTTCCTAGCTGCTTA
The DNA here is from genome assembly GCA_013397955.1 of Grantiella picta. Classification (NCBI taxonomy): domain Eukaryota; kingdom Metazoa; phylum Chordata; class Aves; order Passeriformes; family Meliphagidae; genus Grantiella; species Grantiella picta. The sequence continues at coordinate 74,123 of VZRM01001692.1, forward strand.
TGTTTTTATATGTTTTTATATACACAAACAGAGTGTATATATACAGTATCTATACATGTTTATATACACACTCAACAGCATCTAATTTATCATTCCTTCACACATAAATATAAGATGTTCCTTCTGTTTTCTCATACTTCCTGATCTATCATTTGGATTTTTTCATAACATTCCCATGCCCCTAACCACTCCAGACAGATGTGGACAACTGCCCTACTAGCACCATACTGAGGCTGAAGCCAAGTGAGACAGGCTCCACACCAGGATCACAAGCAGGAAACCAACTCATTCCTTCTGCCATGGGGTAAGGGAAAAATGCATTCTGCAGCTGGGACACAGATTCCTGACCCACACAAAAACCCCAAGATTTGAAGCAAACTCACAGAATGAGCACTTTTTAGGAAACTTTAAGTTTAAGAAACTTAAAACTGCAGCCACAGCCAAGCAGTGACCAGCTGCCTTACATACTGCAAGCTTGAAAATAAACTTCACAGGTTATCCCTCATTTGATCAGTTTTCTTCCGATACATCAGTCAGTAAATAAAGGGTATCAGCTCCAGGGCTCAGACTAAAGTAGAGTCTCAGACATTGCCCTGAAACTACCAAGGAGAATCTACGGAGTCGTGAGCTGACTGATAGTTCAATTTCAGAACAATCCTGGTCGTCCTGAAATCAATACAAAATTGTTATTTTGAAGGCTTGTGGTATTTATAACTTTTAGATTAGTTCTGTGAGCTCTAACTCTCTATATATCATTGCATAAGGACTCTGCACTTCTCAGTACTCACCACATTTTCCTCTTGCAAAAAATTCTGAGACAAGAATATATAACCAAAATATTCCATGTTAAGAAAGAAGTTTTTTATTTGTTACTTATGCGTTCATTCATTTAGTGTGCCACTGTAGTGACAACCCATGTCATCCACAGCAGAATTTGTGGGGAATACAGTCTCATGCCAATATTATCTCACATGGCCTTCCTCATGAAGTCCCTGCCCCTTTGGAAGTCCTAAAGGTAAGGTGCTTACACTAAATAACTATTTATATAACTATATTGCTATCAGACTATCATAACCATCAAAAAACATGCCAATAAGCCCCTGCACCATACCAAATATGACCTGTAAGTTCTCTATTTACATGCACACGGATAAAGGATTGACTTCTCCTCCTCCTTCTCTAGAGTGAGATCCAATGACTCAAAACAAGAAAAATTCATTTTCTTCTGATAACTTATCCTTTTAGTCTCCTCAGTCAGATTAAGAAGGTTATAAAATGTCTGAAGGCAAAGAGAAATAGCCAGCAACCATTACATACTGCTTAGAAAAACTGTCATGGGATTTTCAAATGTATTTATTTACAATTTCTCTAGAAAAGAAAATCACTCAAATGCATTGTTGAGGCAGTTTTTACATAGAGAAAGGACTAATACATATTAGGAATATCACAGAAAGGCACTAAACATCAGGATAACCCTCCCTGCACCGGTGTTTTCTGTAGAATTCTTGTGGACAAATGCTGGATGATCTCTACAACACTGATTTTAAGACTTGACAAGACTCTCTCCAAAGACCACACAGCTACAGGCACAAGACCAAGAAAAATAAGATAATTTTTCTTGTTGATCGAAGAGAATAAATTAGTTCAGGAGCTGCTGCTGACCCCTTCAGATCTAAATCACTGATTACATTCAGATTTGGACTTTGTCTCCAGAACTTGTCGTTCTTTGCTTGCCATAAATTCAAGCATAAACTAGAAAATGCCCCATATTTTTGCTTTATGTGGAATGAACATGACTCTCAAGGAAAGCCTCCTAAAGCTGAAGCCACTGTGGACTCCTGAGCAAGTGATTTAGAATTCCTTTTAAAGTACAAGGCTATGTAATCCTCTTTGGTGATCAGCTGATTTGAATCCAGGCCTAGCTCTCAAAGAACAGTTGCATAATCTTGGTTACAACTTCTGAAAAAAAATGCTAAATTGTCATAAAAGGCTTTCAGAAAGTAAATAAAGTAAATGAGGAAGGCAAAATTGCAGAAAATGTTAGGATTGTTAAAAACGTGAGATTTCAAAAGAACAAGGACTTGCACAAAAACAGCCTGTCCAAAAAAAAACAGTAATTAAGAACTAGAAATTATCATAAATACACATTATAATCACATGTATGATGTCAGCATGTGATGATACAAATATGATGTATCACATCACCAACACTAGTATGCCTCTGCACAACATCCAGGACAACAATTTGCTGCTTGAATGTTTTACTCAAAGAGGAGAATGACAGATGTGAAAACATATTTATCCTCTCAACAAATGTAATAGTCTCAGTAGGAGGCAAAAGAATAAACATCACACAAGGCACAGCAAACACAAGCTGAAAGTGTTTATTATATTGTCACTTCTAATTCCAGGAGATTTAACAGATATTTCCTTAAAACACTGACATGTCCTTTGGAGACTATGATGACAGAACAATGTGTTACTGCCTTCCTTTTATTAAGACACCAAATCAGATGCATCAGATGAAAACATGGGCTCACTTGTAAAGCCAGTCTCAGTCTGGGAAGAACTTAAGCACATACTGGAGCACCATCCAGTATCATGCATTTGTACCCCAAAGAGCCTTCTGAATCCATGTGGGAATGGCAGCACAGAACAGAAGCTGATGCTGTTATCTCATGGATATATCATCCAATCCCCTATATCTTCTTTCACTGATCATTTCCTCATCTACCTTTCCCCAAATATCCTTTCTTGATGTATTGGCTTCCAGCCCCAGCCCTCTGCTTCCTTCCAACTTTCTCTCCAAATCACTGTCCATGCATCAAGTAGTCAAGAGATGAAACTGCAGTTTAAGCCAATCCCATAAAACATCAACAGACTAAACGGCCTCAAGGGCCAAGAAAGCCCAAAAAGAGATTTCAGGGGAAAACCTGGGGGAAAAGAATAAATGTCATAACAACTTTTGGCTCTTGTCATATGACTTGCAAGTAGTTTCCAAAGGAAGGAAATCACAGAAATGCAGAGCAGAGGCAAGAACTGGGATGAAGTTGTGGCACGCACCCTCAGTCTCAAGAGACAAGAAGTTTCAGTGTTTTCATCCTACATGTGTAATTCTCACACTTTAGACATAATCTAGGAGAAAGTGCTATTGGTGATAAAAAATTTGTATGAGAAGTTAAGTCGATGTCTGACATTATGCATGTAAGTAAAAACTGTGGAAGAACTGACTGTCTCAGAGAAACTTTGTATCTCTGCCCCGTATTTCCACAGCCTGCCACTGAATTCTCACTCACAGAGTTGAAGCTTCAAGAACATTTCCAACCATGCTTCATATTTATCTGAAAAAATAGTTTTAAAATGAGTTCTACAAGCAGTATTCAAGCAAGACCCAGCAACAGGTATGCAGTCATGTGCTTGTCCTTCCAAAGCAAAAGCATCATCCCCTGCAGAAATTCATGTCTCAGGCCCTGCTCCCTGCTCTGGATTTAACATATTTACCTGGATTTAACTGTGCTATGTGCTACCAGAACAGTGGGAAACAAATTAGTACAATAGGCCATTAATCTGCTCAGTTTTGTGTCATTTTAAATAAGAATTAGACATTCAGGATCTTAATTTCTGATCAAGACAAGCAATAAATAACCTTTGAATAAACCTGAGTACCTTTAGGCAAATGACATTTTTCTGTTTCACAATTCCATTACTTCAGCCTGGTTATTTTCAAAGACAAGAACCGCTTGCTCTACAGTAATGTAGCACCCTTGAGCTGGATTAAACTAGCTGTATTCTTGCAAAGTTAGCCATTTTTACACTAGAATAGTCAAAGCAAAAATTGGCAGTATCATATAACTCTAGTCAGGAGTCAAGTTTCCAACTGTGAAACAAAATTCTGTGAAGCAACTGAGTATGTGCAAGGAAAAAATTCTATCCCCATGTCTAGTTGACAATGATTTCCTTTTATAAAATGTATTGAATTCACATTTATGAAATGAACTATTTAAAGGAGAGAGCTGGGTCCCAGTGACAAGCTGCTGAAGTTATTGAATTCTTCAGGGAAGGTTTTGCACACATCTCTTCAAGACACAGAACAAAACGAAGATGAGACATGAAAACATGATAATCTTTTGAGCAAAAGAAATTGTTCAAGGTATTTGATAAATACATCAAACATCTGATAAAGTTTGGAGCCAAAGAGGATTAAAAATGACAGTAAGTCCACGTAATATGAATTCCAGAGTGTGTTTCTTCAGACATTTAAGAGGATTCTTTTAATCTCAGGAACAAATATTGAGCTGATAAAAAAGATTTTTAAAATTGTTCAAGTAAAGTCCTGAATAAAGATTTTGGATATAGGCGAGAGGTGCCAAAGGAGTGCAGGGAGTCAAGTTCATGATTTCTAAGGTAAGCAGGGCAAACATCAATTTTCCTAACACAGGTTACTCCACTACCAAAACCTTGCCACGTAAGCCTGACACAGCAGGAAACTCTCCCATGGTTGTCTCATAGTGGATCAAATAAACACTGTTGGTTAGTAAAAAGACATCCAGTTTAAGGTGGAAAAGGAGAATACACACAGAGAACATTCCAGCACAGGAACCTGCACATGATCAAAATCCAGCTTATGTTCCACAAAAATGTTTGAATATGTCACAGAAGCAGATTCACTGCCAAGAGATGTGGCAAATGACTAGCTTGAGATTCCCATTAGGAAAAATTATTTACTCAGCTCTTGGGCTGCATTTGCATCTTGGCACAAACTCTGTTGTGGATACTTAGTAACCTATGGTAAGGCAGTAGCTGAAAACATTTTGAAAATTCCACTCTACGAAATAAATCTTCTGGTTATCCCACTATGAAAAGTACATCAGTAAAGTATTTCCTCCTACTCATCTTACTCATTTGACTGCTAAGACTTGACCCCAGACTTTCTAGCACAGTGACCTTGTTAGTGCTTGTAATGAAGGTGACGTGAGTCATCATCACTGTCACTTCATTTTAAGGTCATATTTAGCGTGAGCCTGAATTACATAGAAAGCTCATAACCAAGTCCAAGACTAAATATTCACTGGACTTTCAGCATGCCTGACTGCTGACCAAACAGCCAGTTCTGACACAAAAAGTGTCTGTGCTTTGGCAGACATTAGCTCTTTGTTGACCTCATAAACAAAGGTGACAATGTTGATGCACAATGAATATAAACCAGAGGCCACCAGTATATTTCACATTCAACATTTTGAACAGTTAATATTTCATTACCATAATCACTGAGAGGTGACACGTTCAATTTCACCAGCATATTACAAAAACATTCTGAAAAACTAAAGTTAGAGGAGAAATCAGTGAACAGGTCACTGGAGGAACTGACAGACTCACGTATAAATAAATTAGCTGGACCAGAATGCTACTAATGAATCAAAATATCATAAGAAATGTGCACAGTTTCTTGTGATGCATTTACAGGAGGGTGAAATACTACCCCAGTTCCCTCAGGACCTGTGGGTGCATCTGATCAGGTCCCATAAACTAGGGCAACCTTCAGGAACTTCAGAAGTTCTGGTTTTGAGCTCTGAGAACTAAGATTATAAATCATTTTTATATCCTCAGAGATGTCAAAACTGAAATTACACAATTTCATCTCCTGTCAACACTGGCGTGTCTGCCTACAGTACCTGAGAATGAATTGTAAAAACACCAGTTACTGTTCTTCCATCACGGTAGGTCAGCAGTAACCACACTGGCAGGCATCCTTGTTGTTAAAGACAAGTTAAAAGCTGTTGTCACAAGTGAATTTATAGTCTAACAACATATAAACAAGAAAAATTAGAGCAATACTTGCTTAACAGCTAAACCATCTACTGTAATTAGAGAGAGAAAGTAATAATACAGAGAGCTCCTGCTTATGGCCAACTACAGGTTGCTGAAAGTATCAGTCCAGAAAGTGTACTGTGAAAGTACTTAAAACAATAGTAAACAGAGGTGTAATTACATTGTTTCAATAACTTTTAGTGGAATGAAAACTGATCTTTGATTGTTAAAAGTGATTTTTTGCAAAAAAAGTACCTAATAGAATAGCCTTTCTCCTTCCACCTTTATTTATCTCTAACAAACTGCTGTATTTCTTTTGACATTGCCTTCTCACAGAAACACTGAGCACAGGGAATCACCCAGAGCATGCCTACAATGACTGAAAAAAGCCAAACATCACACCTGAAGAATGCTCCTCAAGTTTTGGGTTTTGTGCTTGGTCACCCCTTTTCATGAAAATTACAGAAACTTGGTATCTTAGCACACCACTTTACCACACATACAGGAGGACATGTTGTCTACATAAACAAGCCCTTTCCAATTAATTGTTGATTTGGTAGTTTGAGTGTGATTTGGTCTTTTAACTTGAAAAAAAAGAATTGACAGGTTAAACACCTCCTTCAAAACACAGCAGCATTTATGGGTTAGACCAATGTATCACAAATTTTAGCTTACTGTAAAGAACATATTTCTCTAGGAAATGTTCACAATATCTATCACGGCTTTGGAAACAACTAATACCCTGTTGACAACACTGATAATATTAAATGGAGCTCTACCCCTCAGCATTTCTTTCCAAGATTAAGGGACGAAAAAACACATGCTCCATTTTCATTTTTTTTAAACTAAGACACATGCAAGTCTTTCACTCACCTCAGCCAAGGTGACAATGTGTATTGCTGTGCACTTACACATCTAGAAACAAGATTTCAGTGGAAGATTTACCAACAACAGATTTTACTAAATAATGTAGAAACAGATATGTTAAAAAGGCTTGTGCATGACTAAAAAATTGTAATAAAAAAGGAAACTGGCACACAACATGACAAGTGTGTGAAACATACACACCACATGTATATCAAAATAACTGGTTTTTGAGGGTTCTTTTTTACTCCCTTGTATATTCTCCATCCTCTTGATGGAGAAACCAATAATACAACTTTTAAAAAAATCCCTGTTTAAACTATAGAAAAAATAAGCACAAATAAGGCAGAAAAATTAAGGGCATTTTTTTGTTTTTACCACCAAGTAAATTGAGTATTGCACCTGCAAGGAAAAATGGTGATTTCAAGAGCTCCTAAGATATTCCTAAAGACAGAAGAGCTCCTTCAAGCACAAGCTTTAGCAACCAAGCAATGACTGTTACAGTGAGATAGTTCAAAACGCAAGTAATTATAACACAGCTTGCTCTAATTGCAAACTAACTGTCTTGGTGTCTGTGATAAAAATACAGAGCTCTACATACTCCATTTTAGAGAAAGACATGAAGACAAAATAAATAATGCAAAGTAGCTCTTACCCACTGTGCAAGTGCTGTATTCTTGCGAAGCCTCTAGAAGAGGTTCTGTGTAATCAACCTTCCCTCACATACTTTAAACAGACTTTTGGGAGATTTAATTAATGCTGCAAAAGATTAATGAAAAAAAGTAATTCTGTCAGAGTAAAATATTATTTGTTAGACACTTATTTCAGCTGCTGAAATACAGATAGTACATACAAATGAGACTCTGCATCCATAAGGAATCATTTACATGAAGGGACAACTTTTGAACTATTTCACGTAATGTGGAAATAAATTTATCTAGGTACACTGCCAAAACTGTAATTTTGTCCCTATGCACACCCAGCTACAGCTGCCTTCATGAGTAATATTCATTCTATAAATTTGTGCTCAACTTTTCATACTACGTGTGTTTTTCACAACAAAATTACACTAATAAGCAGAAACACAGTAAAGAAGATCCTACAGCACTTTCATATCCATGATGGCTTAAAAGTATCAATTACACAATCCTACCATCCTAGTAGCAAACCAAATGACACAACCAGAGCTAACTGGCCAAATCTGGATGCACAGGCCCACTTTTGGACTTCAAACAGGTGCACAAATCATAGGTTTCAGGCTGAGAACAGTAAATTCAGCTGCGTATGTTAACTCTTAGGTAGAAAGTTTAAAATGTTAATTATACAGTCTTAAAGACAAGGTAAATTGCATTTGTGGAGTGGTGGTTGACAAAATGACAATAGTAGATTTTTACACGTAGATATTACAGTACAAAAAGAAACTTCCAATTATTTTATCCTCTTGTTTATAACATACCATGATACACTGGAATCTTCTGAAAGTCATAATATTCCAATGCCTATCACCTTCTCTTGAATATTTCAAAGATGATCCTGGGAAATACAATTAATAAATGCACTACACATTAGCAGTCTGGGGCTTGGGAAGGAATTTGATCTGTTTCACATAATAATTTTCTCATGCCCTAATACCAAATAATATATATGTATTCAGCAGTAAAGCTGTATTTGGACAAGCTGTTTTTGCCAATATAAACTGATGTTGCTGCCAAGAAAAGCACTAATTCCATGCATCCATTTCCACCTTTTTAATGCTACAACTGCTTCACACTTTCCTGTGGGTCAAGTGTAAGTCTGTGTGCCACTACACCCTGAGCTGGATCTGTGAAATTATCCACTCCAAACAACAGCTGGGGGAGGAAAGTGTCCTTTGAACTGTGCCCTGGAAAAAATTATTTTCAATGCATATGTACATTTGAAAGTAACTCAGTTTCACACGTTAAGGAAGGCTTGCACATTTGGAAGCTTGCCTGGTTTTAACAACTATGACAGAAGAATAAAAGATGCTACTTCTAACAGCCTCCTTCCATGGGCTTCCTATTGCTATCAATGTCTGCAGCAATAACTGCTTCCAAAGGACAATTCCTTTTACTACTCCACTTTCCTGAGACTTATGGGAGCTCTCTGGAATCAAGGTAAATATATCCTCCAAGTAATAACTCTTTTAAACTAATGTTATCTGTATTTAATTTCAATGTTTTCAGCTTATCATTGTTTTCAGCCAAATACAAATGCTTCACATATAAATACCTCTTTTTGCAGTTGAAGACTCCCCACAGTATTTTTAATACTATTAATTGTTTATTTTATATTTGTAACATATTTTATACTTCAGAATACTTACTTTGTGGGGGAAAAAAGCAATTATCACATTTGAGGCAAGTTGATTACACTTATGAAAGACATACTTCTGCAATTGTGAACCTAGACTGACTGACAAATTACTCTATCAGAGACATTTTCATTAACCCATAGTTTTGCTAAAAACCATGCAATTAATATCCATTATATAATGCCTCTCACAGCTTCTACTCAGCCTTTCCCTTTCATTACTTAGCATTTAACAAACACTTCATCTTGTGGTTAATATTTGACCTCATGACTGAAGGGAAGTTAATTCCTAAGTTGAATGCAAGACAAAGTAATTTATCATGTCAACAAAAACAGAGGATAGTTTCTGCAGAAAAACAATGTTTTTGTGTCATCTATGATGGCTGTTTTGTCTCGAGAGCCCTCTGTCCATGACACTAGCAAAACAACTTAGGGACTTTATGCTGTTAAAAAGCTTTCATGAAGTACACACATCTGAACTTGATCATACATCATTCCAGCATTTAAAAACAGCCATTTACTTCACTCATAAAAAAGGATTTAGAAAGATTTTTCTCTTGGTTCTCTCACTGTGTCTCAGTGATTGGCAGTTTCAAGCCCCAAAGCATGGCCCTTTGTATTTTGCAAAGCATACACTAACCTTCCCATGCTTCTTTCTTCCACCAAGATCACAAAGGTAGATCCTGTGCGCTATTTTATTTAGCTACGTGTGGTTTTCCTTATTTGTGTTTTTGGTGTCTATTTCAAAAAGAGAAACATTCTTGGTGGGGGAAAATGAAGTAAGAAAGCAGTACCTGAAAGAATTCAGCGCCAAGTCATATTCACAGCAGCAAAATGTATTACTGAAGATGAAAAAGATAACTTGGCAAAAAGTAACAGGTTTTTTAAAGGAAGAAAAAATGGCAGATATAAAGAGATGTATGCGAACTAATAGCCTAAATTCAAAGATTCATATATTTAAAAGCTGGAAATATATACTATATATTCTATCTCTATACACTATACTCACCCATACTGACCCCATGAAGGACACAGGCCAGGGAATTTCACCCAGTAATTAACTCTGTAATTCCCACAATTTGTGTGGTTAGTCTTTTTCAAAAGGCACACAGTGGAGCACTCAGCATCTACCCTGCTGCTTGATTATCTTCATTACAATTATTGTAGACCGTATTTCCAACACTTCAGAAGATACTATCTTTCATTCCTTCGCCAAAATTCCAATCAATGCTGTCGGAGTTTGTTACTCTAAACTCCTCCTCCATGGCTTTCCATGGCAGGCGAGCACTCACTTTGTATCAGTTTGTGCTTTAAAACAGAACAGATACGAGTGTTCAGATGTATTTCTTCTGCTGTAAAACAACTCTGGAGATCTACCAGTCTGTATCACATTTACCTGGAGATTTCTGCTTCTGTCTACGGAGAAAACATCTGCAGAGCATCAAGGATTAAACTGCTGTTGCTAACGTAACTCTCTAACAAGCAACCTTTTACACCTCTACTCAGCATCTCCTCTGCAGCAGCACCATAAAATCCACTACAGGAAGAGTAGAGCTACGTTAAAATGAGAACATTTGTTACAAAGATGATAAAGTAGATTGCAGAGCACTTCTGTGCTATTAATTCCAATTAGAAAATGCCCGAGAAAGGGGGAGGAGGGGGGAGAAGAGGATAGAGAAGCATTCTTCAGGAGAACTCATAAATAGCAAATCAACAAAAAAATGGCCTGCAAACTCTGACAAATAAAAATGAAATTCTATGAAAACAAAGGCAAAAAAAAAATCTGAAAAACAGCCAGCTAAAGAAACCACTAGACCCACAAGTAATGACAAAAGATGTCCTAGAGTTCTAGATCACCTACTAATCAACAACAACCACCACCTAATGTAATTAAGCCCTACATCTCAAAGTCATTTCAACCTGTCTTCATCAATGTATTACTTTGCTGAACATAACGCTGGTTTTCTATACTTCCATAAGCATCACAAAAACATGCAGAAAGGCTATTACAAAAAATTTACTCCTTGCAACACTGAGATGGCAGCACCAAACTTATTTTCCTGAAAATAAGCGAAAGACAGAGTTTGTCTTTAAAATACTACACATAGGAAAACCAGATGAGGACCACTAATTCTAGAAATTACTCTGTTATTCCTTTGACAAAAGTGAAGGGTGCAGTGAGTGTGTTTCTCCCCCTTCACGTTGCCAAAATTTCTTTAAACAAGACACAATATAATCATTAATGCAGTGGTGGTATATATATCATACAAACAGGTATACAAATCGTCATTCTCCGCCAATCATGTCAGAGAGGAACCATTTAAAAAAAAAGCATGGAGTCACAGTACAAGCGGGGAATTCATGCAAACCGAGAGAGGTCAGGGCTCGATGGGATTTGGAGAAGGAATTGCTCTCGGTGAGGGTTGTGAGGCCCTGACACAGGGCGCCTCCTAGAGAAGCTCTGGCTGCCCCTGGACCCCCAGAGGTGTCCAAGGCCAAGCTCAGAGCGCCCTGGTTTAGTGGGAGGTGTCCCTGCCCCTGTGGGGACACCTGTCCTCCCGTGAGGGGAACGTAGAACTGCGTGAGCTCTAAGGTCCCTTCCAACGTAAACCGCTCAGTCACTGTATTTCTCGTCCATTTAGCGGGATCATTGTGTTCTACAATAAATGCGGTCCCGGGCAGCTCGCAGCACCCAGCCAAGCGCTGCTCCCCCCCTCACCCCC
>VZRM01001692.1:86256-140606 GCA_013397955.1 Grantiella picta
CTCAGAGCGCCCTGGTTGAGTGGGAGGTGTCCCTGCCCCTGTTGGGACACCTGTCCTCCCGTGAGGGGAACGTAGAACTGCGTGAGCTCTAAGGTCCCTTCCAACGTAAACCGCTCAGTCACTGTATTTCTCGTCCATTTAGCGGGATCATTGTGTTCTACAATAAATGCGGTCCCGGGCAGCTCGCAGCACCCAGCCAAGCGCTGCTCCCCCCCTCACCCCCNGGCGCTCCCGGCCTCCTCCCCGGTTCCGGTTCCGGCTCCCCTCAGCCGCGCCGCTCTCGGGAAGGTCGCGCAGGGCGGACGAGTGCCCGCTGTCTCTCGTCCTCATCATGCTGTCCGCCGCCGTCCGCCGCTTCGCTACCTCTGCCATCCGCCGCAGCCACTATGAGGACGGACCCGGGAAGGTGGGCAGGAGCGTGCTGGCCCGCTGAAGGTCGCGGGGAGGGGGTTGGCGGGGTGGGGGTTGATGGCTGCCGTGTGCCCGGCCGGTGCTGTGTGGGCTTTGCCGGTAGAGCCACGGCAGAGCATATCGTGTGGTGAGGGACCCCAGCGGCCTTCCCCGCGGTGGTACAGATGATGAGCATTGCGGTATGAGGGGCAGCAATGATACTGTAAACGCTTGCTGATGTACCCGGCGTGTTTTCTCGAGCCTTCGGTTTAAAAGCTTAATTCTACGTGCCTAGTCGATATGAGGAAATTCTTCACGGTGAAGATAATGAAATAACAGGACGCTGGGGAAGCTGTGGCTGTGTTTCCTCAGGGGCTTTTATTTGATTGCATGAGGCCTGCGGCAAACTGGCCCCGCCTTGGGTTGTAGGAAAAGGGACAAAAATGACCTCCAGAGATCACATCCAAGCTGTTAACATGGAGTGTTTGGGTTGGAAGGGACCTTAAAGGTGATTTTGTTCCACCCCCTGTCATGGGCAGGGACACCTTTTGATAGACCAGGTAGTTCCAAACCCTGTCCAGCCTGGCTTTGGATACTCCCAGGGATGGGGCAGCCTCAGTTTCTCTGGGCACCCTGTGCCAGGAACTCACCACCCTCCCAGGGAACAATTCCTTCCCAATATCCAGACAAAATGTGCCCTCTTTTAGTTTGAATCCATTCCCCCCTTGTGCTGTCACTGCAGTTCCTGATGAAGACTCCATCTCCAGCTTCCCTGTAGGTGCCTTTCAGATACTGGAAAGTTGTTTACTCTCTGAAATACTGCGTTTTCTTTCCTTGGGAGGTACTGAAGCTGCTTTGAAAGTGCCTATTAGTTTTTTTCTGAGATTCTTAGCAGTTTTAAGCGGGTGAGAAAGGAATTAATGCAGTGATTGAAAAGGTAAAACTCCCTTTTTTTTTTCCCCTAGAACCTCCCGTTCTCCGTGGACAACAAATGGCGGCTGCTCGTGGTGATGTGTGCATTTTTTGGGAGTGGATTTGGTGCCCCTTTCTTCATAGTCAGACACCAGCTCCTGAAGAAATGAAGAGGACAAGCTGTAGCTGCGCTAGCTGGGTAAATGCTTTTGTTTGATTTCACAGCACAGTGGAATTTAAGGAGCCTGACCTCCTCAAAAACCTTTGTAATACTCAGCCTTTTGCGGTCCAGCTGCCGAAGAGTTGTGACCTGCAGCTGTGTAATAATAACTGAATTGGTGAGCAGGTTGAAGTTTGTGTCACAGAGCTGCTGCACTCGGGGGTTTGTGACCTTTACCTCTCCAGAGGCCACACCTCTCTGCCTGCAGCTTCTGACTGTAATGAAAACTTTGACTGCTCTCTCTCCTGGGGAAATAAAAAGGTGCACTGGGTGTGATCTGTGGGAGCCACTGGCACGTGTGATGTGACAAAACAGGATGAGAAACTGTGATGCTGTAAACGCTTTCTGATGTGCCAGATAAAGCTCAAGGGAAAATAAGTTTCCTTGAACTTACCCTGTATCAAAGCTGTCTCACCATCATTCCTAATGATTTGGGGCCTACTGCCCACTTGAGATAAGGTCATTAGCAGTAATTGGTGCTTGCTGATGATCCTAATGAAGCAAGCCTCAGACAAGACTCAGACTGCAAGCATGGCACTTCCAGTGGAAAGCCCACTTCAGCTGGTCTTAAGTTGATTCCACTTTGGAAATACCTGGTATTGTCTTTAATCTGAGAAACTAAATGCTTCTTGGAAGTTTGAATGACCCAGGTAGTTCTTAAAAGGAAGTAACAATCCTTATTGGGATCTCATGATTGGAAGAAATTTCATATTTCCTTTGCCAGTTTGTTTTTTCCATGCTACACTCTGGAGAAATCTAAAATCAGTAGCCTTATATTGATCTTGAGCATTTAGAACTGTGTGGTTTTATGCAAGTGAAGGCCTCTGATGCAAAACCAGACAGGATGAAGCAAGGCCCATCAAAAATTCTAATGAAAATATATGTTTATTACAGGGTTCTTAAATTTGTTTAATTTGTTTTTCTTGCAGAGCTGAAGTCTTCCACACAGCATCGTTCAATGGGGAAATGATAGCTGCAACCTGTGCTGGATGTCTCTAAATAAAATCTCAAACCTGAAGGCCTTGGGTTGTGTGTTTTGTGAAACTCCTGAAGTGCTTTTGATAGCTCGTGTGTACTGAGAACCCCTCCAAATTGCAGTGTACTGCCATTAAATTAAACTCTTCATTGTTGTATATAAAAACAGAGGGTAGAGAAAACCACAATTCAAAACTGGGATTGGGCTGAGCTTTTCTTACCACTCAGAATAATGACCTGGGATGGTTTACAGCAGTGGGTATTTCATCTCTGCAATCCATGCTGCAGAGTTTTTAACTTCAGTGAAGATGTTCTTTGGCTCTTCTTCCACACTGAGCTGTTGTGAAGAGCTGCTGTTCCAAAGTGTCTGCAGCATCAGCTCTGAGCAGGGGCTTGGGCGCTGCCCTAAAGGTTTTACGAGGCCTCAGGCTTGGGGGATGACGTGGGGACAACTGACCAGAAAAAAAGTATTGGTAATATTTTATAGTTACCAAAACTAATACTGCCGCAGATTTGGAGGTGTATGGAAGGAATTGATGGCATTTTGTGGTGTTGGCACAGAGCCATGCCAGGCCCTGGGGCCTGTGTAATTAAAGATAGCCCAGGAGCTGTGAATGCTGTCAGGGTATTGAAAACAATGAGAATATGACAGATAGTCAGTGGCTTTGTTGGCAGCACGATTAAACAATCATTTTCCCACCTGCTTTTGTTGTGACCACTCTGTTATCTGAAGGCACAGGGCATGGAAAGCACCGGCCTTGCAGGGGCTCTGAGCTGATTTCCTTGTGAACTCTGGTTTGCTTTTTTCCCCCCCACTCAAATACCCTCCTGCTGCAGCACAGTGCATTTAATGTTGCTTGGAGCATCAGAATCTACAAGCTGAACAACTTCACAATTCTGTGTTCTTTTCTTGCCGTTCTAATTGCATGGATGCCAGTTTCTCATCAAACTCCCTCAGCAGAAGTGTGTGGGAGTGGCAACATGCTGCTTGTAATGGAACAGCTCCCGGGTGCCACATTTTTGTTTTCAGGTGTGACTTTCAAGTGCTGATGACTGTTCCCCCTTTCTCCAGAGTCCCTGATGTATTTGAGAAGAGTACAAATTCCCTTTGAAGGTTTGCCCTCTGGGATACACAAACCAGTTCCCTTACCGTGCTGAAAACAAGGTCTCCTTTTTGAATGCTACCCCCTTACAGTTTTCAAAGATACTTTTGAGCATGGGTGGTTACACTTAAAACAATTATTTTTGGATGAAATGTTAGAGACTTTCTTCTCTTGTGATGTGTTTTAAAACTGTAATCCTCTCTTTTCACGGTGTTGTTACACTGATGTATCATAGTCATTTAGGAGCAGAGAGGTCCTGGAGGCAGCTGGTTATGAGAAGCTTCCAAACCATGACCCTGTTTCTAACCTTGCCACCAATTTAGCTAAATAAATCACTGATGTGGAGCACAATACCTGTAATCTTTCATCTGCTGCTGTTTTACATAATTTCCATGGCTGTGTGCTGAGGGGATGGAGGATCTGAACCTCCTCTCTGCTGGTGGTTTTATTCCACCTGTCTCCCCCCATATGACCCTAGTTTTTGTGTGCCAGTACAAGTCATGCAAAAACTAAATATCTAATTAAACTATTATCTAATTTAATATTTAATTTTGACTAAGTGTATCAAGTTATAAACTGTGTCTGTTGTGTGCTATTATTAATCTTCCATTTACAAAGGAAGTGTAGTACAATTTTGTAGCCTTCTTAGTGTGGTCAGTTAATTCAAGGTTTCCTGAGTACAGGTAGTTGTTAGTTTGTATTTTTGATATAACACCTGCATGCTGTGAGTTAGAAAATGAGTACTTCTGTTCTCCATTCATGACAAACTCTGTTATTCCTGTGTGCTGCAACAGCTGTAATTAGTCTCTTTAGAATTGAATTGTTACCCTACATGTGTTGCTCGGGCAGTTTGCAGTAGTTTTCAGGCCCCATCAATTTCTGAGTCCTTAAGTTCTCTACCTGACTTAAGTAATTGGTTCTCTTGGGATTTCAGAACTTTTCACTTCTGCAGAAGAAACACATTAACACATCTGTGCTGGTCTTTCTGTTACTGCAAAATGGGACAGTCTGCATTCTACCCAAAAGCATTCTTTACTTCTGGATTATCTATAATTTCATCACTGCTCTATAAAGCAAAGTCCAAAATTCATTATTTTGGTTGTCTGGATGGAAAATTTGGGTGGAAATTGTCATTGAGAGAGATGTGGCTCCTGTCATTAATACCAGGTGTTAGACAGTGTTTAATTTCATGGAGGCACAACTCCAGATTGTATTTTTTCCTTTGCTCTTGTGAGAAGATCACTGCATTCAGGCAACACTTCCTCATTCAACCATATTTATTTATTTATCTATTTATTCATTTAACTGCCCATTTTTTCATTTACTCCCCAAATTTATGTTGGTGTTAATCTTTTTACCCATTCTGTGGTTTATTGTTTTAGGTCCAGCTAATCTTTTGTTTGTTCATTGGCTGCTAAAGAGGTGAGCCAGAGAAGCTCAGGTAGATTTTTTTTCTCACCTAATTTTCTCATTTCAGAATGAGTTCTCCAAACATTAGTTTCATTAATCTCGCAGGCATTAATTTAACATCAATAGCCTTTTGGGTTTCCTTTAGCCCTGAGTGATTCTAGAGACAGAAGTGTTGCTCTAAATATATAAGAATGGACTAAAATTTAATGGTATTAAGAGGGATGGATCAGATTCTTTGAAGCCCATGAGCTGCAGAATTAAGTTGTGCAAAAACATAACTGTGTGTTTCATCACACTCAGCTATATAATGGTCTGGATACCCAATGAAATGCTTATTTTAAAATAGCCTTTTGGGTTTCCTTTAGATCACTTCGACTTGGTAGAAGATAAATCAGTTGAAAATAGGCAAAAAGGAATATGTGAGTGGTGCTCCTCTGTCATTAAAATTCTATGAAGGAAACAAGGCAGTGGTTAAAGGACCTCTGGGAAATAACACATCTGTGTGAATGATTGTAGTTTTTGCTTGCCAGATGCCAATTTTAAGGAAAATCATTAATGTTCTCTGATTTTTTTCCAATTTTCCTGTTATAATTTTCACCTTCATGATTTCTGTTCTGGCACAAACTCAAAACCTCCCTGCTTTGCTTCCAGAGAGCTTACAGTTTGCCATTTTAATTATGTTAGGTGTAGTTTTCAAGCAGTTTCTGATTTAAATCTGAGCAGATGTGAATTAGATGTCCTCAAGTTTTAATGTTTGGGATGTTTTCAGTTTGTGGATCTTTCGTACTCTGGAACACTCCTTGTTCCAGGGGGACAAGTCTGGAAGGACTTGGGTTTGGTTACACTGAATGGGGTAAATATTTTGATTTGGTGAAAAAGAATATATTCTTTTTCAAATCAAATTTTTCTAGAATTTCTGCTCAGCAGTTAATTTGACAGTTTAACCTTTTCATAACCACTTTTCAGAAAGCAGTGGGAATTTTATTTTTTTTTTTCCCACCCAAAGAATAGAAATTTTCAGTCTTGTTCAGTTGTGGTTTGAAGCATCTGTTGATCCATGTTGGAAGTAAGATACTGGATTGGATGAGTCACACTTCTGAATTATTGTGAGCAGCCCTTGCATAATAGATTGACATAAATACAACAGAAACCTGGATTAAGTTTTCTCTTCCTTTAAATTGTGGCCACTTAAGGTGTTTCCCTGTACAGTAATTAGAAGTGTGAGTTACTCATGAAAATTCCATTAAGATCTTTTTACTGCTAATTAAATAGTAGGGAAAATAAATATATTTTCTAATGTAAGTTATCAACTACTCTTTTTGTGTTTCTCTCTAGCCTGACATTTTTATTCCTGTCTGAACATGAAACAATTTATAGGTTTATAAACAAATTGGGCTGGAGGAAGAAAATATGAAAGTAGAACTTAGTACTGCACAGGCTAACACATTCAAACTATTTTTATCCTTTAAAGGAAAAGATCATCTATACACTGCAGTTCATTACTTTGGTTGAGCTTTCAGTAAGATCAATGGAAATTTTTTAAAAAATTAAATAGAACTGTTAAGGAGAAAGAAGGGAAGGAAAGAAAAAATTAGCTCCCTCCATGAAAAAGAAATTCGTTGTTCTTAATGTTATGATCAAGAAAATAAAGTTATAATAAGATCAAAGGATAGACCCAATAGGTGATATCAGAGCTGGGATACAATATCCAGTGCTATAAAAATATTCCTGCCTGTTCCCACCTCTACCTCAGTGGAGTACACTAAACAGCTATGAGAAGCTATTTGTAATCATTATTTTAATTTGTGAAAATACACATTAGGACAGAAACAGTAGGGCAAAACAGATTAAGTCTGTGGATTGCTTAACTGGAAATGGGGAAGTGGATCAGAGGAGCACAATAACACGCTAATTTATTGTTAAAGGTGTTGTAATTACATCTTCAATTATCACAAAAAGACGTAGGTTGAAAAATAGGAGGTATGGTGCAAGTTGCCACTGGAAAAACACTTTGGAGTAGCACTGGCTGGTTTGTGGCAGGTGGAAATGGAAGCACAAACTGCGAGACCCTCTGTGGTGCAATTAATCATTGTTTCAATTAAAACATAAATGTGGGCTCTCCCCCTTGGCCTCTCCATGGGTTTTCCAGAGGCAGCCCCTTCTGCAAACAGCAGCTCGGCTCCTGTTTGCTCTGCTTGCACAGGGAAGATAAATGTTAGTTGCTCTCTGGGATGATATGCTCAATAAGTTTGACTTGAATTTAAAAAAGTTTAAAATAATAGTATTTGCCGGAATTAATGTGATCCACTGTTCCATTTTCTCCTTTGGTATTCCATGAATAACATTAAGTTCCTTTCTGTGGTTGTGCCACCTTTTTCCATTAGCTATGTAGAGCGTGCAGCTCTTTGAAAAATGTCACTGTATAAATAGTGTTGCTGAGAACCTGACTAAGCCACAGCCAGCAAAAAAATGTGAAAATGTACCTAGCTGGTGGGGGAAAAAAAAAAAAAAAAGTGTAAAAATCATGTATTTCTAAATGTATATAAATGTACATAAGAATTATGACAAGTGGTGGAAGGACAGAGATGAGAGGGAAGAGTGTGGTCTGAAGTTTGGTTTCTTTTTTTGTAAAATTTTGATTGCACCATTAAGATTCATAATTCTTGAGAGTTCTTTAGACTTAAGTTTAGGGGAAAAAAAAGAAAAAACAGAAAAAAGGAAAAAAAATTAAAAACCACCCCACAACTCCATAATTCTGAACTAAATGTAGTTTCATAAAGACAAGAAGATCTCTTCCCCAAGGAAGGGAAAACCTGCCAGCCACCAAACCTGCTGCATCGATCAGCACAGGTATTTGGCTAAATGGGGCTTTGCTGTGAGGCAAAGCTATTGCCTGAAACAGTGGCAGAATGGGCTGCTGGGGGAAAAAACCCACAAATGAAAATGTATGGGTCATTAATATGAATGAGCAATTCTTTTTGCTTGCCTCCGTGAGCCATCCAGGTAATTGAAAGCAAAAACTGAAGAAGATGTGCCTCCCTAAAGAAGACCCATCTCCCCCAGACCTTGTTTTCTGACAGCTTGCAGCAGATTTAGGGAACAGCTAATTGGGAACTTCTCTGGAAGTGTGCACATCCCTGAGCTCCAAAACCACGCTGTCGCTTCCCTTTCCTGTTTGTTTCTCCCAGACGTGGTGTTGGCCTCTGAATCCAATACTGCAGAGAATTGTTTTCAGGCAAACAGCAGGAGCTCAGTTGTTAACTCACTGTTGTCACAACACACTGCCAGGAGCTTTAAGTGCCTCTTTGTAGCCCATTTGGGAGTATTTTAGTGCTGGCTTTATGAAGCTGGGTGTAGAAGGGATGAGGGTTTTTTGGAGAGGTGGGGGGAAGGCTGGCAACCCCTAAGTAAGGTCTTTTTTTTTATATTCTGGAGTGGCAGCACAAATGGGGAGGTGTTCCACAACACCTGCATAATTTAACTTGTTAGGCACAGCTGAAGTTCCTCTGCCCACTACATAATCCAAAAGCAGTGTGGGCACCTGACAGCCCACCTGCAGTACAATTAAGGTAGCTGAAGGAGTGACTTCAAAGTTGCCTGAATTTTATTTAATTCTCTGTTTGACAGTGCTTTGAAGTTAAAGCAACACCGCAGCGGTTCAGTTGGAATTTACCTCTGAAATCAAACTATGTAAAACAATTTGCCAGCAACTCTAATCCTAAGTAGGTCAGCAAAACCTAAGCTAGTAACACTTTAGATAGCTCACTTTTTAAGTT
The DNA here is from genome assembly GCA_013397955.1 of Grantiella picta. Lineage (NCBI taxonomy): Eukaryota > Metazoa > Chordata > Aves > Passeriformes > Meliphagidae > Grantiella > Grantiella picta. The sequence continues at coordinate 95,043 of VZRM01001692.1, forward strand.
GATTCGAGTTCACTTTCCTGCTATGTAGGCAGCCCCAAAAATGGGAATTGCAAAACCCAGAATGCCAGGACCAAGCACAAGGACAGGGCTCACACACCCCTGTTTTTATGGGTTGTTGGGTGACATAACTGGTTCACTTTTCCTTATAGGTAGCCCATAAAATTGATAATGAGCCTAATTTCATGTGAGAGAAGCCTGGATTTTCAGAACTTGCTCAAGAGCATGTTTAAATAAATTTGTATGTAATTGTTATTTTTTATTTATTAGAACGCAATGTCACGCCCCTTCTCTCCTAGTAAAATTCCACAACCATCCCTCCTATGCCATAGGCAATTCCTGAGAAGTGGAATAGCCATCTGAAACTGAGCCTGAGCCTCTCACATTCTGCACAACAGCTCACCTGGGTGGAATGTAACCACACACCTCTTCTTTCTCCAACTAAATTTATATACCACTCCAGGTGAACACCCACTAAATCAGGTCATGCAGGAGAGGAATAACCACAGGTTCTGTCTTTGAAAATGGCATTATTGCCAGATACACACTCTATGAAAGTTTTTTCTGAAATTGCAGGAGAGAAGACAATATGTAATCAGAGACTGAAAATGGCCATTGCTTAAAACCCCCTAGCAATTTTCTTGTAAGATTGCTAAGAGAAGCCTTTGTTCTCCCTTAGGAATCAATGACCTTTGAAAAATTAGTGACCAAACAGAAATAGAAGACAATTCAAGGTAAGTCCATTAACAAAAGAGAAAAAAAAACAAGAGTTCGAATTATTGCACTGAAGATTAAATAGTGGAGAGTGCTGCTGGGTGAGAGGTACTAATCGGAGGTTAAAATGTCTCACATCTGCAACAAATCACAGTTTAGGAAAAACTGCCCACCAAAGGGTGTTTGTCCACCTGCCAGGTGAAAAAAACAACAGAGAAAAATTGGGACCTAAATTCTCCCAGGTATTTCTCCTCACTGATTTGAGCTGTGCAGGTGGAAACTACCCAGCCTGGGGGTCAGAGGGCAGGCTCAGGCTTTTAGAACCCCAAACACACACATGAGAGGAGAACAGGTTTTGCAGTGACAAAGAAATGAATATTGTTTCATTTTCATAAAGAAACAGAAATCAGGATTGCTGGTTAAATGCCACCTTACCTGTTACTGAATTAAGCCTATAATTACAAGAGGGCTGTAAAAATAAAGCAGCAGCAATGGACCCCCTTATTCTGGCTCGTATTTTCTACAGCATTTAGGATCCAAAGCAGTTCTGAGTATCCAATCTCAAATGATTCAGACAGAAGAATTTTTCAGGAAATGTCTTCCAACCCATTTTGTGAACACCAGATCAGTGGCAGTTTTTGGGAGGTCATACTGCCAAAACTTAGAAGCCTTTAAACTAAAATTAATTCAGAAAAACAAATCAGCCTGTGCACTAAAAATAGATATGCTGTTGTTTACCCTTAATCCCAAATATTTTCCTTCTCAAAAATTTGCATTATGTCACCAGCCATTCTGGAAAACTACAGTTTCTCCATTTCCAGCTCTAAATAACTAGGAAGCTTCAACACTGGTGCTATTCAGCGCTGATAAATAAACACCTATTTGACAATCCCATTCAGCTGCTAATATTTTGAAATTTTCCAGGTTTTTTGTAAAATGCAAAAGTAATTTAGTAGGCAGTGCACCATCTGGCCTCATAATACCTCTGTTAGTCTTGCAGGTTAACAAAAATTCACTGCTTCCTCCCTGTCCCTCATGATCATCTGCAGGTTCTTCTCTCACATTCAGTTTTGTTTTATCATTAAAAGATCGTAAGTTTGGAAAGCATTTTTTTGGGAAAACCCAAAAAAAGAGCCAATTCTCTATGGTACTGTAAGTGTTGTAAAACAAATGTGGTTTTAAGGTAGGAAGGATAGTATTGTTGATGTAACATAAAGCAGATACTTACAATAGAAGTTCAGGTTTTCCTTATTGACTCTTTTCTGACCTTGTGAATGTATTTGCATTACTTAGAATACAGATATATTTTTTTAAAAATTGAAAAATCCTAGTAAGAGGTGCTGTGGGGTTTTTTTTTGCCAGGGAGGCTATAAAATAGCAATTGGATATCTTCAAAGTCTATCCAATTAAGAAATTCTTTTGAATATCAAGATAACTATAAAAGTTATGTAGATATGGTAAAAAAAACAAAACTGTGTGAAAAAAATAGCAACTTTTTGTCCCACCATTTTCTTTAGCTTTATGTGATGCACATTTTCCTAGTTATTGATTTAAATCCATTTTTTACGTATATGTATGATGGTGTACAGGTAAAAATTAACAATTATGTAAATGCTTAGAGTTGCTCTCTGTTCCAGTAGAAAATAATATTTGTTACCTGGGAATGAATATGCACAGAACAAAGAAATTAAAACCATGTCTAAAACTTTGCCATTACATTTCCCTGTATTCTGTACTTCTTAGCTGTAAAACCTAACTCCTAAAAGTTCAGTCCTTGCACAGAATTATTATTGATATAGTGCTGCAATGTCTGAATAAATATTGTCTTATTATTCATTTATTTTCTCAGTTCAAGTGGTCTCACACAAATGTCCAAAGGACTGTAATCATTCTGTTACCTCATTTTCTCAACAGGCAGTGTTTTCACAGTGCTCTATTGCTATAATAGGTATTTTAAGTGGAAGAAAATTGAAATGCTTGCTCAAACATTTGCCAAAAAATTAGAAATTCTGGACTGCCACCAAGCAAAGGGAAAGAATTCCCAGTCAGACATCCTTCAGCTACTCCCCATCCATTCAGAGAGCACCCAAGGGAGCAGAAGACTCCTTGGTTTCATGAGTCTCAAAAAATTCAGGAGTACCCAAATTAGATGCCTTCCTATGTAGCTTTGTGCCAGTGTCTGATCTCTCTGTAATGCCTGGAAATAATTTGTTAAATGTCTCATGCTTCCATGAGATACTGCTGGTGCCTAAAACATCACCCATCAGAAAGGAATGACCTTTCCACGAAGGAAAAAAAGAGCATTGCTTATGTCTTTTTAAATGCTGATAAACTTACGTGGCACCAACAACCCCAGCAAGATTCATCAAGCAATACCCTCCAGCATATAAGCACCATCAGGTAGCTCTGCATTCTCTGATGAATAAACAATTGAAGTCGTAATTGTTTGTGCATTCCTGAAAATGTCAACAAAATCAAACATCTGTCATGCCAGATAAGGAAACACGGCTCGTTTAATACACTTAGTGCTCTACTCAGCCTTGAAAAGGTCACTCCAGTTTTAACACACGGGGTGTGATTTATTGGCTCCCAGAAAATGACCATGTAGTGAGAGCAAAGATGTGGCCGTGTCTGGTTACCCTTCAAACGACATATTTGATTAAGATAGCACATCATATTTAGCACAATCTGTTTAATGTTGCTTTTGGATGCGCTCTCACCCTCTCAATTATGACCAACTGCAACGTAAAACCATTTTTACTAAAGCAACACTCACAGCCCCCAGCCCCCATCCCACCACAATAAAGCAGAGCAAGCCAGAATGATATCCTTGAAAGCCACCCATTTAAGACAACAAACAACACACAAAGGCAGCATTCACTCCTCTGCCATCTTCAGTGGCAATATACAAAATCCACACGCGGCTCAGTTGTAGGTTGAAGCCATCAGCAGCACACAGGTGGTGCTCGTCTGCCAAGAAGAGCTGGACAGCCTCCTGACTCTGCTTTGGCTTCCTGCTTCAGGCTTCTGGATCCAGCCCTGAATCCCTTCACAAATATATCCTGGCAAGTGCTGCTTGTTCTCCCCGCTGGCTGCACCAAAAGGCTGTCAGGACAGCCCAGGATGTCTCATTTTTGCACAGACCTATTTAGCTGAAAACTGGAAACTCTTGGAACCACTCGCAGTGACCTCCATTATCCTCATGTTGGCCTGTGCTCAAGAGATCTGCTGATGTCAATGAGGGGGAGATGTTTTGGGGTGAATATGGACACAGTGTGGCAGAGAGGATCACGCCTCCTTCAACACACTGTCTTGAAGCACACACAACCCCCTGGGTGCTTCAGTCAATTTTTTGGCTGCTGTAACCTAAGAGTGTAGTGCATTTGGTGTCATTTGGCCCTAAAAACGTTGACAAAGTGTTAACTATTGGTACTGATGAGTTGGTTCTGTTCCTCCTTAAACTAAGAAATCTAATTCTGGAAGATGCTATTATGTGGGAGATCCAAATGAGCAGTGGATGTCCCAGACTGGCTGGCAGGTCAGATCAGCACAGGTGCACAAATGTGCTGATCACATCACTGGACATCTGGTGGGAGATGGCCCAACTCTCTTTCCTCTGTTCTCCTCCCAAGGATTTGACTCCTGAGCCAATTCTGTGAGCTGGCTCCAGGAATTTATTTATAACCCATAGAGGTAATTTGGGATGAGAAAACAATACTCCTAGAAGGTATGTGCTTTGAGCAAAGGTGAATTTGAGGTGCTTTATATGTCTAAATTATGGAAGACCTTATACAAAAGAGGAGAAAGGATATGGACTGTTCTTCCTCCCCTTTAATTTCTTGTACACAAGAGAGCCACAGGGCCAAGTGAGGATTATGCTGCTGGGTTTTCTTCATCCCAATAGGATTAACAAAGCACTTTATGAAGTGTCAGTTTGTCTCATGCCTGCCAGTAATGGAAAATGGGGATTACAGCCCTCTGCAAAGGTTGATCACTGCTCTCCCAAGCAAGGACAAGTGGGCCTGTGCATCCAGATCATTCCTAAATGATCCAGTGGGAAAATGAGATTGAATTTTGGCTGGTTGAATAACCAGGCTTTATGCTGGACTGTTACTAGGCTCTCCCACAGCTTGTTTTCAGAGTTTGAGTTGGCCTGACACTTTCTACTAGCAAATACTGATTCTCCAATACACCCTCATTAACCACTACCCCTCTTCCCATCCTTTGATATGGTACACAGACCCTGTTCCCTTAGTCCATGGACCACTTTTGTAAAATGTCCTTAAAATGTCTAAAAATGTCCACAAAAAGCCCACTGAGTTCATCTAGTCCCTGCTTTGGGATCCATCTCTGGAACAGGAGTGTTCATGTGGTACAGCCTCTGTCCTTCTGTCCCAAAGTCTGGATGACTCGAAAGCTCAAAATCTGAATTCAGTGCCTAATTGCAAATCTCAGGTCTGGTACTGGCAGCACCATCCTGCCAAGCAGGACTCAAGCAGCATTTCCCATTCACATGCTGGATTAGGGGCACCTGAAACAAACAGAAGGAAATAACCTTTTATCACACTGCACAATCCCACTGCAGAGCACATTGCTGCAAAGTGTGTGGAAGAGTTAGGAAAAGATCAGACAACTCCAAAGAGCACAGGCACATCAGTGTGAGACCAACAGGAAATCATAATTTGACAATGTGAACTCCTGACTGTAAAACAAAAAGTGTGGGGAGGTGTCCTAGGAAAGCACCTCTATGTAATTCTGTATTCAGTATCTCTGCATAATTCTGTTATTTCCTAATTCCTGTGTGTTTTCTGGCTGATCTTGGAGACAGGACTGCGCTGAGAGAACCCTTGGTCTGAGCCAGCAAAGACCAGGCTGGAATATTGTCTTAAACAATCTTTCAGATGCACCTTTAAAAACTTAACCATGTTTCAGACCCGCCAAGTGTTCAGCTGATCTTGGTCTTAAAGATATATTTCTCCTTGGTCTGTATTTTTAATCATAATTAAGTCCATTTTTCTACACTTGGCCATATTACTATTTCATTTACTTAAGATGTAATGATTAAATCTAATTTACTACTCTGTGAAATCTTAATCCTTCTGAAGAGTAATGGGCAAAGTACACAGGTCAGTTAAGAAATTGATTCACCACATAACCTCCATTCAGTAATTCCATTTATTTCAATAAAACTAGCTGGCACATGAAAGAAAGACTCTACAGTGGCCATTAGTCTCCAGAAAATCATAGAATTTTTAATATAAGCACTGAAGAGATGTCTTGACCTCTTCCTGAACACATTATTTTTTATGGAAAAAAAATCCAAAATAAATCCAGCTCATAAAAGCTCTCTAAAGAAAGCCACCTACATTTTGTGCTTGTTCATATTTTACAAGTACAGCATTATCCTTTTCAAATATACAAAATGTCAGCTTGATAATGCAGGGAAAAGGGCTTCCATATCCACAAGATTTCTCTGAAAAACAATAAATGAAAAGCCTATTACTAATGTAGTATTCTCACTTTAATCACGTTTGTTCATTACTGCCATATTTTAGGTGATATAAAAGGAGGAACAATTATTACCTTGTTCACTTTGATTTATTTGGCTCAGTGCCTCCTTACCTAGGTAATGTAAAATAAACTGTGCTACATGGGTCATTTATGATGTGATTTAATAAGATGCTTTTTATTTCTAGTCTGCAGGGAAACACATTATTTTGCAAGCACCTGGCAAAAAAAAAAAAAAAAAAAAACAAAAAAACCAAACACCAAAAAAAAAAAAACCAACCAAAAACAAAAACAAAAAACCCAACAACATTTCTTTTGTTCATTTTCTATTTTCACTCAGTAGACTCCAGTCTACAAGGTAATTTAAAGCAGATTGTCATGGTGGTAATGTACTAAAACAGGACTTCAAAACCCACATCAGGAAATGATGCCTGGATGTCAAAATAAGGAAGGTTGTAACTACAAGCTTGGCCAGTTCCTAACTTCCTTTGGGTATTTCTGTGTAAATTAAGACTTGTTCCTTTTCATTGGCCGAAACAGGCTAATGTTTTTGCTTTGCAACACATGCCATCTACAAGCAAAGTTATATTTGTATAACAGGTATCTGAAACACACCTGGAGGTAAAAAAAAATGAGCTAGGAAATTGGTTTTCTACAGACACAGTGAGCATGAGCAAGTTTACCACACTGAAACTTACAAAAAACTTACAGGAATTTGGGACCAGCTCCTACACCTTTTAGGTTTTTTTGATGATTCACTTCTAGCCATTTTGTGGCAACAACATTAACTCAAAACTCTGCAGACGGCACAAAGTTAACAGAACTGGTATTTGAAATATACCATATATTGGTAGTGGAAGATCTGATGCTGATGACAAAGCACTGCAGCGAAGATCTGCCTGTTCCCAGTATAAATCCCTAGGGTTTTGTCATTTAAAATTTTCAGACATTTTCATTTGGAACAACACTGTTTGCATTAAGGCTTAGCTGGAAAGAGATTCATGAGTGAGAAGAGGAGAAAAAAAATCCCACAGTGATTGTGCATATTTTTTCTGTTTCTAAAAATCAGTAGCACTTTACCAGACAACTTCACAGAAAATCTTCAGCTGATTCCTTTTTTGGGAGAGGGTCTTTTTCTTTCTCCAGGCTTGCGATCCATGTATCTGGCATAGGATTGCTCTTTATGTCCCCATTAATAAAATTATTTATTTGCTGGTCTACAGCCTCTTTCAAAGTTAAAAGCACAGGTACAAAAACTTTCCCTGCTGCTTGAGAAATCCCAACCAATAAAAAGCTCCACCAAGGGCCTGCCTGTAGTCCTAGAACCCAGTGTATTTAGTCTCCTGAGTTTTAGAAACATGGCAGCACAACCACTTGGAAGAGACAGGGAGACTCAGGAGGTGGTGAAGGGTTCAGTCCCTGTGAGGCTTTTCGGAGGAATTTAACCAACAAAACAAAACTGTGAGAATTGTGAGACCCTCTGTAATTCACATGGGGATGGCAGGAGTACACATCATTTTAGCTGTGCTTTATGAGACGCCCTTGGATGTCCTGACTTATAATGGAGAATGGGTAAAATGTTGAAAAGTTCTGATGGCTTAAAATCACCTGTGATCTCCCTGTAACTGAAAATCTCTGTAGCTGTTGCACAGATTGTGCTGCACAGATGGCCTTCTACAACAGGAAAGAAAAATTGTGCCATTATCCTGAGCAGAAATTCAAATTCCATGTTTAGAATGGTGTTCTTGAATATTTTTATTTTTTTTAGGTCAAAAATATGCATGTCTCATGCAACATGCCTACAGATCTCAGGGGTCCCAGCACAGGAAGGACCTGGAGCTGCTGGAGAGAGCCCAGAGGAGGCAGCAGCAGGAGCAGAGGATGGAGCAGCTCTGCTGGCAGAGCTGGCATTGCTCAGCCTGCACAGGAGAAGCTTTGGGCTGACCTCAGTGTGGCCTTCAGTGCCTGAAGGAGCTGCAGGAAACGTGGAGAGAGACTGTTGACAGGGGATGGAGGGACAGGACACAGGGAATGATTTCACACTACCAGAGGGCAGGGATGGATGGGATATTGGGAAGGAATTGTTCCTGTGAGGGTTTGAGGCCCTGGCACAGGGTGACAGAGAAGCTGTGGCTGCCCCTGGATCCCTGGCAGTGTCCAAGGCCAGGCTGGACACTGGGGCTTGGAGCAGCCTGGGACAGTGGGAGGTGTCCCTGCCAGGGCAGGGGTGGCACTGGGTGAGCTTTAAGGTCCTTTTCCACTCAAACCATTCTGTGATTTTATGCTTTTTAGCATACAGGTAAATACTAACTTATTTCTAGTTTAAAATTGTTTTCTCAGAAGGCTTTCAAGAAAATTTGTGTTTCTGCTGCTGCAGTGATAACATCTGATGCTGCATCTTCTAGCAGTATTTAGGCATGTGAAGTAAAGCACTTACCTAATTGCTTATGAGGATAGGACATCAATACAGTCACATAATTCACAAACATTTCTCTTTCATAAGCTCTTATCCCATTACCACTGATTATTTAGGGAAAAATAAAACCATTAGTGTTATATGGCATCCTTCCCTTTATTATTTTTAGCCTTAAATGGGCTTAACATATGCCAAGGAACAGGAATTTAAGGTAGGGAGCAATCTGAGGCAGGACTGGAAATTGAGTGATAGGAACTACTTCAAAGATGTGCACAAAGAAGTTGCAGCTCTATTTCACAAGCTGCAGCCTGGATATATCTGGTCCAGGCATGGGTGGGAAAGAGTGTCACAGTGTGCCAAAAGCTGCGTTTGCCAATCCATTTGCCATCCTGAATAGCTAAGGCAGCACAGTTCACCACTCAAAGAGCTGTCTGGGTAAAACTAAGCCAAAATGAAATAAATTTAGATGGTTTTTGAACAGTGGGAGAGGAGGTGCTGAAGACATTGTCATACAACTTGAGAGATTCCATGATGAAAAATCGTCTCATAGATTCAGGTTGCCCAAAAAATGTTCGTGAAAAAAATCTCCTCATACAATCCACCGAGAATCACGCTGATTGCTCTGTAAGATCATGCTTCATTACTCACTGAAATTAGCAAAATGAATTCTCTTAACTCCAGGGGCGGAATCAATTGAGGAACGACTGAATGTGATGAAGCTGCTCTTACACAGGCAACAAAAGATGATGTTTTGTGGTTTTGTTACAGCAAACCTGACTGCAGTAAAAGACCTAAGGGACCTGAGACAAATGGCTGTAAGAAATTATTTATGGGTAGATTTTGTGTCATCTCTCTCGTGCCTTCTACCATAGTAAGTTTACTTTAATAAAAACATAGAAAACAATCTTGGTATCTAGTTTAAAGGTTATTACTGTTCTTTCAGAGAATCTAATCTTACCCTGGGCTCCCTGCCGAGCTATATTAACTAATAAAATTTTCTTTTGCACCTCTTTAAAGACACTGCCATGCCATGTGCAGTTCACTGAAACACTTAATTTTTTGGTTTTAAACTTGGTTTATACACTTGCCATTACTCTTGGGCTTCCATCTTCCATAAGGGAAGGGCTTCGTCACAGCAAGGAGCCTGCTTAGATGTTGTCGCAGCACACGGGGAGGATAACACAGAAAAAATAATGTGCTCTGCTCACCCTTGAGCCTTCACTGTTGTTCATCATAGTGTTGGATGAGAGAACAAGGGGATCTGTCTGGGGCACATCAGCAGCCAGGGGAGTGCGTCAGCCCTGGGACAGCTATTAGGAAAATGTGCTTTTTGAGAGCGAAGGGAGAAATGCTGGCAGAAGACTTGAGCATGAAGTCTGTAATTTAGATGTCAGAATGCGTCAAATATATCACTGTCAAACTCGATCTGTTAGCACTGTGTGTAAAATTTACCCACAGAATTTCTCCTCCAGGCAATCAGTAGCCTGCAGTAAGTGCTGGGAGCAGGTCCAACCACCCTTCTGGAATGAGACACTGAAGTGGCCTGGATTTCTGCCTTCACAAAGCCAGGACCTCTGCGGTTTTCAATGCTAGTCTGTCCTTCTCTCACCTTCACAAAACAGAAGGAAAAACAGCTTTATCAATGCCTGATTATACCACTGATCTTGCTGCTTCACTCGTGGTCCATAAAAATTAGAAGTCATAACCCCGATTTATGTAGATTTCCAGAACAAAACAAAGATGATACCAAGCCATCTGATGTCCAAGAAATAAACTTGTTCATTCTCTGCAAAGATTCCCCCAGCCAAGTTCCCGTGAGACTGGATGCAGGTAGGATTAATTGGCAACCATTTGTAGACATGCCATCTTTGTTAAGAGCAGCTGCCCACCAAATCCTACATCCCACCTTAGTGTAGTGACTGGGTGACTTCTGGAGGTTTCTCTCTGTTCCCTCACCTCTGCTGAGACAGTGGCTTAGCCCTGCAGTCTAAATATGTGTTCATTTCCCCATGCAGAAACAATACGTTCACCATTTCAGTTACAAACCTCTGAAAAAAATATTTTAGTTGCCTGTATCAGAACGAGGTTCTGTAGATACTTTTGACTGTCAGCTCAGACTGTTATTATGGAGGATGAACCTTCCTGTCTTCATTACTGAGCACTCATGGTGATCAGAGAATCAGTCTGTTGTTGCCGAGAGTCAGAGTTTAAAACAGAAATAAAAAAGAGAGATTAGCACTCCTACTAAAACTAATGTTGCATTGTCACACAGGGAAATCTCCCAAGTATCTCTCTGCCATTCTCACAACGTCCTTCATTCAACAAGACAAATAAACTACATCAAACATTTCATCCTGAAAGAAGTTGCAAAGCAGCCATTCCTCTAAAGTACATGTGGAAAAATTCATAGGTGAGCAGACATATTTATCAATTTTAAGTACTTTCAGTCCTTTATTCCACTGTTTAGGAATCAGGTAACTCACTGTTGTATCATTTCCATGTTTATAACAGTGTCAAAATGATCTTACGAGTATCGCCTGAAAAGCTTCTTAAATGCAGGTGTTTGACTCTAACGAGTCAGCACATCAAAACTTTGTATTGCTTTTTGCAACGTTTAAAAAGCAAACCCTCTCCCCATCAGGTCAAATCATCTTATTTGGAACAGTCTGACTGTTCCAGGCAGGAATAAGTCTCCCAGAGAAGCTGTAACTGCCCCTGCATCCCTGGAAGTGTCCAAGGCCAGCTTGGACAGGGCTTGGAGCAACCTGGGACAGCAGAAGGTGTCCCTGCCCATGGCAGGGGGTGACACTGGAAGAGATTTAAGGTCCCTTCCAGCCCAAACCATTCTATAAATTTATGATTCCATTATTTCCCTTATAAAGACAAACATACTTCTAAGCCATTTTGACCTATTTTTTTTAATGCCATTAAAATCAAAAGAAACTTGTGTATGAAGGATAGCATATAATGCTTTATTAATTTCATACAACACAAAGCAAACAAGAGATTGAAGAACCTGTCTGGTCCCTGTGTTCAGTGGAGTGGGGATGAAAAAGAAGTAGTAAATTTTTGTGAGGCATGGGGAACTCATATTATGCTCCAGTAACTCATTGATACGATTTCATGTTGGCTCAACTGCTGAATTACTCCTGCTAACAGAATACAACAAATTATACGACTTGGAAATCCATGGTGGAGGTGGTGTTTTTGTGACTGGACCAGCAGTTAGATTTTCCTGATTAATGTAATGGAAACATCCCAAGACAGAAGGTCTGCTTGTCTCCAGGCTACAGTCAAATCTAATTAATTGAGTTTATTAGAAACAGATAAACATCTGACCAGTGCAACCTGAACTGGAGATGAAAGTTCCTTTCGAAATAACACTCATAAAATTGACCTGATTGCATCTTTCTGGCGTTTTTAATTCAATCAGGCAATAACCCACCAAAAGGCTGCTGGAAACAGCTCCTGCTGAGGGAATTGCATTGCTGTGGCATAGCTGGGAGAGAAAACTATTTCCCAGCCCTGTGCAGGTGCCAGGAGCTGAACCACCAAAGACCTGCTGGGATCACACTTGGGTTGCTTTCCCTGGGAAGAAGAGAAGCTTCATCTTAACCTCGCTACAGACCAGTGAGAATTCAACACAAATGTACACTGAGCAGAAGGGATTTGTCCTTTCTTTGGTACACTAAGTGTTCTGCAAGTCTCATAAATAATTTTTAAAGCTACCTACTGTGATAAAATATGCAGCCAGGCCGTGACTAGAATACCGTGAGAGGCTGATATTGAGACTTCTGTGTCTTGCAACACCTTCTCATCCTCTCACCCGGTCTCTCCCCACCTCCATTTCAATTGCCCATGGAAATTCTGGAATTTTTGATTGTTTAACATCCATCAGGGAGTTTACAACATGCAAATTGTCACTGGCATGATGGCTGGGTTTAAATTAACACACAAAGTACTGTGTGCTGACAGGGAGTGACATGCTCATGTTCTCTGAGAATGTTAAAACAGTGGACTTGACCAAATTATCTGGTTCAGTCATTTTATTAGTGTTGGGGAGGGGTGGTTTGGTTGGTTTTTTGGTTTGTTGGGGGGGTGGTGTTTTGTTTTGTTTGATTTTGTGGGACGCTACTGTATGATGTTAGTCTCAGTGAGACTATATTTTGACTTTCTTTCATTTTTCAGCAACTCATTGCAGACCAGGAAAAAAACCTCAAAATATAAAAACTTTCTGTCTCAGACACAACTTTGCATCAGATAATGCTGTCTTTGTAAATACTGGCTTTTTTCCTGAAAAATAAAAATGGAGTGAGTACACATTTTCCTGAGAAAACTCAGAGTGGACATTCCCAGATCAATGAACTTGAGGAATGGAATCCTTGCTTCATACCTGATTAAAATGAGCAATAAATAGATGGACCAAAGCACCCTATGTGTTTTTATAAGCATGGATCACTCCTTAACCCCAAACCCGTGTCTGTTTTAATTTTCTTGGTAAATAGTGCCCTCTGCAGCATCCCTTCGAATTTTGCAGGGTTCTCTGCACAATGCATTCTTTGAAAGACCCTTAATGCATCACAGGCAAGGGAAATTGTGCCAAAATACACAATTCCGGCAAATCTGCTTCACTCTTGTGTTGCTTTGCAGTGTCTGCTGCAGGTCTAATGTTTCCCAGGCTGCAGTGAGAACCAAGAAGAGGTTTTCTAGATTTGGAGAGACAGCATGTGTAAAGAAGGCAAAAGCTGGACACGTGCAAAGGAAAATAAACCCTGCTCATTAAAGCAGTTGTAACAATATTATTTGGAAAACTCCCATACGTGATTCTTTCTGGTATTAATAGCATTCAACTGTATTATGTCTTCCAGCCAAGGGTTTCATTTAATAAGCATTAACTATTTATTTCTGTGACATTTGTGGAGGACATGATACTTGTTATTAACACTATTAAAGGTATAATTGACTTTTTTTAGATTTATTTTGATTTTATCAAGGATTTCTTAAATCTCAGCATATGCTGTAATGTGCTATTTAATCCCAAAATCATTGCAAAGAAGGCCTTTCAGTAATGACAGCAGTTTCTAGGTCAGACATTTTCCCTTCTGAAATTCTCCCTTGTCTGCTGTACATAATTTGTCTTACACCATACAGTCTCTTTTTCAAAGGGAACTTTTAATCTTTTATGAAGACTTGATAGCGCCTGATTGATAAAAGAAGAAGTTCAGCCAGAGAATTAAAAAGATGCTGGGATGAGAAAAATAAGAGCTAGACAAACATCTGTCAGGAATTGCTTAGCTTTAATTGGGGCAGAACATCAACTAGGTGACCTCATGAGATCATTTTTGTCTCCATTCCCATTTTTTATTACTTCATGAAAAACTTGTTTTGATAGTACCTCATTTATTTTCTAAGAAGCCATTTAATCTTGTATTTTGGGGACATTTCATCCAACTCCCAGCTTAAGAAAATGCACCTCAAAATACAGATGCTTAACAAATGTTATGCATTTAATAAAATAAATAAATAAATATGTATAACTTTTACCTATTCTGTCAAATGCAGCAATTAAGATGTTCATGGTTCTTGGGTAGGTGCTCCGGGGAGATTTTACATTTATAATCTACCAGTGTTCAGTCTCAAGGAATCAGAGACAGAGTCTTTTCCCAGACTCTTTGTCAGAAGTTCAAATCATTATAAATTGCTAGACATACACAAGTCCCTCTTTTTCGTTTCCTTCCAGCCAAAGCTGTAGTTATTTTAGCTTGCAAGATTCCACAATTTTTTCCTGTTTGCTTTGATAATTCATCCACTTGCAAACAGTTCCACCAAGTCAGAGATAAAAACTGTTAGATGAAGAAATGACTATGAGTTATTCACTCTCCTTCAGATGACCAGAAGTGTCTATCACCAGTCAACACTGGGAAAACATTACTGCAGTAAAATATTCCAAAATCATTGACCTTCCAGGGTGTTTCGTCCTGTAGCTCAAGATAAGATAATTTCACCTTGGATTTTCAGCTGTGAAATATAGATTTGGGGAGGAAAAAAAGAAGCCATTTCTTCTGTCATGTCCTGAAAACGGAATTACACAAGTGGTGCAATATCTGTGCTGTAATACCAAGTAAAGGGCAGAAAAAAGAGGGACAAGATGAGCATTGAATGAATTATTGCTTTTCAGATTGTTCCTTCTTTATCCTTCCCTTCTCAAATTAGGCTGGAGCGTACAAGTAGATAAAGGAATCCCACGGATTCAAATAAATACTTTTTTCATATTCCATGTACATATTTCAAATATATTTGCCCTTCTGAGAATTCTGGATGGAATAAAAAATTTATTCATTTTCTCCGAGATTTTTTAGGTATGTTTTTATCTATTCAGATAAATGACCTGTGTTTTTCCCAACATCACCATGGTACCATGTTAATCACGTCAAACAGCATCACAGCTGATCTGTGGCATCAAGAAGGTGGATTTTGAAGGTGGTGCTTCAAAATTCAGGAGTGCTGCAATGCCAAGGATGCTGCAGGTGGGCTGCTGGGATATCCCTGGGTGTGCAAGGCTCTTTTAACATATTTGGGACCAGGTACAGGAAGCCTGGCTAAGAACTCACAGGATGCAAAGTTACCAGAAATCAAATTTATCCTTGATATTTGCTTTTGGCATTTTAGAGACATATGAGAAAATTTGCTCTTAACCTTTAGTTTTAATCAATCTAGGTTGTTCTTAAGAAAAGGAGCAAGAAGGAAAAATAATAAAATAAATGTTAAGCTTGTAGCATATTTGCCTTTTTTTTTTCCCCTGAGGAGTAAATATATTTTATGCAGTTAATGCCCACGAAGAAGTAGATTCACTGAACCATCCCAGTTCACACAATTCTAATTTCTGGAAATATCTTTGTGAGCCTGCATGACAATCACCCCCAGATGAGTTCCTTGCTGCCTGTGATTAATGGCAGCTAAAAAAAATAAATTGGGGAAAATTATTGATTTCATGCTTTTTTTTTCCCTAATTAGCCAAGGAACTCTTTAAGGCTTCTGACCTTTCCAGGAACTACATCATCGTCCTTGCACAAGCACGTTGCTTGTATGCCTGTACAGTCTTACTTAGACCTATCGAAGAAGACTTTTTAAAAATCTTTTTTTTTAAAAAAAAAAAAAGACCTTGAGCACAAAAACTTAGGTCTCAGTAGGAAGGTCTTACTAAATATGTTTCAGTGGCATCACTTGGTAACAATTCTTTCTCCTTCCACACACCTTGTGTGAGCAACTCCACCCATTTCTATGAACATGGAGGAAATTGGATAAATTCTGGAGTTCTCTCAGTCTGTTGTAATAACATGATCACTGTATTAATGCCTTTAATAAGGTCTTACTTAGGTGATCTTTACAAATGCTTCACATTTCAAGGGTTTAATAAAAATATTCGCTTTAACTGTTCAGCGTTACTCCATCCGGATTTTATGGAGATGGTATATGGTTTCATCTTTCAATCTCTTCCTGTGGACACATGGGTAATAAATGTATATGTATTAGAATTTGTCTTTAAT
Source organism: Grantiella picta (assembly GCA_013397955.1). Classification (NCBI taxonomy): domain Eukaryota; kingdom Metazoa; phylum Chordata; class Aves; order Passeriformes; family Meliphagidae; genus Grantiella; species Grantiella picta. Next base: position 111,225 of record VZRM01001692.1, read on the forward strand.
AAGAACCATATATTTGACTGAGGCAGGACTCTAAGAGCAGACAAGTTCATTTACACACTGCAAAGGGACCTATAAAAAATCCTGTTCATCTGCCTTAATTATGCCAGTGCTGAGCCTTGAATTTACTGTTCCTTCATAAATACTACTTAAAATTTAATTTCAGGTGTTCTTCATGTAGTACACCTAAAAATTAAAGTTCACAGAACTTACAGCTTCATATCAATCCAGCCTTCCAATGACCTGCACTAAAATCTTTGGAGTCCTGATAAAGAGATTGAAAGATCAATTTTATTTTTTAAAACATGGTGACAACAATAATGAGTAAGTTAGCGTGAAAAGCTCTGAGTCTTTCACTGAGTCCTGTGGATAAGTCTGCAATATTGGTAAAAAGTATTTTCCACTCGTTTATTTTAAGACCTATTTTGCTTTGGTGGCTGAATAACAACTTGTGCTCTCAAGGTACAGATATCATAGAAACACAGAGCCCCTTCCTCTGCTCTTCCACGTGGAGGTTTTTTATCTGACAATGGCAGATTATGCCGAATATGCCTTGAATTTTCCATGTTAATGAATTTCTTTCTTCCTATTATTTTTGTGTAGTTACAGACAAGTTTTTATCTTCACCTCTTGAAAGACATATTTTTTTTTCATTCAGAAGTTGCCATTTTAATTTGGCTAAGCTAGGTAGAAACTGCAGTTCTTAACTAAAAAATAAATTAAAAATTAAAGCCCTTTGGAGGAGGAAACAAGAGAGGATACACTGTCACTTATTAATTGCCATTTTTAAGTTTTGGGGGCTTGCTTCCTTGTTCATTTTGATAAATAGACATGTTGATTTAGAAAGCCAACTCTGATTATAAGAGCCTTCTCAAATTAGAGCCCACAAATCCTTGACTGAATTTACCAACACCTAAATTAAGCTCTTTTTCTTTTAAATAGATAAAAATAGTGCAGAATACAGAAGTAAGTTTTAGAAGGCAGCAAAGGGCAACCCCTTGTAGCAGTTGTATATTCAAAAGTACTCCATTTAATCAGGTAAAGAGATATTGAAGTAGCTGTCTTGCTGTGGTAGGGGCAGTAAACCTTCTTTAAAATGCATCATCACCGTGAGAACACATCACAGAAGAAGCTTTTCAATGACAGTAATTTAATCTTTCATGAAGCTAGTTGCTAAACTTCAAAGAAGCTTGTCTTCTTTTAAACATTTCCTTAAATTAACTCACTGCTCCCAATTTAGAATATAGGTAGAAATTATATTTTAAAAGAGAAGGACTGTAGCGATGAACCTTGTGTTCTGTAAAGGAGACCAGCAAAGTAAAAACACACACAGAGGACTGAGGTCCCCAGAAGATGGAAAAGTAATAAATTTTCAAAGATGTTATTTCTGTTTTCTCATCACTTACCTATTCTATTTTTTTTTCTTAATCTACCAGCCAACAGTCTAGTAACTGGAGAATAAACCAGATATGCATTCCCACAGAGACAACAGAAAATATAAGAGAAATCTTTATAATATTTACAACAGCCTGTTTAGGTGTTAACACTGTTGATATGATTAGTATATTTTGGCACAGCTCCCTTTCAGTCAATATATCAAAGCACAGTAAGCATCACTAGGACTCCTGGGAGGCAGAGGAACAGCAGCCAGACATCTGTCCTGTCCCCAAAGAGCAAGTCATGTTTCTAATCTCTCTAACAATCCCTCTGAACTGGTGCAGCTCTTGCCACAATGTGCAGAAATCACAAGCAACTGTTCCTACCACACTGTATAAAAGTACAGTTTGGAAAATGCTGTAGATGGGTTTTTATAACTCATAATTTTTTTATGGGAATCAAATCAACAGCATCTCACGTGTTGGACCCCACAAACCTGTGACTAAGAGGAATAATCAACTTCAGATACATGAAAGAAATCACATCAGCAGGCAAGCAGCAGAGCTGCAAAAATGAGCATGCAAATGCCTCTCCTGTCTCTGATTGCCATCCAGTCTTTTTGTATAAAAAGAAGGTGCACAATTGTCCCTGAAGCGTTTGGCAGAAACAGCGTTTGGCATTCTCCAGGGTTTGCTCTTCTCGCTTGAGGAATGTCTGGTTTTTAAGCCCTGATTCCCCTCTCACCATCACCCTGAGGCCTTCCCACCACCGTGGCTGCTGCTGCAGCATTTTCTGAGGGAGCCAACACTGCCCTGGGGCTGTGGGGTGTGAGGGGAAAGGGAAAACACCCCTCAGGAAGAACCAACACCCAGAGGCTGCGTCAAGGAAACAGCTATTCATTTTCTCTTTCTCGACTAAAGAAAAGCCTGCTCGTGTCGCCGATGGGGCCCGAGGGCCTTCTGCTTTCGGGGTGGTCGCGCTGCCATGGCTGAGGGGTGCCTGCCCAGACTAGGATCAGGGGGTCTGCAGCCACCTCCCCACACTCCCTCTAGGGCTGCTCTGGCTCTGCAGCGACTGGCGCAAACGGGCTGGGACTCCCTTGGCTGGCTTCCTCCTCCATGTCTGGTGGCCCAGCTGAGGCGACAGCATCCTGAGGGCAGGCCGAGGGGCCGGAGCTGCCCGCAGGGCTCTCGTCCTCCTCCTGGGCGGCATGGCAGCGCCTCAGCCTCCGCACCTCCTGGCTGCACTGCGTCTCGATGATGCCGAGCATGCCGTGCACCAGCAGCGGCGTGTAGTGCCGCAGGCGAGGCTGCAGCTGCTGCACCAGCACCTCCCTGTCCGGGCCGAAGATGCAGAGCGCCAGCAGGATGCCGCTCTCCGCCGTCTTCACCTGCCACCAGCGCTCCTGGTAGATCTTCTGCAGCCGCTGCCGCAGCCAGCACCGCACGGGGTTCAGCAGGTGCTGGCGCCTCCGGAAAAGCTCTGCCCACAGCTCGGGCAGGATGCCGCCCATGGTCTCTGGCCCTGCAGCGCCCTGATCACACGGGGACAGTGTCCCCTGCGAGGCGGGGACAGGGGACGCCACAGGGCCTTGGGTGCTGCTGCCGTCGCTGCGGCTGGCGGGCCGGTCGGGAGCTCTGATGAGGATGTGCAGGCATTGATCCGCTTGTTTCGAAAAGCTGATGGTGGAAATCACCCTCCTGCAGAGGGGGCAGGTGCTCTTGCCCCGCAGCCAGCGCAGGATGCAGCCCAGGCAGAACTGGTGGCGGCAGGGCAGGGCGTGGGCCATGTCCCTGGGCGCCTCGCAGCAGATGGGACAGCTCCACACCCTCCTGCCCGTGGCCATGTCGCCTTCTTGCCTCTCTGTTCAGCTCTGCCGCTCAAATCTGGACAGCCGGGGTCAAAATCCATCTCCCGGTGATGTAAAAATGCACTACGGGTTCATGTCACCCTCTGCAACTCAGTGATGTCACAATGGGTCAATCACTTGGCGTAGCTTGTCTGGAGAAGCCTCACAATTGAAATTCCATGCACAGTTGCTTAAACGTTCTCAGGAATTCTACCTAGAGTTTTCGTGCTGTCTGCAAGTGTGTTTAGTGTTTTACTGTTTCGACACTAATAGAGTAAAAAAACCCCAAAAGAACCAAATCACTCACACAGGGAGCAGAAAAAACACCCTTCTTGAATTGCCCTGAAAATCTGGAAGAAATCCCCTTGAGTTACAGGACTGCTGAGTGTATTTTGCATAATTTTACTTGAGCCACATCCAGCCGTTTTCACCATATCTCAGTCCAAAACTGCAGCTACTGGAGATCAGACAGCACAAAGTTCAGTTTTTGTTTCGCCATTCACCTTCAAAGAAACCCTCCTGGTGGAATGTGTCTTGGTATCTTGACATATTTGAAGAAATATTGTGACTCATGTTCTTGAACAATTATTTTTCTTATATCAGTTCTGAACTGCTACTCATCAAGAATTAAGATCTAACAACTAGATTAGCATAATTGCATAAAAAATCAAGAGCTATGAAAATGCAGTTGCAGTGAGAACTCAGATTTGTATAATATTTGTTGAAGAATTCATACCTTTCAGAAGTTTCAACTCATCCAACTCCAGCAGTTCTAAGATTATATAAATACATATATATAACATATATAATCTAATACAAAATAGTGTCACAATGGTATTTATGAGAATATCAGTGCAGTTATTGCTGGAAGCTACAGGCCATAAAGGATAAAACTAAATAGGTCAAAAGATTTAACCCAGAGGAAGGAAAATTAAAAGAAATTAGCATTATGTGTTTAATGAAAGTAATACACAATATCACAACTGAATCCAAAATAACTGTTCAGACCATGAACTGCATTTGCCTAACAAATGGGCACTACTTACCTCTCAGGATTAACCTACATTTTACATTAAAGTCATTTGTTTAAGAAACAAATTGTACCTCTTGAGATAAAATTTGACATAAAAAGAGCAAGACAATTAAACTGCAACAGATTTTACTTTAGCTTGTGCTTTCAAGTGTATAGTGACACCCTCTCTCTAATTTCTGTACTGCTTGGTTTAGAAATCTCTCACAGGCCAGATGTAGTTGCAAAACCCGGGATGCTCATCACAAGAGATGACAGAGTTCTGTGGAACTATTAAAAAACCTTTCCCACACACTTAAGGTCACTTATATTTCTGATTAAATCATTAAATCTGTATTAGAATATATGTTAGCATATCTACACTAGGTGTCTGTTCGGTTTGATATTAAGGATTTGTTTTATGCTGCAGGTTCTAGAGTGTGCTCTAATAATAATTTCTAATGAAACACATTATAACCACGTCCCTGCATGCTCTGTTCAATTGCTGGCAAATTTAAAAGAATGGAAATGTAACATATTTGAAGCAGCAACAAGAAATACCAGGAGCAGCAGATACAAACGTGAGGGTAGGGATGCATTTTTCATCATCCTGACGTAGGTAACAGCAGCTCCCACAACACACATGTCTGTATTAAACATCCAGAGAATATTTGATGGTGCAAAATAATGAAAAGCACGTGCCATGGAGTTGCACCATCCAGCAGCTCCCAGCTCAAACACCTCCGTCCTTCTGGGCTTCTCCAAAATTTTGAAAACCAGGCTTTGGATCTTTGTCCACACATAACACATAAAACCGTTTGGCCATTTATTAAGATAAATAATGTGAAAGTCTACAACATAATTTCATTTCTTATCTCATCCCTCCTACTTTTGTCAGTAAAGCCACATTTAGGCAGCATATAATGTAAAGGCAGCATTTCATTTACTAAAGATAAAGGTATCACATTAAAACAAATGGGGATGTTAGTGCTGTGGGCGGAAAAAAAGGCCACACTTGAATAGTATTTTATACTTCAAAATGAAACTAAAAAATTGCCTCTCTATCACGACTTCTTTAATTTCGGGGTAAAATTGAGACTTTTATGACCAATTCTATTCCACTTCTAATGAACTTCTGTTACTGCATTGCACCACCAGCTACTAATCTGACATTTTAAAATTTGTCAGATTTCCACTAATAGCTTCACTCACAAAAGCAATAGAAAGTCTCAAACATTGCTAGCAGCAAATTAGGACTTTTCTCCAACACTTCTGTCTACATTCTTTTGGGGGAATAAAAATTTGCCTCTAAGACTTAAAAAGTCTCAATGAGAAAAGAATTTTTTTAGTCATAGGGCCATAAACAGGTGCCTATAATTCTGCTGCTTCTTTTGTCACTGGAAATGGGAAAATCCAACTCACTGGACCTGAATGCTTAAAAATTAGACCAGTGAAGTGCCCCTGTGTCTGGGGATGTCTGGAGCCCCTTACACTGACATTAATAACATTAATAAAATTAAGAGTGTGTTCAGACAGTTGCTAAGAAATGGACACATTACACACCAGAGAACTGCTTGATCTGGACAGAGAGATCTGGACTGACAGAACCAAATCAAAATCCAAAGGATATGTTGGAAGCACAGCCAGAAGAAATCACTAACAGGAAAAATCCTGCTTTATTCAAACTACTCCAATTTTATAGAAACCACTTACACACCAGCTAAGATGAGCAGTGCAATATTATTAGCACAGAAAAAGCAAGGAAAAAAATGTTCAGGAACTTCCCAGATAGATCTAAATTACACTTTTTCCTTTTTAGTGCTATCCATTAAACAGTACACCCAATAGTGTCATTGTAGGCTTGGGAAAAAAGTGAAGATATATTTTAGAAATTGCTCTTTTTAGCTATGAGCCTTTAGTCCTGCTTATGCTTCCTTAAAGATAGCACCATTTTTTTAACTAGGTACCAAAAAATTGTTGGCTTGGGGTGAAAAATGTTTTCACACCGTTCAAAAGATGTAATGTAAGTTCATACGGAATTTGCAGGGATTTCCAAACAAGTTTTCTGGGAAACATGTTCAGGAGATCATGGATTTGTGACATGGTAGGAAGCATTTTTCCCAAAGAAAGTCTGCAGAATAAATAATTCCTAATAAAATCTTCAATCCAGATGGGAAAGATCATAATCCATGTGTTTCTTTGCTGTACATACGGTTACTCTTAAGCACAGACATACTTTCATATTGTACTGAAAATAAAGATCAAGGTAAATTGAAAATATTCATAAGGCAGGTGGTTAAAGTAGGCAGCGATAACACAGACACCAAGTTTCTCTTTTATCTTTGGTGAAACAAGACTTGCAAGGAGCTAGCGAAGGGACTAACCTGAAGGAGCTGCAGGAAAGATGGAGAGAGATTGACTGGGCTGGAGGGACAGGACACAGGGAATGGTTTCACACTGCCAGAGGGCAGGGATGGATGGGATATTGGGAAGGAATTGTTCCTGTGAGGGTGGGCAGGCCCTGGCACAGGGTGACAGAGAAGCTGTGGCTGCCCCTGGATCCCTGGCAGTGTCCAAGGCCAGGCTGGACACTGGGGCTTGGAGCAGCCTGGGACAGTGGGAGGTGTCCCTGCCAGGGCAGGGGTGGCACTGGATGGGATTTAATATCCCTTCCAGCCCATACCAGTCCATCATTCTGTGATTTGGTAACAGAAAAAAAGATGTTCTAAGTGATTCATGATTTGCATTGCTCCATATCATGACTTTAATGTTTAAAAATGATCATTGACATGAATTATTTAAGTTTCTTCCTGTGATGTCAGAAAGATCCATGAAGTCAACCCAGCATGCATTAAAGTCCACAGAAGAGCTACCATTAGCAGCAACAAGCTTTGAATCAAGCCTTGCAGTAACTCATCAGACAAAGGCAGAGAGAGGTCCTTTGAACCTTCAGGCACCTTTCTGAAAGCAGATTTCCAACCTGCTGCGACTTTCTTGCAAAGAAGAAACGCCTATCAATATGTCTGAATGTCAACCATGCAGACTAATCTCCCACTCCTCTGGGCTCGTCAGGAAGATATGACATTTTCTGGAGTGGAGCAAAGGAATGGGTAGATCTGAATCAGAAACTTTCCCGTTATTTGTGTGAGATGGCACCCTTGCACAAATTTCAATAAAACATTCAGAGACAAAGACCCACCACACCTGATACACCTTTCCTGTTTTTTCACGTGGGTGTTACCTTCTGAATTCATCTCAGGTGCGCCTCAGTTGTCTGAAATATTAAGGGGAGAGAGCAAACACAAAACCTGCATGGTTGAAGATGAGCTTTGGCCATCCCCAAAGCTCTGTCTTACCACAAAGGGTACCTTTATAGGATGCACATCCACATCACACAGGTGATATACATAACCCCTGACCACCATTACCTCTGTTACTGCTGGTGCACAGCTGGATCATGGGGAAAAGATGGTGAGAAAGGAAAGGAAAAATAGGTCACTTCTGTAGAGGAGATTGTGAGAAAGTCAGGAAAAATCTGACAAAGACACAGGAGATATTGCATTGCACAGATCTAACACCACGTGTGTCTTTATTGAGGCCATTCACACAGGGATTTAATCAGTTTTTATTTAACACACAGGCTGAATCTGGTGAAATGCAGGGCCTACAGAGGCTCTTAAATCTCTACTTTTTCAATTCTCGTGAAAAGACATGAAATCCATAGAGTAAGACCCAACAGTAATTCTTTTTTCCCCTGTCTGTTAAAAAGTCTGAAATGTTCAGCCATAAAAAGATGAAATGTACTTTAAGATAGGAAAGGTATAGAGGATTGATACCTGTATTTTGAACCTCTGTGTCTTGAACTGGGTTTATAGGACTTTCCAAATAATTACCTTACCAGCCTTCTAACTCAGAAACCAACATTTTAATTAAAGTATTGTGAAAAAAATAATCCTGACAATCACATATTCATCACAAGATTTCACTCTTCTCTGTAGTCTGCAAATGTATCCAATCATTTAACTTGATTAACTGATGTAGCATAACAACTTCAGTCCTTATCAGCAGTGTGTTCTCTCCTCTTCCAAAGGTCAAGATTTAGGCAGATGTGTGAAAAAATGATCCTCTGCAACAATTTTCAGCCCATCTGGCAGCTGTTTTCCAGAAACATTTTCAATCTTTTAATTATTTCTTCTTTAATTATGAAAACTAAAATGAATTTGATAACTGTAAATTATTTTTAAAAAACCCAAAAACCAAGAGCTGTGTAAGTAGGTAAAGTCTACTCTTTAAAAGCTTGCCTTTGAACAAGAAAGGACAATTTGCTGGAACAATTGCATTTGCTTTGTTTTCACACTCGTATTTCACAAGAAATGGCACATTGGAGACCTGTCTGGTGAAGACTGACATGAACAATTAGTAGTCATGAAGTACTACATATAAACATCAAAGCCTAGAATGATAAGGCACTTATCTGAGCAGTAAATAAGAAAAATAAGAACTGGGCCTTTCAGAGCCATTTCCCCTTTGAAATGCACTAATTATTCTTCCAAACAAGAAAGCAGCTGTGAAGCCTTCAATACACTCTGAGAAGAGCATTTTTAATCTCCCTTGGGGTTTAATGTGTTGGTTTCAGTGAAGTGGGAATGCAGAAAAGTGATTTTCCCCCTTTCTGGATCTGAGTCTGCCAGAGACAAGTAGAGTTCTGGGAACAGGACAATAGTTACCATGAGTCTGGATGTGAAATGGGATTATCTTTCCAGGGGTTTTTGCTTAATTTACAACTTTTTCCCATATATGTTTTTTCTTTTTTTTTAAGCTCCTCATGGTCTATCAGATCTAGAGCAGACTTCAAAGCCTTCTTCTTGGACACTCCACTGAATCTGCAGTTTCCCCAGTGGAAGCAAAACAGCTTAGTTTGACTAAAGAGGCACATTAATTTAATTATTACTAATTAAATATAATTAATCTTTATATCTCACTCCCTCTAGAGGGAGATATAAAGAAATTGAGGAGGTTTCCTTTCAAGTTCCCAAATTACTAAGGAACTACAGTGCTTTCCATAAGTTCTTCTTTTAGTGTGCCCCACAAAAATGTCTTGAAAGGTTTGAAAGAAATGTCTTGATTTTACTCCCATGGTAATTTTCTTCTTTTTTTTTTTTTTAACAGATTTCCAGCTAGTGATGGTCTCTCATGTCAGAGAAATCATGAGGAAGGGAGACCTGGAAATTTCAGATATTCAGGGCTGGATTTGCTGAATGCAGTCTGTGCACTGCTTTGAGTTCTGCATTCACAGCCAAAATCCAATGAAGCTGCAAATGTAGAACTCATATTTGGAGGCAACTAAAGAGCCTGAAGAACACACAGTTGGCTCAGGGGTATGTGGGTTTATGTTTGTGATTTTCCTTGCCTGCCAAATGTGTCTGAAAGGCCACTGTGCCTGCTTGCTATGTTCTCACAGGGGAAAAGATCCCATTGAGCAGGTTAAATTCTTAGATACAGCCAAAAGATGGAATAAAATGTACTCCTTAGGAGGAACGCAATACCTGATGTTGTATGGCTGCAATCACAAAATTTTAATCACCTTAAGCCTGGGCTCTTGAGTTTCAGGACCTGAGTTTGGAGTGAACCTGTTCCTAAAATTTCAAGTGTCCCCCTTTGAACAGCTTGTGCTGAACCCTTCCAAACTGCCCCTAAAAGGAGGAAGATGTTTTACATCTTTGTTTGGTGCTGAGGAGTCTCCAGAAACAGTCATCACTTCCAATAGAAACACTTGAAAAAATCAGAGAAATTTGATTTACTGTTCTGGTGTTAGACCCAGACCAAATTTCCAACCCATCCTGATGTAGGACCAGAAAATCTGCACCACTTACTTGGCTGTCCTGGGATCCTTTCCACCCTAGGCCATGCCAGTAAAAATAAATGTACATATAAAAGGGGATACCCTTTACTTTAGACATGGATCATACACTGCCTGTGTTTCTTGATTTAAAGAAAATAGCAGGGGGAAAAAAAGAAAACAAACAACTACCCAAAAAACTTTTTTCAAACTTGGCAGTAAACTATTAGACTGAATTTGCACAACTACCACAAATTACATTCCAATGAGAGTGAAGTAAGCAGAGGCAGAGAAGTCATGTTTTCAGAAAAGCCAACATATGCAGTGTAAGGAACAGAAGTGATCTGACTGATTAAATATAATGCAGAAATATAATTAAAATATAGGTAAAATATAGGCTCTTAATTCTTTTGAGACTACTTTTTTATACAGCGTGGCAGTACATTGTCTGGATAGAGCCTACATGAGCTCAAGATTTATTATCAACAAGGAAATAATTTCATAGCTAACAGAAATACTGCGGTCTATGCTGCTCTACTTCGTTCCCAGTTCACTGCATTGTTTTCTCTCATTATCAAAAAAGCTAAATGTGGAATAAACCACTGTGTATTGATTTTTTCAGCAGTGCACATCAATTTGTTTACAACAGGACATAAAGAAGAATTTGGAGAAATTAGAGCATAACAATGTGACTGACATAGATGATGGGAATCTATGATGCAACAGTTGGAGGCAACAGAATGTCCTTGCAATTATTTAAACCACAAATCTGTTGAATTTTGAGCAATCTTAGCAAGCATAAAAGAAACCTCAGCAGAAGAATAAATAATCTATTCAGTTATCAATTGGGTTCTCAGTCTCAAAGGAGTTTCTGAGGCTTACTGTAGCACCAACTGCAGTGAAATTCAAATTTCACTGTAATGTCAGATCACTCAGGTGGTGAGCTGTGGTGGAAATTGATGTCCAGTGCGTGACTGTAGGGTGTTAACTTGGGTTTTCCCTTGTTAATCATCCCAGAGTCACCACTCCCAGTAGACAGAGAGATTATTTTTTCCTCTCATTCCAAGAACACGTGGGGAAAGGAGGGTAATAAAAGTTGCCAGCATATCTAGTATGAATGTTTCACAGGAAAGCAGAAATAAAATAACCAGCTGTGGTCCTTGCCCTGTCTCACAGCAGACCACAATGGGGTGGATTGTGTGCTCTGCATTTCACAGAGTATCTTCAGTGAATGAAAACTTGCACCCTTCACACCACCAGACATCTGCAAACAAGCCCAGGACAACAAAGAAGGCTCTCAGGGTCCTGGATGATAACTTTGATGTGTTTTGTGTTTCTGAAAGAAGTGTTTGTCCGGAGGAGGATGAAGGCTGGACAGACGTAATGCAGCTGTGGATTTCCAGGGAGGTTTGATGCATTGCAGTTGTAGGCTGGAGAGGAGAACAAGGTGGTGCCACAGAGATCAAGATTAAAGGTCTTGGAGCTGTTTAGTTTGGCTGGGGTTCATTGCCAACAGGAATGAATACTTCTGTTTATTTTAACAGTTCTAGCCATGCTCTGTTTATGGCTCTAATATTTCACTAACATTATTTCCTCCCTTCTCTTCAGCTCCCCATCCTCTGCTTTTACCGCCTTTCTCTCTAACAGCTCACAGGGCACTATGTTCCATTTACTCTCATTTCCCAAGCACTACCTTTGCCATTTTCTGTCACAGCAGAATCTCTACGTCAATAAAGTGATCTCGTATATGAGGTCAAGTTACAGCAGCCAGTGTGAAAACTATTCAAGTCAGGGGTTAGTGAATGAAACCCTTTCTCAGCTCATAAATAAAATATTATGACAGCTTTTTGGTTGGCTTCTTAAATCTTTTTTTTTTCCAGTTTAGTGTGATATACTTTAAATGCCACTTGGGGGAAAATTCAGTGTAGGTAGCAATATGCCCCTGGTGTTTCCTCACTCTGGGATAGAAAGTTCAACACTGGAGTCAATTTCCACACTATTATGTGTTGGCAACATCATCAAAATCAATGCAATTCCATCCATAATTGTAAAAAGCAAATTGAATTACCAACGAGTCAACTGCTTTTAAAGTGTGGATTAATGCTCACATCTTCAAATTTTGTGCCTGAAAGATGAACAGTTAGAGACTGACAGTTTCTATGGCAACAGCTAATTTTGGTGACTAATTGCAGAGATTTAACAACTGAACAGGAAATCATCAAAGATGCAATGAAAGTCAATAATTAACCAAACTCACAGATTGGAGTGCATTCACACAAACTTTTAATTGCATTTCTGAGCACAACATTATTTTAAAGGCATTTTAGCAAGGAAAGATTAGCTACACATTTTCATATCCAATACTACTTTTGTGTTATGCAAGTGAATTTGGGCAAACAGTTGTCTTTTTGTCTCCAAATGTCTGAATGCCAGGAATTACTTTATCTAGATTCACATAACTTCTTGCATAAGTTCATAATCTCTGCGCAGGTGATGTCTTTGGAAACAGTATATAGAAGATTTGTTGTGTGGAAACTGAAAAAAAATAAATTATAGTTAGCTCAATGTTTGGATGCAGAAGTATTTTTAAAATACTTGAAAAGCTAGAAAAGGGTTTCATTTTTGTTTCTTCCCTGACTGTAATAACATTGTTTTCTAAACAAATTATTGGATTTATCTGTCATTGGGAAATCATCTTAATTTTCATGATGGCACAATGACAGTGGTTCTTACAATAAAATACATTGATTTCATGTACATAGCACCAACAATATAATGAGATCTATTTCAAAAGAACTGACAGACCCATGGTTTAGTCATTTTGATCACCATGGTCATTAAATGGTAGCAATAACAGACAAGACCATGTCTTTTTTTGCTGGAAATGCTTTGCTGTTCTCAACTCTTTACCATTTCAGTCTTCATGTTCTCATCCCAGAATTTTTCAGATCTGGGGCACATGAAGTAATAAAGTACACGTGTCCCTAGCAGACCTACTGCAAAGGGGAATTAGTAGTAATATTCACACAATTCATGTGCAAATAAGCTGGTAGCACTATGTAAGAGTTATTTAGGGTACAACTTTACATGGTTTTAACACAGCTTTGGTGAGCATTAACAGATGGGAGTGGTGATCAAACACCAGGGGTTTATCATACTGGATACAGAGTTTCAAGCAGCTGGTTTGGATTTGGCTAATTTCAGATTACTTTTGATAATTATGGTGGGTTTTTTACCCAGAGTTCATCAGTGTGGCTCCTTGCCCTACTTGTATGAGAAGGCCTGGTTCTCTCCCATGATTTGTTTTAGGGGGATGGAGGAAGCCTAATTTTACTCCTAATTTCCACCCGAATCTCACCAGATTTGTGCTTCTCCTTTAGGACCAAACTCAGGTCAGAGAAGTCAGCTCTGCTGAGACAGATGTAACCCACCTGCACTCGCTGACCCCTCCAGAACTGTTCTTTTCTAGTGAAATTAAAGATGTTTACCTGTAATGCACCTCAGAGCCAAGATTTCAAGAACAGCAGGTCATGCCTCAGAGCGCTGTTCTGAGTGCTTTATTAACCCAATTTCTGCAGATCTGTGCCTGACTCAGAAACTTCAGAGAGCCTGCTCTCCTCCTGGTGTGCAGCTCTGGCAGGGAATCAAATTTCCCTAAACTGCTTCTGAATTATTATCATGAACTTTTGCACTCAGCAACTACAATCATTGTAACACAGAGTCATCATCTGCTGCAGTTAATTATTCAAACTGAATTTGCACATCTGTACTGGCTTTATATAGCTTGGCTTCAGGCAGGTTGGTTGGGAACTGCTGGAGATGGAAAATAGATTTGCTCCAAAGAGGTTGTTTTAAATTGGAATTGAAGATTCTCTTGCTCTATTTTTCTCCATGTATAATGCATGACCTGTCAGCACCTACTGCATGGCTTTTACTGTCGTTTTCTTCTGCATTCTTACAACTCAGAATGAAGCCTAGGAGGGACAAGGGTAAAGTTTTTTGAGCTAGAGAGTCTGATTAGAAAATTAATTTCACAAAGGTGGTTATTAAATTAACTCAGTCTGGATGATCTTTGGGCAATGCTGGAAATATTTTCTTTTCTTACTAAACTTATGCACCATAAACAGAACAGTTTTCATAATTTGAAAGAACCCTACTGGTGCAACTTCCTTTAATTTGAGAAAAAGATAATATTTTCATCAGATCCTCTACGGACTTCACCACTAATTATCAAATTTAAATAGTTGTGACTTGAAATTTGGCTTTCTCATTTGGTGATGAGAAAACTTTGCTAAATTGACAGAAGACATAGAAATGGACAGCAGGATGACACAAAGGATATTGCTAACTGGACCAGAGCACAAAATAACCCGAGAAAAAACAAGATGAGAACACCCAGGATGTAATAATTTGAGTTAAATCTTAGGCCTCCATGAAGTCAAAAACTCTCACCATTTACAAACAATTCCAGGAATCACCTTTGAAACAAAATCATGAGACCAATTCTATTCTGATATATATGATTGATGGGTTTCTGAAGTTCCAATACATGCATGTAGTTCACATGAATTGAAAGACAAGACATATTTTATATAGATTAGTTCGTCAGATATCTCAGTGTATACATATTTTTAATCTTTTATTCCATTTGATTTGATTTATTTTAATTCTTTCTTTAATATATAGGACACACTGTTTTCCCATTTTATAAACTTTCATTCTGCTGACTGAGAGGTCATTATATCATTAATTGTTCTCTCCAAATGAAGCAAAGTAGCATTGAAGACATATATTCATTTCATTGTTTAACACTGGACTGGACTTTTGTGGCTGATTTTTGTAAGATGTGGTTGGCAAGCAGCTGATTTTTGGGGACATCATATCCTTGTACACATTTTTCAACTGCCTGTCACCTAAAACAACAGCTTTACACAGCTGATTAATTGAGCCATCCCTGCTGCTAAGAGCTACTGAATTTTTTTAAGTTCTGAACTTCTGTTATTATGTTTGAAGTGGTTTCGCTTGTGTGCTGAATTTTTTAAGGAGGGTTTGATCGGTGATTTGACACACTTGACACTCCCCGAGTGAGTGGATGATTTTTGGAACTTGAGCTGTGCAGAGCTTGCAGCTTTCACGAAATTTGATGTTTTCCAAGCACTGCACTACAGGCTGAAGCCTTGACATGTTTCAGAAGCATGCAAGGCAAGTGAAATTGGTGAGAAAGTAGGTCTGTGGGAGGAGGGAAAAGCAGCAAAACTGTACTCCTGTAGTATTGCTCCTACTTTGTTTGAAATTGTTGGCAGGTCTAAAGTGCAAACAGTTCTTGAATTCTGTTAAATACAGGTTATGTCTGCACTTAAAATTCTGTTCAGGAAAAGCATCAGCACAGTGTTCTTCGTGTCACACTTCACTCTGGTTTTCCTTCCACAAAACACGGGCAGACGGAGTTTTTATGAGTTTTGTTATCTTCCATAAGACTTCTTGGTTACTTTTATTTCAGAACTGTTGGTAGTGTTTGATGCTTTTTGCAGTTGAAAAAGCTGAAGTTTCCTGCTCCACTGAGCTGCAGTTATTTCTTCCAGGTCAGAAAAGGTCCTGGAGGAGCCTTTTCTCTCTTTGCCAAGGACAACTGGAAATGCACACAACCATGTCATGTGTAATGCCCAGACAGGAACAAACTCAGACTCTCCTCAAGTTTAAAGAGAAGAAAGAGGAAAACAGCAGCACACCAGGATTGTTTACTGACAGGGGTGGCTGGCAGGGTAGAGTCAGTGAATTATCACTTTCTTCAGGCCTTATCTCTCTGCCTGCACTCTGTCAAACTTGTGCAGAACTCAACAAAAGTCATGCCAGTGAATGCCCTCTCTCAAGTCTGCACATTTTGATGTCCAGTAGACACAGAGCAGGCTTTGGAACTCACTGTGATGTCTTCCCCCAAATCTGAGCTATGATGAATCACTCACAAAAATGTCCAGTGTCACCTTTCTTCTTTTTTTTTTTTTTTAGTTTTTATTTTGCTATTCAGCTTCAGAGAAATTAAATTCTAAAACTTCTGTGCTAAGGGAAAACTTCTGTGCAGGCTTTCCACTTTTTTTCTCTGTTATGCCCTTCATTTTTCCCAGTGGATATGCTGAGTTTGGGGACTCACTTTCATCGAGGTAACTGAAGGATCAGGGCTTATCTTGCAGGAAATTTGGAGGTGACAAAATGATTGCAATAATTCACTCACCTGTTCAACAATTATCAATATCATAAGGGGAGAGGGGAATTCAGATATGGTGTCTCTACTACTTTTATGTCAAGGCATATGGCAGAATTCAGATATGGTGTCTCTACTACTTTTATCTCAAGGCATATGGCAATCTCTGCACCCAAAAAGCCACACCTTCTGCTCAAAGCAATGACAAAATTCAGAGTCCATATGCATTTTCAATACAGGTAAGTCAATTAATGCAAATTAATCAGACATTAATTCAGGATTTTGACAGAGTTACTGTAATTTATGAAAATGTTGTTGTGATCAGTGCATAAGTTACCCATCCAGAGCAGACCACAGGATCAGCACTTCATAAGGTAGTAAAGTGACATAAAATAAACACAGAAAATTGTCTCATGTCATCTCAGGACCCATTTAATGTGCTGTCATTAGTAGGACCACAAACAATTAGACTGCTTAAAACTCCAGTGCCTCGCTTTAATTAGCTTAATGATTGGATGGGGGTGTACAATTTAAAATTCATTCAGGTGCCATTTAGACCACAGGGGAAAACAAGCTTTTACAAATATAAAGAAATCTATGAACTGACTACAAACACAACATTTTCAGAAAGCATTTATGGAAAAGCTTTTCCAGTGGAGTTTGATCCCAAACAGGTCAGAATTGATGAGTGTGTCGACAACATCTTGTAGAGCAGTTCTACACCTATGCCTTAAAAAAAAACTTTTTTTTTTTTTTCTTTTTTTTCAGAAAGTTCCAGGGCAGTCTGAGAGATGAGAGATTTCAGCGCTCTCTCAGGAACATGGAAAAGTGGGAGCACTGAAGTGGTGAGAAGCTAAAGCTCAACTTTGCCCATCACAGGCTGCCAGCTCGTCACAGACTCAGTCTGCCTTGTAAAGCAGAGAGTGCAATGAGGAAGGGCGTGAGGGTGCAGTGGAAATGATGCTGAAACAGAACAGCACATTATAAGAGAAGAAATAATTTAAATGAGCATCAAATCCTGATATATGGAGGTGTCAGTGCAGCAGAAAGGAAAGATACTGTAAGGTTATTACCTGGACGCAGGGGCAGTGAAAATGCTGCTGTCAATCAGTTCATACAAATGGTTTCCTCCTAGCAAGCAGCCAAATTATAAATATTCCTAAGGTTATAAAGCTGTTGATAAAAGCAAAACCAAAATGATGGCAGTTATGTGCTTTTCACAACAAATACCCAAATTATTCGGATCGAGGGAAAGAAAAATGACACAAACAAATTGTCTGAGCAGAGATTAAGGGCTTTAAATTTATTTACTGTAGAAAGAGAGCACATCCACATGAGATACATGATCACAGCCTATAAATACTTCCAAGTTAATACAGAAAAATGGAATTATTTACCAGCTGCGTTAACAGACAACCCTTGCAGCTTGCAAAGAGGAAAAAAACCCTGATGTTAAAGATTTATTACAAGCTTCAGAACCTTCTGAAAATGTAGCCATTCCTATTGACAGCGCTGTCCCTTTCTGAAATTGTATGTTTTGCAGCCCTGTAGGCCAGGAAATGTGGTGTTGCTATCAACAGTAACAGTGTACAGACTTTGTTCTGTACTTGAGAGGCCACAGGGCTCAGGCACATCAGGTTTCCTTCGTTCCATTTCATCCTGACCTGCCCTGGGCTTTGTTTCAACTTGTTTTATCCCTAATAGTGATTTTTCTAGTGGCCAGTTGGCTGTGGCCAATCTGTCTTACTTTTGCTTATCTTTGTGCAGTGTAACCACAGTTTCCAGGCGAGGTGGCAGTAAGAGGCAGTTATTTCGAGGAGAATAAGGTATTTATTACTCTAGTGCAGAGTAGGAATTTGTGACTGTATGGAGTGGTACAGAGGAGTGCAGGCTTGGAAGGAGACCAGTGGTGGCAGAGGGGAAGTCATGGGGTGGGTTTGAGGCATGGCAGAGGCTGAATAGTGGAAATTGTAAAAAATCGCTCCATCAAGGTGAATCAAAATAATCAAAATGGCAAGGAGGGAAAATAAAGCTCATCATATTGAAACTGTACTGCTGTTTTGTGTATCTGAGCTTTTTATATAATAATGTTCTTTGATTTCCCTTTATTTTTCTGTAATAACTTAGCCTAGGCTCATTAAAATCTTTTCGAATTACCATTAAGACAATAAAGATTTTATTGTTATTATTCGTAATAATAATTATTGGCTTTATGTCTGTGGCGTGTTTTCTTTTTGCCCATAACAAGCATTATGAACACTGATAGCAGGGTAAAATAGACATTCACTTATTTTAATTCCTTTAATATCAGGAGATGCAATAAAGCAGTTATTTTATAAGAGGAGGGAGTTCTTAAGTTACTCCCAAACAATCACAAAATATTCCGAGCTGGAAGGGACCAACTAGGATCAACAATGTCCAACTTCAAGCTCCAAGAGTCGAATCACAATTTCAATTCATTATCAGTGATTAGGGCAGCAAATGAGCCAAGGATATGTTCAATACCCCACCTGCACTTAGAACAGTGTTACAAAATGCACAGGGAAGCTTATTCAAGAAAGGAGACTCTCAGGTGGGACACATGAGCTGGGATACATCAGCTTTCCCTGGAGCTGGACAGGATGCACCAGCTGGGAGCTCAGCCTTGTAGGACTGTGACACAGAGGCACCACTACTGTTCCTACATCCTGTGTCAGATATCTGACTCCTGGCATTTCTCCAGAGCTTCAGCATATTTCTGTGTAAAACCCACACTTGTTTAGAAATCTGCAGGCACTAAGAGAGGGCAGGAATTTTGGGCAGCCAAGCTGTGGGCAGCCTGGTGTAACCGCGAGTTAGCTGCAGATGTGCTGATTTGATCAGTGCACCCTTTCTGCTCTGCTACCTGCCCCTCTAATTCGATTTCCTCAGCCCTAACCTTCTCGTCCTCCCAGCACAGAGAACCCATTTGTTCCGGCATGAGGAAGCAGGCACTTTTAAATCTAGAGCTGATGGCATTGAAGCAGATTCCACAATGCCTTTCAGGGAGCACAGAGCGACAAAACAATCCAGTGCTTCAAGTCCAGGTAGACAAGGATGCTTTCTGCCTCTCTCTGGTCCAAGCATCATTTCCTGCTCCCAGGACCATCTGCAACTGGGAGAACAGAACCTGAGTAGGATTTATACCCTGCCAAAGATGTGGTTTTTAACAAGATATTTTATTTTAACAAGATATTTCCATTGTCTGCCTATCCATGCTGTTTATTATGGTGTGGTGCACGTCTGTGATGTCTGGACTCCAAAAGCCCTGAGAGAAGAAATTCAGTGTACTCAAGATGGGTTAAACATGCTGAACAATGGATATGAGGCAGAGCAGCCAGTTTTCTTCATGACAAATAAAACCTATCATGATTTGTGCAGATGCCAGACACAGCCCTACAAACCACCTCCCACACCCTTAGGTGCAGCAATGCCTAACGTGTGGATCCTGGAGACTCTTTAAAAGGGAACTGCTTGGGGCTGTCGTGTGAGAAATTCAGCAAGGTGCACCTAGAAATTAAGCATTGTATGTTTAAAGATCTGTCAGGGTCAGGCAGACAGAGATCTTTGCTAGTTTTAGCTCAGTTTATATTTTATGTTGTGATCTCCATTTCAGGCTAATGCAAAAATCCCACCTACCTCTCAGATTAAATATTTAAACTGTCGTGGATGGTGCTGGACGTTGTTCTGGTGATTTGATCTAACCAGTCAGCCTGGATTGCAAAAGCCCTCAGTGAAATGGTCAGTACAGCACTCCCTGTTTTTCCTCATGAGATCACAGATCTGTTCTGCTGTTGTAGTTGACAACATTCATTTCTGTATTAGCACTAAACTATCCTCCTCACAACAAAGCAGCCTTGCTCGACTGCCCATGCCAGAACTACTCATTACAGTTTTATTTCATTATCATAAGCTGGTTTTATCTGAAAACCAGTGATAAAGACACAGAATCAAACACTTAGCACTGGATCAGCAATGTAATGTCTTCCATAGCACTGCATACAGCACTGAAAACAGCATAGGACATAAAAGGATGTTTACTTAAAATCTGATTTCAGTGCTCCCCTGTGAGCAGCCTAAGCCTCTCAGAAAAGTCCTGTTCCTGAAACAGCCAGGTGGGCCACCATGGCTCATCCCACCCACTCTCTTTTTGCATTTTTGGTACTTCCCTTGGTGTCACATCCTTCCAAATTTCATTGTTTCCAGTGAGGTGCTGTCAGTCTAACACAAGGATACAGAAAGAGTTCCTCCAAATCTGGAAGTCCCAGAAAACAGTTTTTATCTGCTCACATCCACCCCTTTATTGGTTCTTTGGACCAAAAACTGGTGCTGTATTGGATTTTCTGGTCTCACAGTGACTGTTGCGTAACGCTCACTGTCTCACACACAGCCAGCTTCATCTTTGCCTGTCTGAATCCCTTCTGATTTCTCTACTTTTCCGCAGATCCTCCTAATATGCAGTTCACACAGTGGGAAATGAGTGGGTAGAAAAAAGCACTCAAATGAAAGCTAGACCTGGGCGAGGATCTCTGGTGGATTGGGAAGGACTCCGCCTCACACCGCACTGCTTGATTTTCTCTCCTGTGGAGAAAAGCGTTTCATCTTTAACACATGATGGTTACATTCCTGCAAGATTTGACAGCCAAGGGAGAAACCAGACACTGACTTTCCAGAAACTTTTATCTACATGTGAGGTTAATTCTCCTATCCCAGTGAAAAGCTGGAGCTGCCAAAGGAGAGAAAATGAGCGCTGGGTCACAGTATCAGCATTACAACAGCTTTAGACTCCAGGTTTTGACTTCTGATGGGAGCTGGAAGAACTTAAGATATTACAAGATACAGAGGCCAGAAATTAAATGAAGTTAGGAAACACACATTGAATGAGATGCAGAGCTAAGAGGAGACCTTACAGTAGGTATTGACATCCAAATCCAAATGCAGTTCAGAGGTTCCTTTTGCCAGTCGTGATAGCTGCCTGCAAGAACAGAACATTTTGAACAGCAGTATTTCCTACAGCCAAGATTAGATGTCAACATGTGCTGTGCACTTTCTCATTTGAAGAGCTGAGTACCTGCTCTCCAAGGTTACCAACGTGTGTTGGAAAGCCATCCAAACCCAGGGGTGCAGATCCAAACTCCAGCCTGACTGAGATGCTCCTCTCATGCCTAACTCATGGTCTCTTGCTTGCTCTCTTCCCAGCTTGAGGGCTCCTGCATTCCTGGGCAGGCAATGCCCAAACTTCACAAGCCTTCCTGGAGCTTGGTGATTAAGGCTACCTCTGGAGAACAAGGCTTTCATTGATTCTGGAAAAGAAAGCCCCCAGCCAGGATGCCCCAATACCAGATGTTCTGAGCAACAGCAGTTGTACAATAGCACTCCATCTCAACTGACCTGTAGTTATCCTAAAAAGGATACCCCAGTGTATCCACACACCTAGTGCTGAAACTAGAGCTCTATTCTGTACTCTGACCAGGGAGGGAAATCAAAGGTTTATGGAAGTTCAGGTACATTCCTATGCTTGGTAGTTTCTGCCAGCTCTCTCTAGGCAGTTCCCACCTGAATACACCAGCATGATCCACAATGCCTATTCAGTCACCAGAAACAATCACTCTGATCGCCCTTCAAGACTGCCTAAGGTTCCCCATTAATTTCATCTTCATGCCCAGCTCTTCCATGGAATGGCTCAGTTGGGGTTCTTTTAGGCAGGGCAGAACCTAGATGAAGGTGTGCAGTGTGCCCATCTCACTGAAATGCTGATGTTCCTCTGAAATCTGGTCTGAGGATTTTCAGTGTCACACAGCCTAAAAAGATTTAAATCCTTGTCCTTCTGCCCTTAGGCATTGCCCTCTCTGACTAGCATGAGTTTTTTTCTGTCAGCTCTGTCCTTTATTTCAGCAAGCTCTTTCTCTCCCTTGTAAACCGTCTGGCCTTATCTTTGGCTGGAGGTTAAGAAAATTCTTCTGTCTGATGTAGATCAGCCAGCAGGAAATGCTTACAGCATCAGCTAGCCAGTCTCTACTTTACCTCCCAAGAAAGAAAACAAGAAATTCTCCAAGCCAGCTTCCCACAGCCTGGAGGGCCTGGGATTTACAGCCTGTTTGAACTCTCCCAGATGGTAACACACCAGGCTGCTGCAACACCATGCTCAGTCGCTCGTCCAAAGGCACTTCCTCAGCCTGATTTATTTGTTCTCTCAACTTCAATAAGGTTTTGTGTTTGTGTTTCTCCTTTCCCTCTCATTTTCCAGACTGTCCCAAATGGGCACTTTATGCCACGCGCCATTCTTGTCCACCTAGCAAAACACATTAAATCTGGTGGGGGGGAAATTGGGGTCAGATATGTTTGGCATTTTGGGAGGAAAAGGAGCAGAAATGTACAGAAAGCTTGCTGGATGAACATTCTGTGTGCTGGTACATGGTACATCTGTGAATAGTACATTGACTGTCTACAGATAAAGGAATGTATGTCTATGCCTGGAAATGTGACTTTGCAGTCCTTGCTTCTGCGGGTTTTATTTAATTGTGATATATGCTGCAGTCATAATAGCTTTGGCACAACATCATTTGTGTCTTAATTAAATGAAACATGCTGTTCAGAAACAACACAGCCACGGAGTTCGGGAAACACTTGAGATATGCCTTCTGCTGACAGGCTCAGCCTGGCACCAAAAACAAAGGAGGCAGCGTGTGTTTGTGTGTGTATGTGCCTGTGTATGCATATTTACATTAAAATAAATTACCATACAGACCTTTCCTGCACATTTTCCTGATAATTCTGTCAGTTTTAGCACATTAGCAAAGAAAATGAGGAAGTGACTGTCAAAGGGTGAAAGGATAAATGGCACTGCTTTCAACTCAGCAAGGCATCAGGAAGCCCCATCATCTGCACAGCTGAGTTTTGCTTTGACAAACATCACCTCTTCTCCTGGGATGCTCTTGAAGACACGGTGAGGTTGATACCAGCCTTATCACAAGGAACCAGGACAATAGCTTGGAAGAACAGAAGCAAAGCCAGAATATACTTATGAAGGAAGAAAATGAACTGAAAGGAAGCAAAAAGCTAAAATGCTTTCAAAGAGAAATTTTCAACTCAAAGGAAAAAAAAATAGACACACAGACCCTCACATTTCCTTGTTGTAGTACACAATATGACTCATAATGCAAGATTCCACATCTCACTGTTGCTGAACTCAAATATATTCTCTTATCTAGTAGTGGAATCATACACACAATGGCGTAATGGGAGACAGAAATACAGAACAGAAATTTTCCACGTGTACAGTTTACAGCTATTAACATTTGTTAAGGCTGTTTCTAAATACAGTTCTCCATTTTGTGTTTTTGCCAGAAACTGGGGTGGGTTTGGACATGCAAAATGAGAGCTAGCTAATTTACCTATTGCCTAGATAAAGGTAATCTACAAGATCCCTTCTCCTTTTCTTTCACTTCTCTTCATACTATATGACCAACTTAGATACCACTCTCTCTGAAACCCACCCTCTAGGTGGACCAAAAGTCATGAAATTAAAGGACCCTTTTAAATCTAATTGTGACCCCTAAACACCTTGAAATACTTTTTAATCTATCTGAGAATTAAATCTCACTCATTCCTCTATAAAACAGCAAAACACAGTATAATATTTTCAGAGCAGCAATTAGGAGAGAGAGACATAAAAATTGGTTTCTTTCACCAAGAATAAAACTGGACTGGTAACAAAACCCAAAGTTTGGCTATCCCCATCTAGATCACTCAGCTGTTGACGAATTCACATTACCAGAAATATATTTCTTGCCCCAGGATTCCTACCATATTTTGCTTCTCTGTACTTTTCCAACAAACTTATTATGCAAGTTCTGGATATTAATTGAGGTATTGTATCTCCTTTCCCAGATATTTTTAAAACAATTTTTTTTTTAGCACTGTAACACATTTTGTTTCGGGGTTTTTTTCTTGCCATATGATCTGCCTAAAGCTATTTCTATTTTCATGCTAAACATGAACTCTGAACAAAAGTTATTTCCTCTGCCAAAACACTCTTTGCAAGTCAATTGCACTTTTGCATGAGAAAAAGCTATAGGGCTTTGTCCCCATGAACTTTGAATGTCTTTTGAATCTTGACTGAGAACAGTTCATACAACCTATAAATCTGGATGCTACTCTGCTTGAAAAAAGCTGCTTTCTTAAATTAAACTACTGCAGTAGGCAAGCTGTAGAACATTTTAGTTTCTGTACTTCTGTGCATAGTCCCCACCCCTGTAAATCTCACTTCTCTTCTCCCTTCTCCTTGACAAGGTGTTTGTTCAGCATTTCAGCTGCATGTCTAATGGGAAATATTGGGACCAAATATTTCCCAATATGGACCAGTTGGACCAAAAGCAAGACAATCTGTGTCCAAAAGTGACCATTTTCATGCAGATGTGAACAATCTAATCACACAAGAATTCCCCATGACCTCTAAGTGACATTGGCTCCAACACTGGCAAAATACATAACATGACTTCCACTAAATTCATCTCAAGAGAATGAAAACTTTGGTAAATCTTCTGAAGTGATTTTGTGGACCTGTGATGTTTTGTCACAGCCTCATGCGTGAAACAGTGTTGTTGATTTCTTTATTACATAAAATGTCCCCGTCATTCTTGTGGTTTAGAAGAGCAGAAGCTTCTGATCTCCTGTCTTCAATCCATCTGTTAATGTCTAAATTGTATTATTATCTTCTATTATTACTGTTATTATTTTACATTCTATTATCTATATCTATACCTGATTCTGTAACAGCATCACTGTATCTACCTATGCCTCTGACTCCTTTTTGTGTTGTTCTAAGATAATTTATTGCAACTACATTTACCCAAAGCAAATAACTAACAACAAAATAACCAATCAAGCCCCATGATCTTTCATTACAAGTTTTCCATGTTTGGACTAAAAGTGCTAATTACTGGTCAATATATTGGGCTAGTAGCCTAGCTGGATCTGCACAAAAAAATTATCAGCAAATGTACGAAATACCATCAAACACAAAAAAATCCCTTGGCATATGAAGCCAACTGAATTTAATACTTAAAGATTAATTTAACATATTGGTGGACTTTGTCTTTTTGTTTTTGCCAGTTTTCAGAATTTAATTACTTCAGTAAATGCTTCAGTTTCTTTAGTTCACTCCCCTAACAGGTGCCTCAGAAATGGGTTTATAAGCATAACCACACTTTGTGCAGCTTTTTTTGTTAGTACATAGGGAGGTTGAAACTTTGGGGTGATTTGATTCCACAGTTACAACTAATTAAATTCTAAAATGTTACACAGCAACGCTGTTCAGTGTGCATAGGTTCTTTCCAAGCACCACCTAAAATAGTCCACAATATTTTCAGAAACTCAGCAGATTTTACAGTTGTGTTAGACATTCTGAACAGAAAGGGCAATGTAAATAGAACACCTCTGCTCATGCTGTATTTATTTATTAAGCACAAAAAGTTTGGAAAGGTGGGGTTTGGGGTTTTTTTTGTCATTAATTATGTCAACCACTGGGATGGCATTTGCATCTTTAACTTAATGAAAAGGAAAAAAAAAAGCCCAAAAAAGCATTTTTTGCTTAGGAACAGAGTGAGCAGTCTGCGGCTGAATAGGACCAGTGTCACAGGTTTTACTTTCATTACAACATCTTGACAGCAGAAGCACTTAACTGCAAATTGATAGAGAAATTAGCAAAAGACAGGAGAAAAGTGTGTGCAAGAGTGTTGAAGCACCTGGGTACAGATTTCATGTCACTCCAGGATTTCCCATTTTAATCAGCCTTTTTTTTCTTTTTTTTTGGAATCTCAACATGCAATAAGCCTTTGATTCTTCTAGAGCACTCTAAATTTTTTTCTTTATGTGTGTGTTTTTGTGTGTGTGTTTCCTAAGGACATCCATGAAGCCTCTCTCCTAATGACCCCACAGGAATTTCAGTAAGACAGTCTGCCATGGAAAAAAAAAACCAGCAAGGTGAATGAAGGTCAACCAGAAGTAGAGGCAGACGTCTACTAAATCAGAGCAACATATGAAGGCACAGAGAAAGGCACCTTCAGTAGACTAAAAAGTTTGTCAGAGATTAATGGTATGAATTATGGAGAATGCTCATTGCTTGGTTTGCATAAGGAGGCACAAAAGTGGATATTTATCTGTGATCCTTCCTTCCTTCCTTCCTTCCTTCCTTCCTTCCTTCCTTCCTTCCTTGCCTCCTTCCCTCCTTCCCTCCTTTCTTCTCCAATACTTTACAGAAGTTATTTACATATGGAAAAGTAAGATCTACTGCCAGAGGAAATCTTTGACAACAANCCAACCATCCAATATTTTTTACCACTGTCCATGTGGGGGAGAGCCTGCACACCAACACTGGTGAAATTCAGATTTAGCCTACCTGTGGCTCATGATAGAGCACTATTATTATTTCAGGGCTTTAGTGAAAGCCTTGTCATGCAGGTTGCTCAAAGACTCAGAAAATTTGGAGGAAAAAAAATGCTACATATAATTGAAATTCAGCTCAGCATCAATGGGATGTGATAAAAAGATCACAGAAGCCTGCATAAAAATGTTCCAGCAGCCAGACAAGGGAAAAATACACCCTCCTTTGAGGAAATGTCTCTGAAATTAAAAGGTGTTTTAATAGTACTGACTTTTTTTTTTTTTGGTGCATTCTGCAGAATGTAAAATAAGTGTGGTTTCAAAATATATTACATATTCAGACAGCTGTATTGAGGTAAAAAAATTACAGACCAACACAGGGACAGCTGTGGCACTGACAGAAACACAAGAAGAAAGGTGGGGATCATGTAAACCCACCTCCTTTTCTGAATTCTTCTGCCATGGTTTCTGACAGAACTGTGTCTCATCCAAAAAAATCCAGGGATGAGAGTTTAGCAGCATCCCTGTGCACTTTAACTCATCCCAAAGCATTTACTCTTGGGATTCATCTCATCTGCCACAGCTAAACCATCACTACTGTCCTGTCCACCATGGGAGAAGGAGCCATAGTCCTTACAATGATACAATAATACAACTGTAAAATAATTATTTTTCCTTATTTCATGTTTATTTAAGGTGTGGGTTCTCTCGTGGTGTGATGTTGAGCTGCTCATGGCCAGCTTGTACTGACACAGATATTCCCTAATTTTAGCATGCAACTGCACCAGGATTTGTTTCAATACCCTGTTTTCTTCAGTTTTTCTGGAACTCCTCATTCCTGGATCTCTGATACTCACCTGGACAGTCCTGCTGAGGGCTTTGCATCACACAGCACTTCCTTGGAGACTCTGGGTTTGTTATGCTCCCAACACACAGATTACTGCAGTTCTACAGCTTTCATTCTTTTATTTTCCTTCTGGAAACTCCTGCACAGCGACAATAAAACAGTCATTTATTATTAATGTTCTTTTTTGTATTTTGGCAGAAATAATTGTGTAGTGTTATGTGGCCACAGAAGAAGACCTTGCTGTAAAAAAAATATTCACAATGGGAAAAGAAGGGTTTACCTCACTGTAGGGAATATTTTGCTCCTCGTACAGACCTCCCTGTTCAAATATCTAATTTTCTATTTTTACTCTCTGAAAATTGCAGCATATTCAATTTATGAGAGAAGTTGGGTTTTGGTGTGGAGTTTTTTTTTTTTTGCTTGGGGGGTGTTTTCTGTGGTTTTTACAATAGGGGTTTCTTTAAAATAGAGCTGCAAAAGGGTTGTAAGACACAGGTATTGGTGGGAAGGTATTACTGTGTCTGTAAACCTCAGAATTGAAAGGGCATGTCCTCTTTGATAGGGTAAAATAAAAGATGCCTTCTGAGATAAAATTCTGGCTGTTATGTGCTGTGGGACAGGACATTTCCTCCTATAGGACCAGGACACCAAAAAAAAGCAAAAATTAGATGTTTCAAGAAGTGGGGGAAAAAAATAAAGAAGACAGTATCTCTTTTGCAGTTATTGACTGTCATATCACGATCATGAATTCAGATTCAATATTCTGAACTATTCTGTTTTTTCTTCTTCCCAATAGAACATGCTAGACCCACAAAAGTATCATCAGGTTATCCAGCTCCTCCTCCTCCTGAAAGTGCAGGGAGATAATTTTTTTCCTTCTGAGCATTCAGGTATCGATTACAGTAAGTGGTTCCAGGAAAATGAAATTTCAGCACCTGTAACCCCAAACTTTTGTGAGAAAGGAAGAGTGAGAAAGCAGCAACCACCATCCCACACAGAGCAGGGGATATTCCTGCCGTCCTGGCAAAGATTCTCCCTGGCTGAAAACTCCGTCAGCTCTTCCTTAACACCAGTTCTGCAAACAGCTGGGACACCTCAAACTGAACTAACCCTCCTGAACTAAACCTTAACCCTCCTGAACTAAACTCCCTGCTTCAGGGAATCGTGCTGATCAACAGTCTGGCTTTGTCTGGTCACAAAGACACTTCAAGAAATTGCAGGGTTTGAATCAACACTGGCTTTCTGAAACTGTTTTTTGCTCTGGATTTAAAGCAGGCAGTGAAGCTGTGGCTCATTTTCTTCCTTAGGGCACAGTGGCATCTAGTGGTCCTACATGGAGTGGATAAGCAAGATGAAAAGAATATTAAAAAATACATTTTCCCTTCCCTTTCCCTTTCCCTTTCCCTTTCCCTTTCCCTTTCCCTTTCCTTTTTAAACTTATTTTTACAATTAATTCTTGCAATTCCATGGCTTTGTGAACATATTTATGATGTGCTCAAATGCTTTCTTTACTAGACATCTGGGCAAGTGCTTCAGGAAAGGAATTGGAGCACCTACACTATTCAGTGAGTTAATTTCAACTCCGTTGAAATAATGTGTTTTCAAGTTGGCTACAATGGGACTAAAACAGTTACCCAGATAACTACATTTCAGGTTTCACTAATAATTGCAATTGGAGTGATTGCCCATATATTTGAGAAATTTGATGCTTAAATTATATATATTTGTTATGATATATTCAACTGGATAAAATTTCGCACAACAAAAATCTTCCCATTTTCTTTCCAGGTTTTTGCCAGCATTTGTCATGATGGTGAGGGATAAAGAGCATTTCTGCTATTGGACCCAAAAAAAAAAAAAAAAA
>VZRM01001692.1:150631-161914 GCA_013397955.1 Grantiella picta
TCACATATTTTCACCTCCACCTCCTCCTCCTCCAACTACAAAGAAGTGAAAAAAAAGCGTGCCTGCCTTGTTTTGAATTTTTCTTAAATATGTTTTCACAGAGGCATAACCAACACCTCCAATTGGCCCAAACTTGACCAGCAGCATGTCTATCACCTTCAGAGCCATCAGAGACTGGCTCTGCTGGACTTGATGTAAAACTTCCAGAACTTACATTCAGGACACACAGGAGCCATCTTTGTGCCACTCCCCACTCCTCAGACACCTCCCCAGGCCTACCACAGCAGCTTCTGAGGGGTCCAAATTTCTCCTAGTTGTTAAAAATACTTTACCGATGTTTTGGGCGAATCAAAACCACCACACTTCTCCATGCCTGGTGTCCCCAAAGAGATCAAGACTGACAATGGGCCGGCGTACACCTCGCAGCAATTAAAAAATTTTGTCGAAAGACGGGGAGTGACTCACTCGACCGGCATCCCTCACTCACCAACTGGCCAGTCCATCACGGAAAGAGCCCATCGGACTCTCAAATCAGTCCTTGATCAGCAGCAGGGGGGGGAATTGAGATTCATCCCCCTCAAGTGCAGCTCTGCAAGGCACTCTTTACCATCAACTTCCTCAATAGTTCCTTTGCAGAGCTGCTTCCCCCTGTGTTCTGACACTTCGCCAATGATACCAGGGCGAAGTTGAAGGAACAACCACCTGTCATGATCAAGGACCCGGAGTCCCGCCAAATCCAAGGGCTTTTCCCGTTGGTGACATGGGGCAGAGGATACGCCTGTGTCCTGACCCCGGCAGGCCCCCGTTGGATCCCCTCAAAATGGGTCAAACCCTACACCCAAGACCCACAGGAGAAAAAGGCGCTCTTCGCAAAGAAAGACATTTTCCCAGACTGGACTATCTTGTTAACCTTGGGATAGAAGAGTAGGAAAAAGAGAAGATCAAATCAAGAGTCCGTGATTTCCCCTAAATCATACATTTACCACTTGTGGTTCCTAGATTGCCCATCCCCCATTCAGACTACCCACTGTAATTCCGTTCTTTCTCTAAACCATCTGTTTGATTACGCTTCAGTTATCTCCTTGGAAAGAACCGGCTGGGGGAAGAAAAGAAAAAAAGGCACCCCACTCAGGTGTCTGTGTTATCATCTTTATAGGTCCTCCTTCGTTGCCTGACCCCCAGACACCGTCCACCTCAGAAAAAGACCCAACCTGCCATGAGCCCTGACACCATGCCCGTGTTCTCAAGCTTCATGACTGCTGTCTTCACCACAGTCCAAAGATGGCTGGTCCCACAGCCGAAGATCAATATGTGGACCACACTGGCAAAGACCTTGGGCCAAGATGGGCTCTGCCTTGCCATGGACCAAGCGGAGGAACTGATGAGCACATCTCATTGGGATCCCCTTGCAAAAAGAAGGATTTCCTTTTGCAGGAAGTCACACCTCATACCCCGACCCAGTTTCCACTTGGGATGACTGGACTGAGAAACACTCCAGGGTTCACAGTGAACCTCAGGAATTGGATATGCTGGGGTCCACTCGAGCAGTTTTTTGTGGAAATTTTTGGAGCCTCACATTTTATTATGCAGAGGTCAGAGAAGGCGCCGAGGAGGAAGACGATCTGGAGATTATGCCCTGCCAGTGGATAAACGCCAGTGGAGAAAGCATACTCTTCAGCCTCCTAGTGTGACTTCACTGCCTCTAGGCAGTTTCGGTCCTCAAATCTTCCCAAGAAACTCCTGAAAGGAATTTTTCTAATCTGCGGAAACCAGGCTTGGGCAGGAATCCCAGCTCATCCTCGAGGAGGGTCATGCACCCTTGGTAAGATCATAACTTTTACCCCGGCTAAAGCGCAGCTGTTAAATTGGAAAAATTCGGTCCAATTGGCCCGCCCTAAAAGAGAAATTGTTAATGTGGATGAAAATTGTGATAGCACAATTATAACCTGGCCGAAATCGAAACAGATTGCTGCCTCTATTCTGGTACCTTGGGTTGCCATCGGTAAGGCGCTGGGCAACATTAACAAAATAGAGTGCTGGCTCAGCAAACACATCCAGCTCACCTCTGTGGCCCTGAGCCAGCTCCTCGAGGACAAGGAGTGTGGGAGGTCCAGACCCGGTAGTGGCTGTCTGTCAAGAGGACTCTGCCGCCAATGAGTGGAACTCCTCCCTGGAAGAGGGATCCGGAGGCGGTAGCGAGGTCTGAAGCCGACCCCCTCTTCCAGAATCTTCGGTTATGTTTGGATGCTAATTGGTTTTATTAATACCCTCCCCTTAAAAAATTTTATTCACCCCTGTTCTGTATATCTACCCCTCAGTTATGTGTTATTGGCTTATGTCTGATGCTCTACCCTGTTTTCCCTCCCCTCTTAAACCCCTGTCACCCCTGAGCTATCAGGTGTTCTCCTCCACCTACCTCCCGCCCAGATCCCCGTTACCCGTCCCAATAAAGGAGATCACAGGGGATGTGGCAGCCTATGGCTGCAAGTTTCAATGTCTGAGGGACCAGCTGCAGGGGACTGTGGCGGCCTGAGCTGTTCAAGTTATGGAGACCCTTGGAAACAAACAGTGGACCCTTGCGGCAGAGACACTGAATATGTATCAAATCTAAAGATCATTGATCCTGCACACTCCCCCGCCCTGCACACTCCTTCCTTTATATAGCTTGTGTTCTGGATGTTTCTTCTTTGTTCCCCTGAGTTTTGTATATGATTGGTTCATTTAAAAATTGTACCCTCCCTGATTATAAACCTATTGGCTTGTACCCCTTTCCTTCTCCCCTCGGACTTCCCTGGTTGGCCCTTCGGGGCTGGCCACTCCCCGTTTCCCTCCCCTCATAACCCCATGTAACGGTCCTCTCAAGGCTCCCAGCCTCTGGACTTCCAGACCTTGCCCACCCCCGGTCTCTCCGTCCCCCTTCGCTGTACCCGGACCCTCACCTGTGGACCTTAATAAATCTCCCTGGAAGACCGCAGACTATGTGCCATGCATTCTTTCGTCGCTCCGCTCCAAGGGAAAAACCCCACTCTCGCAACCTTTTGCTTCCCGTCCCGTTACCACTGCGCTGTGCCAGCTGCTCACCAGAGGCGGTGCTCACCTCGCTGTGAAAGACCCACGGTTGCAGGTGTCAGCTGGCGGCACCGAAGCCAACCGCCTGTAGCTG
Source organism: Grantiella picta (assembly GCA_013397955.1). Lineage (NCBI taxonomy): Eukaryota > Metazoa > Chordata > Aves > Passeriformes > Meliphagidae > Grantiella > Grantiella picta. The sequence continues at coordinate 153,795 of VZRM01001692.1, forward strand.
CACCTCTGAGCCACAGAGCAAGCACTCTAGGTGAGAGCTGGACGGACCTCCCGGGCACACGGACTGCAAGAAGGGGTCCCGCAACCTTCCACCTCCTTCCTGTTTTCACCGCGCCGCGCTAGCTACTCACCAGGGGCTGTGCTCCCCTTGGCGTGAGTCATCCACATCTGCAGAGGTGACAGCCGTACGGCGCCGAGGCTGACCACTAGCAGCTGCACCTTGCGCCCCCAAGCAGGCGCCCTAGGCTGAGAGCCAGGCAGACTCCCAGGCAGACAACTAAGTAGTTCTACAACTACTACAGAGCAGACCATAAAACACGCGACATTACAAAATAGACCAGCCATCGACTACCTCCTCTTGGCCCATGGACATGGGTGTGAGGAGTTTGAGGGGATGTTTTGCCTCAACTTCTCTACCCATGGGCAGAGCATCACATCAAAAATCACCGAAATCCACAGCCATATCAATGAGCTGCAGACACAAACAAAGGACTGGCTCAGTGAGATCTTTAAGGGTTGGGGACTCTCGGGGTGGGCAGGGTCAATTCTAAAATTGGTTGTGTGGGTTTTACTAAGTTTAATCTTAGTAGTTCTAGCTCTTGCAATTTTCAGATCTTTAATTGTCCACTCTGTTTTTGCTCTTTTCGTAAAGAAAAAAGGGGGCCTCGCTCACCCGAGCTTGGGCGACCAGCCGCACAAAGTGAACACCAAGGAAGAGTTCTGGGTGTGAAGAGACCTTTTGAGTAAAGTGACAAAGTGGGACACACCCAGGACACCTTGCGGCTGGCGTCCTCAATATGCATCGGGCAACTAACTCATTGGCCCTGCACATCTCCCCTCCCCTATCCCATATTTATTTATTGTTCTAGAAAGTTCCTCGTTGCTCCCTCTAGCCGAGTCTCCCCATTGGGTTTCAAATTTTTGTCCCCACCCTCTTTGCGTCCCCATTGCCTAGTGTCTCTGCCAATCCTGTACCTCATGTACTCCGGTTGGCCCTCCAGCGTAAATCCCTCCCATACTGCAGTCCCTCTTAACCCACTGCGCAGCGATATTCTGCACTCTCGAGCTCCAGATCCTGTCCTTCTCCACCCACTGTGTCCCTCTCCAATTCCACCTACCTTCACCACCCCTCTGCTTCTCCTAATAAAATCCCTGGATTCCGAACCCGAGAGACTACATTTCTTTATTATCGCCTTGTCTCCTGCTGGCCTCTGTTCCTGGAGGACCTCTCACCTTCACCTGTGAGCTTCACTGCTCCATCCATCTGGTGCCCGGTCGACGCAGTGGCTCACCCACTTCGTTGTGGCTTCGGGGCGTACCACCTGACCCAAGCAGAACACCCAGGGTGAAGCCACAGGAGTTAACCACTCCCCTTTCTCCTTCCCTTTTAATCCCCTGTTGTGGAGGGGCAGGCCTCAGTGGTTGCTGTCCCTCAGGAAGACCAGGACTCCTCCTCATGGGAAGAGTCCGAGGGTGGCACTGCCCTCCTAAACCCTGCCCTCCTCCTGAGAAGTTCTAAGTTCTGTAAGTTGTAGTTGGTTCAAAGTTTTGTTGTACTTCCTAGTTTTCCCGAATGTTCTGTCGTTCCTGAGTTGCCGTTAGCTCCATCTGTTGCTTCCCTCCCCTCCAGAAATTTGATTTGCCCCCTTATGTTGTATCCACCCCCTTGCTGTACCCCCATTGGCCCCTGCCCCTTGCTCCACCCTAACTTCCCCCTCCTAATAACCCCATGTCACAGCCCCTGCATGGGCTCTCTCCCTTGCCTCTTGAGATTCCTGATCCCTGTCATAATAAAGAGAGCTTGTGGGAGATCCCCATCCACAACCCTCTGTCTCCAGAGTTGTTTCCTTCGTGCTGTGGTGGCGTCTTGCTGGGAGCCGCGCTCCCTCTACGTCAGTAATCAGCGTCGCTCTGTTAGACCCCGCTAGCCAGTGTCCTCAGTCGAGGTCCACCCGGAAAACCTGACTGACGGCAACAAGTGGCGCCCAACGTGGCCGGACTCGGCGCCGTATGGACTTGCAGTCTGCCTGCTTGGCAGACCAAAAGCCTTCCGGACGATCTCCTGACCATGCTGGTGCAACTGCTTCGCCTGGTTGTAGCATGCGTCATTTTAGAGGTAGTGCTCCCAGGGCGCCGCTGATCTGAGCCCACCCTGACGCGCAGAGCAACCCGACACAGGCGGACAGTGGAAGTGCTGGTCCCGGCTGCGTTGAGCCTGCCAGTGTCTGGACAGCGACTACCAGCACTGTCCCTCGGAGGACCACAGCGCCAGTGCCTTATTTCAGTAAGACACGACGCAAGTTTCCCTAAGTCTGAAAGCGAGGTCTTCCTTCCCTGTCTTACCCCCTTATCAGTTTAGTTTTCCTTTTCAAGCGCTGTGGATGGGTGCTCCTTGGTTAATTCTCCCTCCATTCAGAGAGTGAGTGAGTGAGTGAGTGAGTGAGTGAGTGAGTGAAAAATGGCAGGAAAACTAGCTGAGGAGCAGCGGGATTTTTATGTTTCTGTTAAAACCTCCCTTGTAGATGCTAAGGTTCCTTTTTCTTGATCCCTTTTGAGAAAATTTATCTGCTGGATTTTTAGTCACTATCCTAATACCCTTGCTGACGAGGCTTCCTCACCTCAGTTTTGGTTGAAAGTGAAGAGGCGAATGTCGTTTTTGCAAAGTACGAGTGAGAGGTCTGTTGATCAATTTTTTAGTATTTTAAATTTAATTTTGGTTGTGAGGAAACAGAGCAAAATGGACCGAGCCTCAGTTTCACCCTCCCCTGTGTCCCATCCCTGTTCTCCCCGTAACCCAACACCTTCAAGAGAGAGCAGAGGCAGTGCAGCAAGCCCACTGGCTCGGGGTTGTTACCTACTCCCCGGCACTCCCTCTGCTCCTTCTAGCCCCTCTCAGAGGAGACCTGGCCAGTCCTCCCTGAGCACTCCTAATCTGTCTTCCCTTCGTTCATCTTCCTAAGTTGCAAAACACAAAGTTTATCTCCCCTGTAAGCCCTCTGACTCCTGTCCTCCTGAATCCCCGAAGGTTTCTTTTAAGATTCCCAATGCCTCCCTGAGTTCCCTCGGGAGCCACAAAATGGCAGCAGCTTCCACCAAGACGGTGCCGACTGTGTGGCATCCCATCCCCCATTTTCTTGCCCCCAGAATCCCTTTTTTCCCACCCTGACTCCTTCCCTTCCCCATCCTGCTTATTCCACACCTACCTACTTCCCTAACCCCTCCCCCGGGCTGCCAATCAATCGATGGGCGAGTTCCCCCTCACACCCGGAAATCCCTTCCATGTTTCCAACCCCTCCCTCTCCCCTCCTCCAGCCCCTTCCATCCCAAACCACTCCCCCTTCCTGGACCCCACCCCTACCGCCCCTGATTACACTCCTCCTAAACACGCCCCTTTCGTCCCTAATACCTCCCTGGAGGCGGGTCCTTCCGGTTCCCACGATTCCCCTTCTGGTTCCCACTGGAAGGAAGCCATCTTGGATTGGGAACCGGAACCCCTCGAGGCTCCCTTTGCCACTCCGGTGCATTTTAATTGGAGAGGCTTGAACCCCACCTGGGACGTGGTTGATCAGCAAGCTCTGAGGGACCTCTGTAAAACTCAGAAAGAGTTCGGACGGGACAGTGAGTATTTTACATCTATGCTGCATGTTACCTTCGGCAGCAGCACATTAGTTCCCCACGATCTTAAGATGATCATGTCTTGCATCCTTTCCTGTAGCAGCCCATCTGGCTGAGCTAGACCAAGCGACACTGATGTATGACAAAGAGCTTGCAGAGCCAGAAAGGGCCTTGGGAAGTGGCTGAGGTTTAACTCAGGGTGACTGTCAGAGTCACTCCCAGCGTACCCTGAGCCAAGTGATCTACATATTCTAACCCTCCGCTGCGGGTTGGCTACAGGAATCTCCTCCCCGGGCTCACTTACATGGCTTTGTTCTAGAAGTTTCTCCTTTGTTCTGTTCAAAGTCATTGACGATTGGTTGTTTACTATTAAGTTCCCTCCCGAGAACTGCTCTAGTTGGATCATTTATATGTCTGTAACCGTTCCCTGTAACCCCATCTGTTGTAACCCCTAAACTCCTCCCATGTATCCTTCCCTTAAAATCCCCTGCACCCCCCTTGCTCGAGGCTTCTGCCATCGACTCTTTGGATTACTCCTCACCTACCCTTCCCGTTCCCTAATAAATCCTTCAAGGACTTGACCAGAAGCCTGCGTTTCTTGCACCTCTTTTGAGCCTTCGTCTAGCAAGTCTCCTGGGAGACTCCTGAGGGAAAGAGCCCTCCCCGTTCTCCGAAACCGGGTTTGTGCTGAGCAGTCTCAGGCGATGAAACCTGCCAGGCTTCACTTTCCCCAACTCAATACCAGGGTTGGGAAAAGAAGTGGAAGACACAAGTGCAGGAACTAATCCCTGCCTTTCCCGACAGCCCGACTGGTCAACCGTACCCATTTGATCTGCTGGTGGGGGAAGGGGATTACACAAAGCATAAAAATCAAGCCCGGAATATCCCCCAAGATATCCTGATGTCCATCACCAGAGCTGCAGAAAGGATTCTCCTCGGTATGCCTCCAGTTGATACCCTCATTGTCCCCTATTCAGATATTTATCAAGGCCCCGAAGAATCTTTTGCTGCCTTTGCCAAAAGGCTCAGGCTGCCAATTGAGAAGCAGGTACCCAACCCTGCAATACAGGATGGCCTTCTCACTGAGATGGCCACAACCCGGGCCAACCAAATTCGTAAGGAAATTATACTTTCCCTACCCCACGACCCACTCCCCTCAATTGAACAGATGGTCGACGCCTGCTGGCGGCTTGCAGCTATCAAAGCCTCATCCAGCAGACCATCCCTAGAAACAAATACCAGTACTCTCCACATCAGCAATATAATATGCTACAATTGTGGGAGCAGAGCCCACCTCTCTAAAGGCTGCAGGGCGCCGCCATCTGGTGACACCCGTCCCTATTACCCCAGTCCACAACCACCCATGAGGGCAACACCTGCCCCAGCTGCCCAGGCCCCTAACCCCTCTACCCCTGCCACACCTAACCCTACTGTCCCTTCCCCCCAGACTGGCATGGGAAACTGAGTCAGCAGCGCGGAAAGGCGGATCTGCGCTGCAAAAAGGAAGCAACATCCACCACTGAGAAAGACTATTCGCCGGCTTGGACAATTACCGACTGTGACATTTCCGATTTCGACTTCATGTTGTCACCTTACAGACAGAACTGGCACAAAAGCACATCCTGGTGCTTGCGGATGCGGACAACAAACCCAGGGAGCTGGAAATCGTCCCTTCCTTTGTCAGAACAGATGAAGATGGGCACTTTCCATCGCTGTCGGCATGTTTTAACCCGCCTTTTTATCCCCCTAGGAAGCAAGTCATCGCCAGTCAGAATTTTCCCATTCGCAGCTATGGTCATGGACTCTCCTGTGGTCGCCTGGACTGAAGAGATTGGCAACCACAGACCAGTCGCCACCTGTAAGCTTTCCAATCGGGGTTCTGACACCACAGTTTTGGGTTCTACCCCTCCCTCTTTGGAGTGCCCCTTTACTCCATGCCACTCATTCTCCTGTTCCACACATCCCCAGCAACCCCTAAAGCACCAGCAGTGGTCTCAGGAATGCTGGACTCCACAGTGATGTTGGGACACCCCTGCTTGGCGACTCAGGTGTTTCCTTGGCCCTTTTTCAGATACCAAAGCCACCATGAGGAAATGCTACTGCTGTCACCCATCCCTGTCATAACTCTCATTGTCCCCTGCACCCCCCTCACGAACAGGAGTTTTCTACCAAAATGCCCAGGACCACTCCAAACCCAAGCAGTGGCTCTGTCCCCAGTCTCATCACACATGTGAAAATACCCTTTACTTAATCTAATAACCACAATAAAATTTTAATTCTCTTATTCATTTTGTTTTCATCGATAACTGTAGGCACAAATGAGCTCCTATTGAATGTGAAATGGCAGGAGAGACTATCTATGGAAAGCTTTGAAAGCCTAGCCATACCTGTTGCTGTGGGAGAGAGAAGGCTGAAAAACAAAGCCGAGTCAGGCGATAGTGGGCTGAAGCTGCCCCTTTTCCTGTTTCTTAGCATAACTTGAGGAACGCAACAGTTTGTCCACGTGCAAGGAAAGAAAAGTGTAACTCAGGAAACAAAAACCATTTACAAATCCCAGTCCGGGAAAGAAAAAGTCGAGAAAACAAGTGCCGGATGCGGGAAGCATGTCCCGCTCTTGGCTGGGGGCGGCAAGCACAAAATGGCGGCCGGGGCTGAGGGCGACACGCATAGAACGGCGGCTGAGGCTGAGGGCGGCACACAATGGCGGCTGGGGCTGAGGGCGCCACGTACTGAACGGTGCGTGGGGCTGAGGGCGGCAAGCACAGAATAGCTGCTGAGGGCACCACNAATCACACAAAGAAAGACCGATATCTACAAGGCAGACAAAGAAATCCTGCCACAACCAATTTGACTACAACAACACACAACACGCCCCTGCCCCTATCCGCGTTTCTCTGAAGCTGTGAAAAAACGCCGTCTCTGTTTATCCTAAATTGCCAGCCGCATTTGCCCTCCTCCTTGTGGAGGTGGCTTTGGCTGAACTACCAAGGGATGCCCCCTTTGGGGATAAATGTCCACCAGAGCCCTGGGAAGATTGATGGTACGCCCCAGGAAACCCCTGGTGATTGAGTTGGTAGTTCCCCAAGGGGATGGTTCCCAGTCTTTCAGCCCCTCCCTTGTTTCTCCCTAATAAGGGAAAAGTTCTAGAATGTTCAGCTTTGTCTTGTCAGTTAATCTCAAACCATTGTTTCTTTAAGTTATATGTTCCTCCTGTGTTGTGTTAACATTGGATACTGTATGTGTCAATCCCCTTGAAGTGTACCCTGATTAGCCCTCGAGACTAATCCACACCCATCCCTAACCCACTATAAAACCTGTTGCACAGAGCTCCTCGGGGCTCTTGTGCGCTGTCCCTCGACTCCTCAATAAATCTTCGTTTGCCCGCCATAAGAGTCTGTGTCTTCTCTTGGACGCCTTCAGCTCCTCCTGCTCCACAGCAACTCGTGCCTCAGCTACACCTTAAGCCAGGGACTAGGAGTTGAACCAGGATTGGCCACGGTGGACTGGCTTGCTGTTACATCTGGTGCCAAAACCCTCCTCCTATTACCCTGTGCCTACTCCATACCTACGTCTACCACCCGAGTCGTAGCTTACGCTCCTGTACGCTGAGCTCCTCGGTCGCTGACTCTGCCGCGCCTGAAGCGCCAGACTACGAGCACGAGCAGCTCACACAGATATCTGGATTTTCGTTACCAGGGCGAGTCTTCGACTGTCACGTCGACCCTAAAGTGTAAGTAGCCTGCGTTCGGGCAGTTACCCCTTTAGGGTGAGCCGAGTGCCTGTGTCTGTGTGCACTCCTTACGGCTGCGAGTAAGCCTTCGTTTCTTTTCTTTGATCCCCTTTTTCCTTATATCTGTGTGGGTGTCCTGCATCTTAACCCTCTACCATGGGTTGTTCACAGTCAAAGAGAGCTCAGATGCGAGAGGAGATGCATTCTTATTTATCCCAACTTTTTATTAATAACAACGCTTTATTTTCCTCTAAACAAATTCGTGCTTTTATTAATTGGACACTTTCAAATCACCCCCCTATTTCTTCGCATGACCTTTCCTCTCTCCAATATTGGGATGATGTCAGCAAATCTCTTCTCGCTGCTGGAAAAAGCAGCGATAAAGCCGCTAAGAGAGTTTTTGCCACTCACTCCCAAGTTTTTAAGTTTATTAAACGTTCTCTTTCTTATCCCAATACCCCCCAACCTTCCCTTAAAAACTTTCCTTCCCCTCTTTCCCCTAACGAAGGGAGGGGACGTAGAGCAGCTTGCTCCGATGCACCTAGTCGCCTCCTGCGCTGAGGCTCCACGTCCTCCTCCTTCCCCCTACACCCGGGTGAGGAGGCGCCCCTTGCCCGGGATTTTCCCCTTCACCCTTCATCCCAACTCCCTCGTGTTCCTTCCCAATTAAATATAATGGGCAAAGATGGCGCCCACGAAAAAATCATGGCGGCCTTTCCCGCCATGCAGGACAAAAGAGGGCAAAATCGCGGGTTCCTCCCCCCTTCTCCTCTTCC
>VZRM01001693.1:13222-76064 GCA_013397955.1 Grantiella picta
CACTAGTTCTCAAAACAGGCGAAATAAGGAGCTGGCCAAACCAGCAAATTTCTTTACAATGTTTCACGCTAGAGGTGTGCTATAGAAAGCCCAGCTGCTGAGGGATAGCTGGCTTGGCTGGGGATGGTGGCACTTTTTGGGTGCCTCCCCAACATCAGGGATCACTGCTCCTCATCTTCTCTCATCCCCTCGCCCTCCATGCCGGCAATGGGAAAAGGCCTCAGCTCTCCTATCCCCACTCCTCCCACTTTTCCCCTGTCGGCTGGCAAAGTGAACTGACCCCTTATCTGTCCGGGAACAAACTCCTTCTCTCTGGCAACACTGAGGAAAACCCATTCACCTTTTTCATGCTCATTCCTTCTTATTCTGTTCTCCTTGCTGCTCTGAGCTCAGGCTTGACCTCAACCCCTTGGCTCACTCACCAATCTCCCTTTCTTTACCTGAGTCCCAGCCAGGTTTTCTGGGCAGCTTTCAAGAAATGTGGCTGTAACTGAAGATCAAAAATGAAGTAATTGTGATTGCATAACTGGGCTGAGGAATTACTTTCTGGATGTGAACAGAAAGGAGCCACTGCTTAGTTAGAACCTTTTAATCTTTGTCCACTGTCCACAGACTTTTCTGTCATTTTCCCAAAACAGTTCAGACAGAACTTAGCATCACTTTAACTCCATAGACTTGATCTCCTTACCCAAGCATAGAAACAAGTGGATCTAATGAAAAAGCAAACCAGTTCACCCAAGAAATATAATCTGCTCCTGTGACCTTTCTGCATTAAAAGTTTCCATTAATTTCTGTGGCATTCACCCATCCCAGTTTCCCCCAGGTAAAAGGAAAGCAAACAAATGCTTTGAGTAAATGCTTTGTTTGTAGTAACGTGGCAGGATCAATCACTACCAACCACAACGATGCAGAGGTTTTTTGTTGGCTTTGTGTTGGTCAGATAAAATCCTATATAAATTTTCTTGAGTCAGTTCTGTTGACTCACCATGGCAATTGTAGCATGTCCTTCAAACAGGATATTTAAATAAGTGTTAGAAGGAGTGATGCAATGATGCATAGTCTCAATACTGCCTTGTAAAAGTCAAGTGAAAATGTTCATTGCTTTGCTTAAGGAAAAAACATTTCATTTGAGAAATGTGTTTCATTTCAGTAATATGTGAGTTAAACCTCTAAGTCTGGTTTAAAGTTTCTCCAAGTGAAGCGGGCTTTGGTCTGTGATGTGTTCTGTGGAACAAAGAGGTGTGTGTCAGAACTGAGATTTTAGTTTAGATCACAGTGCTGAGACCCAAGGTTTTGTTTCAGGCCTGTCCCTGCAGTTCTTTTTGCCTTTCTGAGGAAGTGGAACCTATGAAACCACATTTTAGATGTGCTAATATTTTTTCTTAAATCTACTGATGAGATTTCATTATCCTTGCTAGAGAAGTAAGAGTTTTGGTCCTGTTCAGTTCTTCCCCATTTTGTGAGGCCTTTACAGTAAGCTAGGTCTTCATCCCCAAGAAGGGATGCTGCCCCCAAAGCTCTCCTGAAATGAGTGAAGGGATAGCGTTGCCCCTAAAGATATTGGGGGATTCAGACACAAGACACCAAACCTGAGTTCCTGAGCTCCACCTCTCAGAGGCCAACGTGTGTGAGTCTGTCAGATTCTCACACCTTTGGGGCAGGAACTCTCACTGTTCTCCCTCGGCAGATTGCTGGTACCTGACACACCATATGCTATTTTTATTCAAAATAAATGGCAGAGATTAGCTCCCTGCTGCCTTCCTGTTCCATCTGCTGCTGATATCCTTCCCAGTAAGGCAGAGCTTCCAGTGTCAACCTTATTAGAGAAAGGGGATACAGATTTGTTCCAGATAAAAACTGGGCTTTTGTTGGAAGCGTCCCCAGACAGACAAGGCACTGTCTGATCAGTCACAACTTACCAGAATTCTGTCATCTGCCAGTCATAATCTACAATAAAAATTGAAATATTATGATATGTTACCCAACACAGAGAAAATAGTGTCTTAAGGGAGCTGAAGAGCAGAAGGAGGCGTGGTTGCGCCTTATTTGTTCAGCATTGGTGAGTCATTTAATCTGAATTTCTAGGCATTTTAAGAGTTTTGCTTCAAAGGTCTATTGTGTGGCTTCTGGCAACAAATTAAATACCAGTGAGGTTTGGCTCTTAATTTAGAATTAATTTTAAAACATCACTCACTGTACAAGACCTAATTGAAAGCCTATGGTCACTGGAAGGATTCCCAAGGATTTCACTGGGCTTTGGATGAGGGTCTCAACCCACAAGTATCTGTTTATTTTTCTTCATTGCATTTAGTCTTGGATGGGAAGACAAGAATTACTCTTCCAGAATAATTCTGCAACCTTCTGACTTTTCATTTCTTCAGGCTAGAACAGAGCTGAGGACAAAGAAATTAAATACTGTAAAGAAAATCATCAAGCACTGGGAGTGAAGAAGGGGGTGTATTTTTACTTTTCTAGCTTGGACTTCCTGCACTATAAACCATCATAGCACTGCAGATTTGTGAGCTGCCAGGTTTCTGTTTTTTTCTGATTTTCTAATTTTTTTTTGAATGTCAGATGTAAGTGGGGATACAAAAAAATGCAGAGGTGGAGTCACAGTTCTGTTTGCAAAATGAAACCTGTGTTTTGTTTTCTGAGCTGGCAATGAACAGCCCCCTAGCTCTCTTGAGGAACACGAACATGGAGGTTCATGTTCATAAACTTGAGTTTTCAGAGAAACATTTTCATCTAGTCCCCAAGGTTCTGCTACTTGCAGTCTTTGGGAACATTACAAGTTTTTTGTCTTTGGATATAAGGAGTCTCTCATTCTGTCTCCAGAAACAGTTGCTGCCCACAGAGCCTTTCTCTTGTTACTTCTTGTTAATAGCACTAGAAGAAGCTACTCTGTCTCCAGTTAAAAAGAGGATTTTTGGCAAGGGCAGAAAAGAGACCTAAAGTCTCCCTTAAGCCATGCCTTTTGTCAGCTTCTTTGGATGGGATGGAGAAAATCTTCCTTTTCTACTGGAGTAGTTCCATATTAGGTCCCAGGACATTCTGGCTTCATGGAATAGCTGAGAGAAGTACAACTGACTGTAGGGTGGAGTTTACTACAGACCCAAGATTTTGGGGATCAAGAACAATTTGTCTCTTCCTGACACAAGAAGGAAATAAAAACAGAAAGCAAGTGAGAAAACGGAAATGCACAGGGATCTCTCCAATTTTCTCAGAAAGCCATTGGGATACAATAAAACCAGGCATCACTCCTAGGAGACAACACAAGGGAATGTGAAAGTGTAGATCTGAAGGACAGAGAACGCCTGTGGAGGATGTGAGGAACAGAGAACAGGCATGTGGTGCATGAGTGCAGAATGCATGGGCTTTCCCACTCTGCAAAAATGTAACTCACTCAACTGCAAGTCTGAGCTGAGTGGCACAGAATAGTCCTCACTACTAACTTAAACATTTTCTTCTTGCAGACTTAGCCTTCATCTGTCAGTAAGGCCAGTGGAAACAAATGGCTCCACTGGCATCAGGCTGATGGCTCTCCAGAATAACCATCCTGTCTCCCCAGCAGCCAATTCACTTGCAGTCTCAATTCAGTCATTGAGACTGAACTGGCAGTCTCGATTTCCATGAAACTTGCAGGAACTTTACTTCTTTCAAACTCCTCAGGTTTGAAACTGGCCATTACACTTAAAAGTTGTTGAATTGAATAAGGGAATGACAGATGGACAAAGGTCAGGATCTCATAAGCTTTGCCCCTTTTAGAAATGGGCAACTGAAAACTCCCAAGGACCAATTCTAAAAAAAAAAAAAAAGCAATACCTTTGGGTGCTTTGAAAGCAAGCTAGGTATTTGGAAATGGAACACAGTTTTGTGGTCACTGTCTTATTAGTGAAACTAGATTATCCCTAGTTTTTCCAAGTAAACATTTATCCTTGCATCAAAAAGGTTTAGATAATTAAAAAAAGAATAGAGTGATTATATGAAAACCATTTTCCTTGCACAGAAACCCGACTTTTCATGCCATCTCTGCAGCACAAGTGAAAGGTTGAAGTTGGTAGGATAGTAGTTACTAGCAAAGAGAGCAAGGGTTGAGAGGAAGAGTGGGAAAAGGCACACGGAAGAAAAACCAGGCCATGGAGGGAAATTAGATCAGACTGGTGACTGTGCAAGAAAATATGTGTTAAGGACTTACAGGTTTTTATGTGCATCTGCTGAGTAAAGCTGTTGTGCTAATTTCTGGAGAGCAAGTAGACGAAACAATGCTTCCTGCCTAAGTGTATTTCTTACTGATTAAAGACTGTGACATCAAGTGTGGCTAGAATGAGTCAAACAGGATGTTTACATGGTACTTAGATAAAAAAGAAAAAAATGATGAAGCAAGAAACATAGTGTCATGAATTTTAGAAACAGTATAGTTCCGGGGTAACACTTTGCCCTCCTCGATTACTAATCCTAAAAAAGAACAGCCACAGGCAGAACTTGCAGACAACTGAGGTGAGAGGGAATGCCAAGAGGCTGCTCCTTGTGCCCGTCGACAGAGTAACTCTGGCACAGCAGGGTCTGTGGCATAGCTGCCTCGGGAGACCAGCAAAGGCTATGGCAGAAGGGATGGGGGTTGATACTCAGCAGTTAATTTCTCCTCAATGCTTCCTTCACAAACCAAGCGAGAAAATACTGCTGGAGAAGCACTGCAGCTGGATCCAAACACCAATCAATATCAGAGTGCTGCTTCTAATGGTGATTGTAGTGGAGTTCATTAGCAATTCTGTTATCACTGCATGAAATCTCTTCCTTCAAACTTACCAGTCTGGCTTGTGTATTTTTAATGAGTGTCGGCACAATTCTTCACAGAACTGTGGGAGCTGATGGAGATTTACTGGATGGATTAGCCTTCTGGGACTCCCACAATAATATGTGTGCTATTTCGATCTATTTTGATCTAAAATAGATTGGTATGTCTTTAAAATGAGCCAGCAATTTTCTGTGCTAATTAAGCTAAATTGAACAATGCACAGGAACTGATGTTACTAAATCTGAGTATGAAGACCCAGTTCTGAGGACCTTCATAGTCATCTTGTGGACTCCTCAGCCTCAGCCTCTAAAAATACTGCATTGCAAAGCTGCTGTCTTACCCAGAAGACATTACCTGAGCCAATGCTGAGATTGCTTTTAGTGCGTGCTGGGCATTGGGCTCACAGCCTAAAATGCTCTTCTCCTTGATCCTTCCATCTGGGGAGCTCATGCCAGGGCAGAGAAGTGCGACTGAATATACACAGAACTTCCTAAATTCCCAGACTTTTTGTGTTTTTAAGTGAGAAAAAAATTCTTTCTGGATTTCCATGCCTTCAGGTCCACTGGTACCTTTATTGTTGCTATTCCAAGTGGTAATGCCAGGAGCAAGTGATAAGTATGAAAAGCTATAACCTCTTAACAGTTCTTTTTCACACAAAGAGGTATCTATTATTCTCCTATGCCAGTTATTTTTGTCAGCTTTTTTTTTATTGTTTATCAGTCCTCCTTTGCAGCAAGAAGTGATCAGTAAGGCTTAAAGCTTTGTTCAGCTGCTCAGCGTCAGTGTTTTGTGTGCTTCTCTGGTGCTGTGTTTTTTTTTATTTGAAGTTTTTTGTCAACACAGTGGATGCTGTGACTAATTTGGCTAATTCTAGAAGAAAGGATTACGCTTGGATTCTGCACTGGTGTTTTGAGTCTCAGTAAAAGATTACAATGAGTGAGTAGTCTGGGTTAGGCAGACAGTTGGGTGGGATGATACCTTCTGGCCCTCAAATCAATGGGATCTTTTTGTTCCTGTGTGCTTCAGGCTTAACTTCTAAGCCAGTCTCTAACGTCTCATACATGATTCCATATGCAGAGCACCCCATACACTGCTTAGGAATGTGTGCCCTGGATAAATGGGAAAGTGCCTAGTGGGGCTTTCACACAGAGGTGGAGAGATGTTATTGGGACACTGCAGTACTGTCAAGGTTTTCTAATTTAGGCAACTCTCACGGCAGTTAACTTTTTTCCTAGGAAGTTTCATATTGTTTTAAAGAGTGACATTTATTATTTCTGAAAAAAGAGGAACTTTATAGTCTTCCTCATCCCAGGAAGAGTCCAACCCTCACAACGCCCTCACTCCTGACCACTGCAGCTGTTCTTAGTTGTAGAGATCACACCAGATTCTCCCGCAACTTTACACTGTCGTTTGCCTGAATTTGCTCCCTCAGGGAAAATGTGTTTCTGGACAGAATTCAGTACACAATACAGGGATACTCACAGTCTCAAGAAGGTGAAGCTTCTGCCAGGGTGACTATAAGGCCACACTGCGCAGGAAAGGAGGAGAAGCAGCAGCTGCTGAGAAAACTGCTGAGTGCAGGGCAGGCAGTGCCCCGCTACGAGGAGAGGGCCAGCAGGAGGACAGGAAAGAACCTGGAGTTTTTCAGAGAAGGGCAAGAGGAAATCGTGACTTTTGGAGTGGGAATCCTTCCTCAGCGTGGGCTGTGAGCTGCAAAGGGCTGACTGGTCCATGTGTGTCTGTGTGTGCAGCAATGAAAAATGCAGGTTTACGTGGTCTGCCATGTGAGATGAGCAATTTAGGTATTATGTCCTCTTATCAGAGAACATTAGGTTTCAGAAACTGTGTGCAAATACACAAGGATTTTAGTAACAGCAGAGTCACGTTTAAGCCACTTGGAAGGCTGGAGAGCAAGATGTCTTATTTTCACCAGTCCACCTAATGTCATTTTTACAAGTGAGCCATATTGCTCCTACAGAATCAAAGCAAGGTTTTTATGAAGACATTTTTTTAAAAGGATTGAATAGCTGCAATTGTTGGAGAAAGGTGCTTAGATGCTGGATTAGGAATTTGAAGGATCAAAGTAGCAGTTAAGATGCCAGGGAACTCATCCAAATCACAGCATAGCTGATATTCTTTAGGGAATACTGGACAGTTTTGTATATAGCACTCTTGTCCCCAGGTAACTTAAAACCTGAAGAATTGAAATGATCAAAAATATTGGGTCGTATCTCCAAGGGTGTTGAGTGCCCCCAACCCATGAAGGGCTGAATACTCTGACACTGTGGCCCTTTATGCCTGGATGGTGATGGCAAAGGTGCTCAGCAAATGCCACAGGAGGCCCCTCTGCAGCACTGGGCCATAGAGAAGTCACTTGGGTGCAATTGGGCATTCAGCCCATTTTCCTGGCAGCACTTAGCACCTCCCAGGAGCAGGCTGGCAGAGGAGGGGCTCTGGCAGGGAACTTCAATTCTGTGTGATCTCAATAACACAGAAAATGTAGGGGATGGATTTGGTTTGGGTTTGGTTTTTCTTTTTAACCTGTGAGAAGCTGTGGGGATTGCTGCTGGACTGGTCTCCTTGAGACCCAGACTGCAAATGCAGGGCATAACATTTTTTCTGGCCCAGTTCCAGTGCCAGTGCTCAGACTGAGGTCAGCGAGGTGCAGAACTCACCTACAGTTCTGCTGTGCTGGAAGGTGCATCTGCCTGACTCTTGTCCTGCCCTGGGCTCTGGGTGGGGAAGAGCAAAGGTGACAGTGGAGCAGGCTTCTCCTTCCTCCAGACTTGATAACTGGTAGAGAAGCTGATTTTTAGATGCACAGATGCACAGCTGAAGCTGGAAAAGATGCCAGAGAACTGAAATGTTTGACCCATCCGTGGAAGTGTTCAAGGACAGATTGGGTGGAGCTTTGAGCAACCTGTTCCAGTGGAAGGTGGCAGGGGGGTTGGAACTGGGTAATCTTTAAGGTCCTTTCCAACCCAAACCATTCTATGATCCTATGATTTTCATATCTTTTGCTTGGAGTACTGAAGTTTCTATTTAAATACCTTTTTGAAAATCACTTGTCTTTGGGGAAAGTTTATGAAGGGCAGAATTGTGAAAATTCAATGGCACATTTTATTTAAATGGCAAATTTATATAATAAAAATGAGTGAACTACTTTTCAATATTTTCTTTGAGAAATTTTTGTTTTAATGATACAAAACAGCCCCTTATTCAGCCACAAGAAGAAAATGTTCCCACAAGAAAATGTGAGGGTTTTTTTTCCTCTATTATACTTAAAAGCATGTGAAATACAACTGCCCATGAGCACAAAAGTGCAGCACATCCTTTTAAGAACAGGTGTAAGGAATACCTTAGGCAGCTGGAATGCAAGAGCCTGGCCCACAAAACCAATACCCTTCTGACTTCTGCAGACACGCCCTGGGATCATGAGCAGCTATGACTGGCAAGGTCTGAGCCCACTTATTGTCTGTCCACACGTCCCGTGAGTGCTGGGAGGGCTCAGACTCCCTGCCACGACACCTTGTGTTTTCCAGCTACGAGCACGTCAGGGGTGACCCATTCAGAGAACTGGGTGGCTGCAGGCCAGACCTATAACCTTGACTACAATGCCCTTTCCGGAGACTGATTGTGGTTTTCTCATTATCTAACGAGCTTGTCATTTCCTGTGCTAGTTGTAACAGAGCTGAATATTTTCTAGGTTACCTAACGAAACTGCTGCAGAATCACACCGCCTATGCCTGTGACGGGCAGCACCTGAGCCTGCACTGCCCTCGGCACTCCACCATCAGCGTTCAGTCAGCATTTTATGGGCACGACCCCCACATGTGCAGTACTTGGGAGCCTGAAAGCAGGATGACAGAACCCAGGAACTGCGTGGCACCCACCTCTTTGCAGGTACCGCACCTTGTGAACGTTCTTAAGGTACAGAATGGTTTTGATGGTTTTCAAGCCGTTTCTATGTGAGTGTTCTCAGCCTTGAATGAGATGCCACGGTACCTGTGGCACTTTACCACCAAAAGTGTTACAGCTGAAAGGATTTGTCTGGCCAGCAGGGTGTTACCATAGGATTGTGAGAGCTTTGAAGATTGCTTTCCATAGTGATGAGCCTTGCTTTGGAAACTCCACTCTTAAAGTTTCCTAAAATAGTCAGCTCCTTTACATTCAAGGGCTGGTCATGACAGGGTTGACCAGTCTCAATCTATCACACAGGCCCTCCTTGACCCCAGGGGAGGACACAAGCATTGGACAGAGCTGGGTTAGAAATCCAGTGAATATGACATTCTGGTTGGCATTTGGCTTGTTCCATGCCTGACTTCCCTCACTGAAAAGGCACAGCAGCAACTAAATAGCAAATCCAAAGCATTGCAGCAGATAGCTGCATTTCTGTGACTACCTGATTTGTTTTAGCAACATTCTACAGTTTGTTTGCTGGGCCTGCTTCAGTATAGGTTAAAATGATTTATACTTCACCAGTTATTACTTTCTGCTGTGGAGACTTTTGTTACAAGGCTTTTAAGGTCTGACTTACACTGCTGTCAAAGGCTTGTCCCATCATACTGAAAAATACCCGATGTTGAGCCAAATTCAGTAAATCATTGCAAAAATGAGTAGTCAGTAGTATCTGAAGGTGTTTTGTTGGTTAAACTGTTGCAAATGCTCTATAGAAGCGTTGATGAAGTTTGCAACATTTGTTTCTGTAGAGCACGCCTTCCCTTTACACATCAGGGAATGCCTGTTCCCATCACTAGTGAGTTGAAGAGTATTATGGAGTGGTTTGGCAGTAATATCTTCTCCCCAGAAACAGTATTAGGGCAATTTTATAAGTGTGACTGGCCCATGATGTACTGTAATTTTTAAGGACATTCCAGACATGACCTATGGGCCATGTGAAAGTACATCTCTCCACCAAAAACAGCAGGCCAGATGTATCCTTGATGTTATATTACTGACTGCAGCGAAGTGGCACCAATGATTATTTTGAGCTTGTGAGTGCAGTGCCTTTGTGAGGTCCCCATGGGCAGTTTCTTCCCTTGAATATAATAAACACAGCATGGGATAACTGTTGTGTAAACTACCATCATCATTCAGGCACTGTGGCTGATCAAAGCCATGAAAGCATTTTGGCAAGGCCATGAATGTGAGAGATACAAATGCCCTGCATCTCAGGGAGTTCCAGTTCTGTTAAGGAGAAAAGACACATCTTGTAAACTGATTTCTTAGAAAAGAGCACCAGTGACCTCATCCCTCCTCCCATTCCCCTTAGAAGTGGATCTGCAGTCTGCACAGGCAGGCAAGATGAAACCCTGTAGCTGGGAGGAAGCATCACAAGCATGTTTTCCAGAGACCTCCTGTTAGAGGAATCGCTGCAAAGCTGGATCTGGCTAGAGACAGTAAGAGCCTGGTGCTATTTTGAGTATCATTGTTCGCTTTTGTGGCTGCGTGCTTTTGCACAGCAATGCGAGAGAAAATGCGACTGCTGTCTGCATTAGGTAGGAGAAAACACAAACAGATGCACAGGAGATGATTCAGCTCAGGTGCAAACAGAAGGTGACTCAGCAGGGGACAGCTATCTCCATTTACTAAAGATGTAACTCTATTTCACTGGTCCCTTCCAGAACCATCCCAGTTAAGGAGGAGTTACTTGTTTGACTTGCAATTCCGTAAAAGAATTGACTGATAAAATTAAGTCTGCTGTGCTTCCCTTCCCTTTTAAACTCTTTAGAGTGCATTTAATGCTCAAAAAGTGTTGGATGCATGTCCTCTTCCTCTGCCAATGCGAGCTGTAGGATCACTGCAATGTGCTGCCAATGCGTGTCATTGCAGCTTGGGAGGGAAGGTTTCCAGTGATGACAGCAGAGATCCCAGCTACTGCCAACTCTCTCAGCCTGGAAACAGGAATGCAGCTTGTGCCATCACTGTGATTCGTGATTTGGCCTCTTGGTATGACTGAGACCTCTTCTGATGAGAAATAAAGAAAAAAAAACCCTATCAGAATGGTATCTTACTCCTGCTAAAGAGTGGGGTGACCTGGAGAAAACACCCTCCTTGTCACAGCCTGCTGTGATTTTAAACATCAAGAATCCTGTGCACAATTACACGGACTATCCAAAAAGAGTGTCAGAAAAGCCATCTCTTAACTGAATTTTGGAGGTGAATAAGAATTTCCTAAATACACTGCTGCATTTATACTGGGTGTTTTTAGGTGCTTTGGCTTGGGACTGTGTTAAAAACTGGAGGCAGACTCATCCTGGCAATGTTTTCATATTTTCTGCAGCTACAGTTCCAAGAGCACAGCTGGAGTGGGAGCACCAGTGTGAGCAGTAGGAGCACTCAGTCCTTTTGCCAGAGTGGGAGAGAGCCCACATGACCCTTTGTGTATAAAACTGCTGACCTGTTTGCTGTCCTCTGTTGCCACTCCCAGGGAAGCTGCACAGTAAGAACCAGCATATATTGCTGGAATTTGGAGTAGATATGGCCTTAGAGCATCATCAAAAAACACCCCACAAAGCAAGACTAGGAGGCTGAGGATAGACTTGCAGATCTGTGCTATCCAATCAAATCAATTCTGAAACTTGCTCGTGGAAAGTCAAGCAGATATCTGATAATGTGTGTAACTGCAAGTGAGGAAGAAATGTTCCTTGAGCAAGTGGTCCTACACATGGCTTAAAGCTCAGGTTGTGCTTATCATTAGTCAGAACTCTTTCAAGTGAAGATTATTACAGAGCATGTTCAGATACATGGAAGCAGGTCAAGAAGAAGTGGTTAAAAAGACACCTTTTTGAGTTGCCATGCTTCCCCTGGACACTGCACTCCCATAAATGTGCTCAGGAGTATACAAGTGCACAAAGCATGTCAGTGAGAGAGCTGGGGGCTTAATGTGTCCCCACTTGCTCTGGGCTCTGCACCATCGAGGCTGTGGTGGCACTCAGGGGAATTTGGCCAAGCTCCCCAGGGGCAGAGGGAAGAGTGACAAACAACAGCAAATTGGTAACATCCTAATTTGCCACGAGCATGGCTGTGATGACTGTGTTCCCATAAACTTGGCCATGACTCCAAGTTCAGTAAAGCTATGGCCTAGATCCAATGATACAGATGTTCCTTGCATGTTTATAGCCAAAAAGTTGTGATTTCTCTCCTGTGTAGAACAAAGTACAACTAAGTGTTTTCATTGCTGTATAGCTTCATACCTTGTTGTCAAGACTATCCTTTCTGCCCATTGTTCTAGAAAGTACTGGATGAATGCCAAAACCTGAGATCCTGCCAACTCCTTGTCAATAGTCGGGTTTTTGGGCCTGATCTGTGTCCAGGGACCACTAAATTCCTCCTTGTCTCCTTTAAATGCAAACCTAGTAAGTAACCTTTATCAGGCAAATGTGTTTTTCTACATGTTTTATTGCTTGTTTTGATCAAAATGCCACTGCACGAGGCTTTGCATAAATCTATTTGAAGTTTTGGGGCTCTTAGATTGACAACAAATTGTTCTTTTCTACTTTACCTTAGCTCTCCATTATGTTTGTGGCTTGCTGCCAATTTCATGACCAGTGTAGTTTGGCAAGGGCAGATGTCAGACATCAGACTGGAAAGGAAAAATGTTTAGGAAATTATTTTTAGTGAGACAGCAACGATAATGTCATATTAGAAAGACAGAGCTGAACAGCAAAACCAGATGTTTGGGCTAAGGATCCAAATGATGAAGACGCTACCCTAGGAAGGAATATGCAAAAACACTTCAGGAGCTGGGCCCAAAGCTTTCAAAGATTCAGCAATACCTCCTGCTTATGGAATAATGGCTAGAAGATACATGTGCTGACTTTGTTACAGGGTTTTATTGTAGAGTCACCTGTGCTCTGTGCAGGCATTTGATGCTGATGTATGAAGGGACAAATCTTGCCTCAAAGAGAATCCACTTTGTAAACACGAGAAAGTAGAAGAACAATTAAGACAGTCCCTCATGAGGTTTTTAATTGTTTTCCTTGTTGCTATGGTATATGAGAACAAACTCCAGTAGCCTGGGGGCTCAGCTCTTTTGGCAGGGAATCCCCAGTGCGGCTGAAATGGGTCCCAAAGAAAACAGCTGAATGATGATTTAGGGGTAGGTTCACCAGACAACTCAGAAATACCAACCCACAAGCAAAGGAGAAAGCACTAAGGGGGTTTTCTTTGATCAGAGCACTAAGACAGACATCAGTGGTAGAACAGGAGTAGGTGGAAAGCAAACTGAAAGTCAGTTCACACTGGAAAGTGGAAGTCAGAGCAGAGAGATGGAGTGGAGTAGGCAGATGTTACCTTTAGCAAAGCACTGACTCGAGAGCTCCCAAGAAAATACACTGGACCAAGCATTAGGGGAAAGAGAGGGGCCTGAAATGTAAAATTTCCATGATCTGTTTTATGATATCAATAGTTTAATTTTTTTCATATTGCAATTAGTGCACTATTAATAGTAGATGGATTTGAATATCATAGCAGTGTTTGTGGCATTAGAAATCTCTTTTTACTAATCAAAAGTGAATTGGGATCCTGTTCATTGCTTTCAGAAGATGCTTAATATTCTTTCCCATGGGAGAGGAGCTTCTTTGAGAGAATAGTATTTTCTGTGACTTGAATTTTAAAAAAGCTGATCACAAGTGTATTTAGCAGCAAGTGCTGCCCTCCGGATTGAGAAATAGTCCAATTCCAGTGCAAATTACATAATTTCTTGTGACAGGAAATTTGTATTTGTAGGTAAGATACTAATATTGTTAGTCTTGGCTGTGCAAAACATCCTTACTCAGGAAATCACTTCAGGATAATTTTAAGTACATTTTGCAGTCTCCTTGCCTTCAAGTGGGCACTTAAGCAGTTGCCTAAATCCCTTAGTTTTTCACTTCTTCAGAATTATTGTTGCCCTATCTCTGCAGAGGTTTATGTTGGTGTCTTCTCCTTGTCTGATACCACTTGGGGCTATATGTACTTCCCCAGCCTCACCACCACAGCCAGGCAGACTCAGAGCCCAGCTTTAGGCTGTCAGTCCTTGGGCAGAGACCCCAGGTTTTTGGCCCATTTATGGGTGCAGAGTATGGCAGGTGCTTCTGCAGAAGTTACAACCTGCAGCAGGTCAAATATTTTTCAAAATCACTATTTTTAGATTTAAGCTTGTAGCTGTTGATGAGCTTGAATGGAAGAAACTGGACTGTCAGCAAGAACATTTACCCATTGTTTTATCTGTTCTGTTTCGGGTGAAACAATGATGGTTTTATTCTTGAGTGGATAGGAGGTTTTTCTCTCTCCAGTTCCCCAAGAAGCAACATCCAATCTCCACTCACAGGGACACCACTGGCTAACAACAAGGTTTCCCTTTTCTTCTGCTCAGCTCAGAATCCCCTTTTCCTGTTTTCACTTTTTTGAGAACAAAAAATTGGAGGAGAATACACTCCTCTCCCTGGTCTTACCTGCAGTAAAAAGGTTTGGCACCATAGCTCAACCAGGAAAGCTCAAGAAGGTTAAATGCCACAAACAGGAAGAGCCTTGTTGGCCAGGTGGCAGATTTGAAGGGATTCCCTAGGAGGGATAAGCATGAAGGTGAACTCAGTGCCTTCCCCACCTCTGTGCTGAAGGTGCTGCCAGGCTGCCTGTGCCAGCTGAGCAAGGGAGGGGGGGATTTCTCTCAGCCTCTCAATTCACATCACTTTGCCAGCCAAACATTCAAATGAGCCCTTGCTGGACAGGGCTGCCTAGGGAAAGCCACTGACCTTGGTGGAGCTCTGCAAATAGAGCAGAGAGCACTGTGTGGCTTGGGATGGGGACTCCGTCCTGGCTTTGTCCTCCAATTGTCTGTCCCTCTGTCACTGAGCAATGCCAGCCCTGCCTATGATTGATGAGTGTACAGAGGCAGCTGAGGCAGGCAGAGAATGCAAGTGTCCTGAGGGAAGAAAAAAGGGAAGGATGAAGCTTCTCTTACTGAGCAGGAGTGGAAAGCAAGCCAGGAAACAAGCCAGGAAGCATGGAGGCTGTTGCACTGGGAGAGGAAATTGGCAAAAGTTAAGTGGTTTTATTCTGTTCAAAAAGGAGACACAGGCTCTAGATAGTCACTTGGGATCAATTCATTTGGAAGAAGCACTCTGCTCTTGACTTTGTGTCTGGCTGTACTGGTGCCATATGTCACTTGCCAACAGCATTTGCAGGAAAGCTGGTTTCTGTTCTGCTGCTATTTGCTATTAACAGTCCAGCTTAATAAATTGCCTCACGCTACCATATTGCTGTTTGCTTCTACTTTAGCTGAATACAAAACCAAATCAGCATGTGAAAACCAGGAACTGAAGCTCCACTGTCAGGAATCCAAGTTCCTTATCATCTACTCGGCCACCTACGGCAGATGGGCCCACGAGGAGAGCGTCTGCTCAACAAAGGCGGAGCACACACCCCCCTTTGGTATGTTTGGGCGCCGTTGAGGGACCTTCTCCAGGCAGGAGCACAGGGAAGAGAGGACACAGGTGGGGAGAAACGTCAGGGCCAAGAGCAATGGTGTTTTGAAAGCATCGGTGATTGAAATGTGAGAGAGATTATTTCTGAAACTCAAAGAAACTGCCCAGTATGAGGGAGGAACACAGAGTAAGAAATGCAGTGAAATAATAAAAACTTTCATACAGTTCATCAGTCCTTAGTATGATTAGCATCAGAAACGAGTCCTCTTGCCTGTCTTGAATTTAGATGATGTATACTAAATATCAGCTGTTTGCCTATCCTCTTCCTCCAGCTTCTGACAATGAGCAGGTGACCCAAATGTCAGGATACTGTGTCTGACTGCTCCGTCTTCTCTGATACCTGTTTCTGCCAGATATTCCCTGCCTTAGCTGCAGACTGTCAGGGGAAGGTCCAGGAGGCAGGACCATTGCTTTAGATGCTGTTGTATGACCAAACTCCACAGCTGTGGTGGCACACTAGAAAGTTAAATGCACCTGGGACTTCTCTCTGGCACCACGTCAGGAATGTCCTATGTATATAGCACTAAACTTAATAATACGTTCAGTGGTGGCACTGAAGGCATGAAGGGAACTTTTCACGCCATGGAGAAGGCCAGCAAGAGATGATTGTGCTGTTCAAGTCCCTTGGTACTACACAGGGAAGGGCTTGTGTGACTGATGCCAGCCCTGTGCAAAGGCTTAACTGCTCCTACGAAATATGCTATAAGTGTCATCTACAAGACACATCTCTGAACATCTAGAAGAGAAGAATAATTAATCTTAAGAGCCCTTTGTCTGCAAGCCAATGTTTCTATTTAGTTACATAGATATTAGTAAAAATTTATCAGCTGAAAATCACAATCTGTTCTTAGACAAGAATCAATTTAATATTGCCAGGTCTGTGTTTCAGACCAGCTCTCTGAGGTCTTCACACAGACTTAGCTGTGCCTGTGTGTTCTGTGGAGGAAACATTTTAGTAGGTCTCTGACAGGCCCCCACATCCCTTATGATGGTGGCATTAACAGGTGACACCAGACAGGGCAGACATGGCTCGGCTGATCGAGAGAGGCTGCAACCACACTTAGGTCTTACACTTCATTCACCTGTTGAAATCATTCCCTTGCTTCTAATGTCAGCACTCACTGTTCACAAATCAGAATTCTGAAAACCTTTCCTACTGGATAAGGTTTCCCAGGACAAAGAGAAGGAATTCGAAACAGCAACAAGCTCTGCTGTGGCCCCTTGTGTACAAGCACCTGTGGAACAACACCCTGGCTGGTGCTGGTTTTGTGTTCTATAAAACAGCCTAAGTACTGGTAATAGGAGAGAGCATAAAACCTGAGACAAACACCAAGTAGATCTACTGAAGGTAGATCCTCATATAGATTTCCTAGTACTTAATGGAAGTGCTTGGCCTCTTCCTGCGTGGTACCAGTGGCCATCTGCAGGCAGTGGAGTTTCCAAAAGCTCCTGCGTGGCATGGGAGTTCACATTCAGTTATCACAAAAGCCTTGGCACTTAGGAGCCAGATCCAATTGAGTCCAGATCTATCTGTCTCAAGCCTAAATCTCATTGATGTGGTTAGTTAAGCACCTACAGATGTACGTGGGTGCGTAATTAGATTTCTGCAATGACTGAGTACCTTTCTCACAGGGAAAACAATAGTAATTTGAATGTAACAACCTGACACAGCTCTTCCTTCCTGAATCAGAGCCAATGTACCTATTTGTGTTTGCACCAAAAGCTACATCGGCTACAACACACATGCCCTGGTGTTTCTGCTCACATTGGTGCAACTCAGTGTAAGGGCAGTTCTCAAGCCTTTCCAGGTCTTTCACTGCATCACAGAAAAACTGTGAGGTCATTTTTTTAGCACTATGCAGAAGAGAAGTCATCTGCAGGTCCTAATGACAGGCACGGAAAGTCTCTGATGAGCTCAAGTTTTGCATCTCTCCATACTTGATATGGTCCTGCCAGGTGTACTGGTTATTGAATTGGATGCTCCTCATGATCTTAGCTATCTGCTGTTACACATAGCAGTGACAAACAGCAGCTTTGGGTTGGGACAGATGTGTTCTCAAACATCGGTTTTCTGTGAACCACCTGTCAAATCAGCGGACAGGTTTTCAGAGCTTTGCTTCAAAGGGAACCCAGGAAAACATAACATTTCTTTGGCATTAAGGCTCTTCTCCACATAGAAAATAAAGCATATAAATCCATCTTTGCAATGGGAGATATCGGTGAGCACTTGCAGGATCCTGAGCCTCAGCTCCACATTTAGCATGACCACCTACTCATGCGACTGGTTTTATGAGCCACTTTAATAGTAAAAAGCAGCTTCTGCAGCTGTCCAAATGTCTGGCACTGTTAAGATTGTACAGAATTTCCAGTAAGCAACTTCCCTGTTTTACTAAGATTCTCAAAAACTTCACAAAAAGTTCCGGGTGTGGTTTTGTAGCTGATGATTCTGCCTAGAGGAATCCATTGTGCCCAGCACTAAAGCAGGAAACCGTAGCAGTTTGTTCCTGTGTGAATTGCTGCCTTTTCTGACCCATTATCTCTTTTATATTTGTACTAACATGTACACGAGGAAACAGAAAATTTATTGGCCAGAATAAGTTAATGAATTGTGCCAGAACAGGTTACCTTAGAGAGCACAAGGAAGATTCAGGTCAACAAGCACCTCTCAAATAATAAATTACTCTTGTTAATACATGAAAATACTTGAAAGAAGACTTGGTAGTGGGTCTAGGTTCAACTTGCAAGCTAGAACACTGCAAAATCCTTCCCAGAAATTCCTCTGGATGCACATTGGCTGGTCAGATGTGCACTTCCTCGTGCACCAGTGACCAGCAGAGCCCTGAATTACACATGGTTCTTATTGCTGGAAGGTGGAGTCCTGTCCAGTACCGCCCTCTCTGGTACCTGGTCCCACTTTTGGAGGGTTGAGAGGGGAGGTGGAGAATTCACGAACTCTCATCACAGCTTGCACTGTGCCATGACATACCCTGGGGCTGTGCTAAGTCCTAGTCTCCTCTTCCCAGAGGAATTCAGCTAAGAGGAAGGGGTGACCAAGTCAAGAAAAGGGGATTTTAAAAATCCTGTCAGTTCCTTCCAGTCCAACTAGGTGTCATGGTTTTTTTAATGTAATATGATTCTGTGATGCTTTTTTGTTTGTGCATTTGGATATTGTGGCCAATTTGAACGGCCTTACATCTCTTATTCACTGACTGATTAAAAAGCTTCTGGTTTCTGTCTTAACAAAAGAGGTACTCTGTGCCTGGTGTGAGCCAGTCCCTTGAGAAAGTCTCCTGAGAGCACAAGTAGCTGCAGTGAAGGCACACGCAGCTGTAAGTAGATCTGGAAATGGTTCCACACTGCCTTGGCACTTTGGGCATGCTAGACGGGAGTCAAATCAATTTTGTGGATGCAAAAGTAAGGATAAAATAGTTCAATTTTGCTTTCCCAAACCCCCTTAAGTCAGCTCTGTCTGTGTGCAGATATCAGATATGAAAAGGTCCTTGCCTGTGTCTGCTGGAGCAAACTGGGAAGCTCAGCAGGTGTTTAGAGCCCCAAGAGGTGTCAGTAGGAGCCACTGCATCCCTTGGCCCCCACAGATCTTGTCAAGACAAAACTCTCTTAAAATAAGAGGTTTTCAGAGCAGTGGCAGGATGAGGAGTGATTGTTGGAAGGGAAGAAGAGACCAGCCACCATTTTTAGAGTCGGAGTACCTTCCTTCTGAGATGAACAGGGAAGATCAGATTTGGTTGGTGGGAGTTGCCTGGAGCACTCTGAGACACACATCACTTTAACTGTTCAAATGTTTTCTTTACCAGCACTTCAGGGGTTTCTTGGGTCTATTTTTTTACGGCTCAAATTTGTCAAAGGTTTGGAAAAGTACACTTGGCCCTCAAGTCTAAAAGGAGCCAAGGAACTTCTGCCTGTGCACATGCAGGGGCTGAGAGTCTGGTTTCTGCTGCCAGGAAGCAGAGAGCCCCACTTGCCTCTTGCCCCTGGTGTTTCGTGGGGTGGATCCCCCACTCTGCACATGCACGTGCAAGGAGGAGAGAGAGAGCAAGTTTGGGGTCTTTTTTTTTGGACAAAAGTGCTGCTGATCACATTGTGTGTTTCTGCTGGAATCAGCAGTTCAAGTGGCCCTTTTCTGATGCACAGGCGGGACCCTGTGTGCCATGCTCTTGCATAAATTACCATATTATTTCAGCAACCTTCTTTAGGAGGCTGCAGCCTTAGCTTGCTCCAAACTCCATAGTTCCCCCTTGTCAGCTCTTGTCCTCAGAGCCGATCTTTGGGCTCCACAAAGCACAAGCCATCCCGATTTGGAGGTGTGAAATCTTTGCTTTCAGTTGATTCTAAAAGCGACCTCCTTATTCTTCTGTGGGTGGGCACAGCCTAGGACACATAAAGAGGTGGAAGGAGCAGTTGGGGATGAAAGCAGCTGGAAACGTTTGGAAAGAGTGGGACAAGCTGCTGTCGCCAGAGCCTGGCACAAGATGTTCCATCACCTGCAGGTTTTGTGTGTCAGAGTGGAAAGAAAGGGAGGGAGAGCTCCTCCTGTCTGAATTGAGAGAAACTTTAAGAAACCAGAAGACAAATTACTTCTCATTAAAGCCTGCATGATTTATGGCCTGTCATTTGCATGCCAAAACTTTCACAAACAAAGCTAATTAGGGAGCTGAAAGAGCCTTTCCTCTAGAAACAAGGCCTTCTACTCCAACTGTTAAATAGCTGCAGTCAGATTGGATAGTTTATTAGTGCATTAAGAACCTCGTCTTGACACCCGTGTCCTGTGCCATCCACAGCAGTGTCTGGTACAAAAGATCCACCGACACTCTTGGTGTGTAACAAGCAACTTTGGGAGAAAGGCGTGGAGAATGGAGTGTTTTCCCAGCCACACACTGCTGCCTTGTCCGCCACTGCTGGATGCCACCAGCCTTTTAGCACTCTGGGAATGTGCCTTTCCAGAGGCAGGTTATTGAAAAGATGGTATGGTACCAGCATAGCAAGCTGCAGGGATATCTGTGTAGATCAAATGGCACTTAGTCAGAAAGAATCCATATTGTGTATTTATGTTCATCTCCCAGTTCCTGGTGTCTTTGGGGCCATTCCACGGGATTCCCTTACTCAAAACACAGCACTGACCTCTCCTCATTCAGTCACAGGAATAAGGCATTTGACCAGGAGGAGGGTAAGTTATTCAAGCTATTCCCATCATAGCTGCTCGGAGAACTAGTGGGAAGTGAGCAAGGATGTATATAAGCCAGACAGGAAAAAAAAAGAATGTTTTTCGATTGAATCACTAAAACCCAAAATCTTTTTAGAACATGGGAAGTTTTAAATAGGTTTTTTTTATGTTAGAAGTCTCTCCAGTTACCATCTGTCCTGTCCTGCAAAAGAAACCCAGCCATGGTTTGCATTTAGTCACTTGTGATACCAGGCAAGCCTTGGGAGGTTCTCCAAAAGTAGGCCTGTCAAGAACCTGCAGGCACACAGTGACTGGCTCCTCAGGCAGAGGAGCCAAATCCAACATGGATAGAGATGATAAGAAGCTATTAACTCCCAAAGAAACATGAGCAAACGCCTACCAAAGGCAAAATGAAACATGTACTTGCCATATCACTGAATATGTAGAAAACCATCAGCACAGCAGCCTCTTGTTTTTATAAGGCACTGAGAGTAGCTCCCAGGGCAGGAAATTCTGTAGAAAACATAATTCAGTTTGCCAGTTTGCTGTTGTGCTCCCAATCCATTAAATTATGAATCACCCGATAATTCCTCCTGATATTGTCCAGGTGGTTTTGTACTTGCCAAAGTAAGCTATTGGATGCCTAAAATGTCCATCCAAATATATCCTTACTCATCTGAAATTGCCGGGGGGGAAACTAAATCTGCTGAGTTACTTCATCAGAACTACCCAATGCTTTAGGTCAGCTCTTCCCTGCCTTCCCAGCAGTCTCTTGGGACACACAGGTATTGGGATTTTAGGTCTCTGAAAAGTCAAAGGAAGAGCTCTCTCCCAAAATCTATGTCCAAAGTAACCCACGAGCTCTTTGCCAGACAGATCAGCCCAGTATCTCCTAATGGCTCTGCCCACGTATACGACTTATTTAGTGCTGGTGTCAGGGAGTTAACTCCAAAAATCACAAATCTGTCCCATTTTCACACATTAAATGCCAAGAACTTAGTCTCAAACCTTCTCTTCTTTTCAAACAGATTTGGGGAACCTTTGGAGTCTCTGTGCAAACAGTGTTTGTCCTTCCTCTAAATGAGCTTTAGCAGCTGGCAGATGGCTGGAGGCCATCCTTGATTGTAGGAAGAGGGACTGTTTTAACTCCCAGAGAACTGTTTCAGACCTCTAGAGCACCCTTGCCTCAGAAGCCTGGAGTGAAACATATCTGTCATACACAGAAAGCCACAGTGTGTGGGGTGATGCAGAAAGATTCAGAGAAGTATTACTTGCTCCAGACTTGTCCCTTCTGCATCCTTTCTCTTTAGAAACCAAAACTACAGGATGTTTTTTGCTTTGTGGCTTGGAGTTTAGAGCATGGGGATAAAGAGAACCTAATCGTATTTAGAGATGTTCGTTTTTTTTTAAAGCAGAGCGTGACTCACACACTTTCCCACTCAAATAATTTCAGCTCCAGTGCGAAACCCATTTTTGGAAGCCACATGTTTCCCTGGTTAAATATTGAGCCCATTTTGACCTCTTCACAGTAAATCAAAAGCTACTTTTTAATACCCTGAACTTCCTTGTAGCCTGAGCTGTTGCAACACATAAAAATCAATCTCACCTGGCTTGAACTGAACTTGGGTGTCCAGTCAACTCATCTGAGTAACCCAGGGCTGAGAGACAGACTTGGAAACAGCATTTCCTCTCTCTTGATTTGAGATGGAATAGATGGAGAGCTATTTGGATGTGCTTCTTTTTTCCAAGACATCCTGAATGGAACATTGAGACCTTATATTGGGCACCTGTTTGGAGCTTGACAAGACTCTTGCAGCTTTAGCATGCACCTGGAAAGCAACATGGGAGAGTTAACTCGCTGCAAGTTCACACTTTTATTGCAGCTGACTTTCTTGCACTGACAAATCTTAATATCTAACTCTGAAATCCTGCTTAGGCAGAGTTACGCCTGAGATCAGATGCAGATGTGTATCTCTAGTCACGCATCCAGCAGGTCTCACTTCGGATAACACCAGGGTTGTATTTTTATTGTATGTATTTTTTCTTTCAGACTGTTTGTCTTACACAGCACTGGAAGTGTTATCAAAAAGGTGTTCTGGGAAACAGAGATGCAAAATCATTGTCACTAGCCGGGATTTTGGAAGTCCATGCCTACCTGGAGTGACAAAATACCTTAATGTCAGCTATGCATGTGGTAAGAGCAAATGCACAATCATTTTCAAGCCCTCATTTCTGCTTGCAAAGACACACACATGTCCACATGCCTTCCTAAGTATCTTCTTCCCTTTAACATAGGAAGTTTGTGACACAGCCACACAAAATACATGAACAGTACCCTGGGCAGAGCTGCACTGAACAAAGACTCTGACATTAAGGGTTTTTTTTTTTTTTTTGCTTGTTTTTTTGCTGTAAAAAATGCAACTGACAATAAAACATAAAGTATGTAGTTCAATATTTTTGAGAAATAATATCAAGATAAGAGTCTGTTCCACAGAATTCACTCGCAACAGAGCTAGGAAAAATAACCTAGCATTGCCTGGCATCAGTGCAGATAAAACAGTCCAGCATAATTGAAGCACTGTGTACAAGCCCAGTCCTGAAACCTGATTCATGTCAGCACATCTACAGCTTCTTCCTCACAGAGGGGTTTCCTTTCTCATGGAAAGGGAAGTGAAGGGTTATGAAAAGTAAAGGCTTGAGGTTATACATCCCTTGCAGGACTGCAATGGACTTCAGCTCATTTCCTCAGACAAGAGGGAACAGTTTTCCATACTGTTTGCTATAGACTAATATATTTTCATAAGGGGCAAGCAGAATTCCCAATACTTTAATAGGAGCAGCTCCACAGGTACACACTGCAGAGTCCTTTGGCTGCATCCCTAGTGAGTAGTGGTCAAAGGGCACAGGTTACCTGAGACATGCTTTTGAAAACAGCAATGTAGGACTGATGGCCAGATCACCTCTACCTGAAGATCAGAGGAAAATGAGCCCCGAGAGATTTTCAGTCTCCCCAGGAACTGCTTGCCAGCTGTGAAAGGTGGTGCAGTAATTCAGCTTCCTATTATTGGAGAGATCTGGGAATCTGCCATTGCACCAATACCTTATATTATTGTGCAGCTGCCTTTTGGAAAGAGTTAATGTAATTTTCTCTAATTAGCATCAGGATAATTACAAGAAGTTGTTCCTCTTTGCATGTCTGTGTACCAGAAAAGCAGTGTGAGTTTGTTTGCACCACAGTTATGCATTCTGTTATTTAGGGATGTGGTTTTGCAAAAACACGTGGGTAATAAATAGTGTTCTTGTGTGTTGCTGGCACATTCGGAAGAGTTTCTCTTCTGCCAAATCTTACTGAGCTGTGCAATCTGAAGCATTAGCCAATGATTTACAGACCTGATTATTTTAGAGATCATCTAATGAACACGGGAAGAATTTGGCATATCCCAGAATGACATTATACATTCATTCTCCTCACTAGAAGATGCCTGCTAATCTGAAGCCTCCCAAGATAATGCAAATAGACCTCCCCCTGTAGTGACATGAACTCAGCAGAGCAGAGCACATTTGTTCTCAGGGCTGTGCCACATTTCAAAGTACTTCTATCATAGTCAGGGATGTGAAAAAAATCCATACTCCCCACTCAGTGGTCAGCAGCTGTTTAGGGGTAGTGAGTCTGGCTGCATTTTTAGGTTTGCAGTTCACTGCTGACAGTAAAAACACGGCAGGAGCCAGGAGGTGTTGGTTTCTTGAAGTCTCAGTGCCCCCAGTGATCCACTCAGCATCATCTCCCGTCTGTGTGAGGTGGCACCTCCTGGCTCTTGCCGAGGCTGCACTTCAGGATGATGGAATCCTGTTGCAGAAAACACAGCTCCTGTGGCCCCACGGGGTATCTGCACTCCCTGCATGCCAGAGCCCCTTTGTGGGGGTGACTTACTCCTACTTGACAAAGTAGTGCTGGCACAAGTCGCAGTACAGATGTGCTTATCTTAATCAAAATTCCTCATGCTGAAACCAGCTCTTCTGTTCAGCAACCTGATGTAGCCTATCTTAGTAAAAGTCCTTGCATCGGAAAGGCACCATAATGAAAATGAGAAATGCAAGCAGCCGGGGCTCTTTCTGTCCATGTAGTTTTGAATTAAACATTCCCCTACAATAAATATTTCAATGGCATAGGGGAAAAAGAGAAAGCAAAGCCCTGGGGAGTTGCCCCTGGGAAGGGGAGCAGGAGGAACATCAGCACAGGTGAAGGGGTCCCAGGGGTCCCACACTGGCATTGGAGACAGTGCATCCTCCCAGGACGCTGTTCACAACACAGGCACACTGCTCACAACAGCCTGGCCTGCAGACTGCAGGCTGGAAACAATCCTGCTCCCTGTCTGCCCCACACACCAAGGAAAATATTCTGCTGCTGAAAAATAGCTACAAATTACCATGAGGTACAAGACAAAATAGGAACAAGCTTATTTACCCCTGTATCTGTTGGCCTTCCACTGCAAACAGGAGCTAAGAGTTCCAAAAGTATTCCTTCATCAGGAAAGAAAACAGCTCTGACTTTGAGCCCACACAGAAAGAAAAGTTCTGCTCAGACAGAAATGCTATTTTTAGTTGTTTTCCAAATGAAAACTATGCTAAGCTACAAACCTCAGTCTCCTCCGTTCCATTTAACTCTCTCAACACTATTTCTTGGCAAATGTTTCTATGAGGGATAGAGGTGAGCTTCATACTTGAAATTTCTTTCTCCCCCCATCAGTCTGAAAATCAATCAATCTGCCTTCACATAGTACAGGAACAGGTGCCAAGATCTGAGTGTCTGAAGGGCCCATTCATCCATCACAGAATATGTGAACTCTCAATGTCTGTACAATGCACCTGTTTGTAGTTCTTTTAATTATTTGAAGAAGACTGTGAACACTTATCAAGGGAATAAATTAATGAAATGAGAAAGATGCAGCTCATCTAGTCCCATCCTCCCCACCTTCCTCCTCAGCAACTGCCTGTCTCAGAAGCTTCGCAAATGACATCACACAAGACTATCTTAGAATTACAGTGAATTATCCTCATCCAAACCCAGTATCTAGATGCAACATAGCATCTGGCTGTAGGCCAGTTTATGCTGGATTTAGAGGCCAATTTTGTCTCCATCCACTGGTTGGCACACCTTTGAGGGGCTGAAAACAAGGGGCAGGTTGCCAGTCCATATGGAGTTGCACCGATGTTCCTGGAGCAGGCTGGTGTGTGAATCCAGCCACAGCCCAGAGCTGCCCTGACTTTGCAAGAAACATTAAGGCTGGAAAAGATCTCCAAGATCGAGTCCAGCCTTCAATATCACTGTCAGAAATCCAGTTAGTAAACCCAGGGTTAGCAGTGCAATTCATAATTAACTGGAGACAGGGTTCCTAAAATTAACAGAACACAATTTGTCTTTTGTCTTTGCAGTTCCTAAACTTATCCTCACGGCCATCAACACCCTGGTCCCTGATAACAAGACTTCTGTCAAACAAAACGATGGTATGTACCACCACAGCAACAGGGTTTGGGATGAGGTAGTGGAAACCCTACTGAAAGAGCTGCTCTTCCCCCTGGAGAGCAGAGGAACAGGCTGGTAGTGGGATGTGAGCACAGTCCTGCAATCTCAGCAGTACTGCAGGAAGAGTGACCTGCCCAGCCTGCCCAGAGCCAGCACCCTGGGAAGAGAAGTGAAATTGTAGTTCTTTCAGGGTGAAGAACCTTTTACAAGTTATGCCAACACCTGCTCCTCTCGAATGCCACAAAGTTAAGGACAAGGCTGACGTAACAGGAGCTCATGGCATGGCTGAGCTGGGAAGGCCACTGAAGAACTGTGAAGCTTCATGAAGTAAAATTATTTCAGAAACCTCAATGGAATAGGCACAAGGGATTTCACTTTGCAACAGACTCTTTTAATTGAATTTACCATTTTCTAGATGTTTTCAGTAATTTGTTAATTATACTTCATTTAACTTAGCAACCATTGCTTGATCTAGTGTTCTACAGCTCCTTCAGCACAGCACTGGCCTGCCTGTGTTTTGGGCAGACTTTTTAGCTGGAGAGTTACTGGGCGAATATCAATTTAGTAGCTTCATTGAATTTACTTTACCTCCTCATGTCACAGGTGTCGACCTTGATCCAAGGGAATCAAGACTTCCAAAGAAAGATGGAACTATTGTTAGCTCTAACTACTTGGCTACATTTGCATACATCAGAGGTAGGAAAATTAGGCTGGGATTGTTTGGCTCATTAGATAATGGCATTCTGGGAAAAGAAAGGATCAACTCCAGAGGTTACAACAAGTAATCCCATGTTTATGGTAATGATATTATTACAATATAATCACAGTCTTGTGGATGGGACAATCCCGTCATAATTGGTATTTAGGGAACATTTCCTAACTTGAAGAATCCAAACTCTCTGAGCAACTGCAGCCAAGATATTTTTAAATTAATATTTTCAATGGGGACTGTTGGTTGTTCACTAGCTTTGAAAACCTGGCCCTGACCTGTGAGAGCACTGGAGATATCCATCTCCAGAAGTCCTGGGTTGCATACATACATGGATCATCAAGGAGTAGTGAATAAAAAAGAAAAAAGCCATCCCAAACCCAGCCGCTTCTGCTGGGAGACGAAGCAGGTTTTGTGACTTAGCAACGCTAAGTGTGAAGGAAAAAAAGTGCTTCCTACTCAGCCTGACCTGGAGATGCTGCCAAGGCCCTGTGGAGCCCCGAGTCACTATTCTTGTGCCCGCTGTTTGTGAGGGAAAGGCCCATTTTGGCAGGACGGCTGGCAAAACCAAAAAAGGTGTGCAAAGCTCTGGTAGCTTGTTGACAACAGCAGTGAGCTGCTCATAGAGGGATGGGGTCATGTTGTTATTTTACAACATTATAACCAGGCTGGATTTTTGGCCAGAAGTTTGGAGAGGCAGAGCTGGCATGGTTGGGCTGTGAGCGTCAGGAGGTTTGGGTGCCTTATGGCTATGGAATGCTGCGGGAATGGCAGCTGGGGGTTTGTAAGCAGCCTTGGCAGTTTGTAAAGTGATTAAGCCCTGGCATTCTTGCCTGCAGATCACCCTGAAAGAGCCGCTCTGCTGTTTGTGTCCAGCGTTTGCGTGGGATTAATCCTGACGCTGTGTGCCTTGGTGATCCGCGTGTCGTGTGCCACCGACATCCGCAAACTGCGCAAGAGGAGGGATCAGCTGGTGCCAGAGGCCGCCAGAGCCTACGACAGCACGGAACACGAGGAGGAGGAGGAGGAGGAGGGGGAGGATTCCTCCCTTTCGAACACCCAGGATGAAACTGATGGACTTTACAGACCTTCTTACTCAGGTTATAACTCAGCAGAGGCAGCGGAACTGGCCGAAAGGATTGAGCGCAGGGAGCAGATCATACAGGAAATTTGGATGAACAGTGGTTTGGATATGACACCTCCTAGAAATATGAATACATTTTATATTAATGAACAGTAAATGGCTTATTTTGGACGACACCCTATCCCTTTTTTAAAAAAAAAAGAAAAGAAAAAGAATGTACCTTCTGTGAAGGAACATTTGTATCAGTGAATATAATTATTTGCAAAATAAAAAGAAATATATGCAATAAAAAGAGAGTTTCATACCCTTGACTGTCTATAAATTCTCCTGTGAAAAACTCTATAGTTTTAACTCATGCTACAGATTATTTTCACTGTAATTTGGGACCAACTGCCAAATGCATGTTTAGGAATATTAAAAAAGGTGGAAAATAATTAAGAAGATATATTCTCACCATCAGAACAGACCTACCCGAGATGTGCTCCTGCTGCTGGCAAATCTGTGAAGGACAAGCTCCAAAATGGCTGCTGCGTCATAAAAGACTCTTGACGTTGCCACACGCTAAGAAAGGGAAACATGGGGTTCATTTTTCTGATCCTAAAGCAGGGTTAGAGCAAGCACTTGACCGCAGGTCATATTCTCAGGATTTTTTATCAGTTCACAATCTTCACTTGAAAATTGGTACACTAGTCAGATTTGGTTTCAGTTGGACAGAAAATTAAATTAGTAATGTATCTAAGCTGAAACCACAAGAGCCTTCCTGTCTTAAAAATGTCTCCAATATTTTAGCTGCAGCCCAGAGGGAATTTACCGAACAAAAGGAGGAAAAATGTCACTTCCTATTGGTAATACTTCATGGGTTCATTGTGCTTCCCCCCTCAGACGCTGTGTGTCCAGGTAGAGTGAAGTAGTATGAAACACTTGGAAAAAAAACAGTGACATGACTTGTCATTTCCTACTGATACAAAGTTGCATTAAGCCTGGAAAAACTTTAAAGGGAGGAAGGGACCTTGCTCAGATGACTAAGGCACAATCCTGTGCTCAACTGGAAAAATCTCACCAGCAATTAGCATCCTATCAGCGGAAGGAAGAGAGGCTAAGGAGATGGACTGAGGGTTGAGGTCAGCCAGAGCACTGGGAAACTGCAGGAGAGGCTGGGCACAGCCCAGGAGCCTGGCTGCATTCCTGCTGGGACACTGCTCTCCCTTTTCCAGCAGGAAGCGGTCATCACCTCTGCTAAGCATGATTTTGATTAACAGCTTTTGGTCTGGAGAAGCCCATGCCTTGGCCCTGAGGGTGGAAGAAGGCAAGTTTGCCTTTGGGGAGGGCTCTGGGCCAGAGCTGGCTCCTTCCTCCTGATTCATGGGGCAGGTGCCACCCATTTCCTGGTCAGATACAAAGGGACAAATCTACATCCCAACAATTCCCTCTGCTGACAGAACATTCTAGTGAAAAAAACCTGATCCTCTCCCTTTTACTGGAGCATGCTGGGCTCTGACCTGCAGGGCTGAGGGCAGGGGTTCCAGGGGGCCCTGCTCTGGTGGGCTCTGCAAAACTCTTAAGTCCTGGTGAAACTCCCTCCTGGAGAGAGTGCAGTGCTTAATAATGCATCCCTATTTACACGGATCTTCAAACATAGTGACAAACCCTGTCCAAACTTCAACTCCAGGAGCAATTCAGCAGGGCAGGGGAAGCAGCTTTTGCTCTAGGCTGGGAGGTCAAGCTTCACTCAGGACCTGTTCCTTTGGCTGACCTATTTATAGTCTGAGTTTGGGTTGCTATTTTATTCTTTTTGCATAAACTTTCCAAGTATAACAGGGGAAAGTTGTCAATTAGCGGTTCACCTCATTCCCAAATGTTCACTGTACACAGCAGTCTGAAAGTCAGACTGAAGACCAACATGGAAAAACCTGATAAACAGGTTTATCTGCAGAATTATCTGCATCTTTCTGAAACAACACCCTCTGCAGAAAAGGTTATCCAGTAGAGAAAAGAGAAAATTAATGAGAAATTAATGAGGGATGCACTTACCTGTCCCAAGCCCTGAAAAAACCAGCAGCTGGAGTGCCATAGCCAGAGTCTACTCCCTCTCCAGGCTGAGGGCTGATGTATCCTCAGGGAAGGCGCCATGGGGCAGCAGCAGCAATGCTACGGGAAGGACACTCAGGACTGGCAGTTGGATGGAATCTCAGCAGTAAAATCCCTGCAATTTCCCAGAAGAGCAGCCTAAGGAGAAAATGCTGTAAAGGAGAGCTTGCAAGTTGTTTGAACTATTTGGTTCATGCTCCACACACGGCTGTGGGAATGACACACATCTGGAAATTGTAAGACCCACCATCAACATCTGAACTTGCTGGAAGGCAACACACAATGGTGGTGTGGCTGTTTGAACTCCTCACTCCTGCCTTGAAAACAATCTCAAGTTTGTTGCCAGGAGCCCTGGGTGAGGTTGCAGGACACAAGAAATAAATCCATCTGAATCCTGGGTGAGGTAGAGAATGGAGCACTGTGGGAAAGCAAAACCATGAAAAGGAGAAAAGGAATGCAACCAGATATGGAAACCATGTCCATTCGTCAGAATAGTGATATGGCCACAAAACAACCATTATAGCAATGTTCTGCTGTGTGTATCCTTTGAGAGAGAATGGATTTTCCCTCTGGAAGGGCATGGCTGCTCTCAAACTTCCAAAAATAAGTGGTTTAAAAGAAGACAAAATACTTTTGCAAATTTGCAAACCTACACGTGATGTTCCTATCTCATCTCCTTGGATAGTTAAATACCTACAGGCTTTCCTGGGTTTCTGTACACTTTAATCTTCTTCCAGTGAGTTCATTCAATTTCAACCATAATAAATAAATCCGGTAGATCCATAAACACTGTTGTGAGAACTCCAAAAAGTATCAATGCTATGGAAAGTTTGCTCAGCTAAAGAAAAAAACAGCACCAATTAGAGCAGAGAACAGCAGTCAAAGGGGTGCAAAATCTGTGTTAAATACTTCCTATGCTTGTTTTTCCCTTGCTTTCAGAGAGAAAATGAGAATATTATAAGCTCCAGGACACTGATTTTCCTCTTAGGAAGAGGTAGAACAAAGTGTTCTGTTAAAAACCTTTTTTGCCATGCAGAAATTATTCCAAATAAATTTTAAGTAAAAAATATTTGAAGTTTTGCAACTCAGAAATGCTGATTTTTTTTTTTTTTGTAAAAAGTCATGTTACTGTAAAGTTGAGATTCAAGAAAAACTACCAGACACCAAACGTCTCTAAAAGTAAAAAAATCAGTGATCAAAGTAAAACCACCATTAACAGTTCACTGAATGGCTTCTGTTCTTCTTCTCTGCATCCAATCCTCAAGCTGTGAGTTCAGCAAACACTCGACTTTTAACTTGATCTATGTCTCTTCAACCATACTAATACAGAAAATGATGATTTTTTTACTTCCATCTTAGAGAACTGGTCCTATTAAACTTGGCTTTATTTATCCAATCTGCCTGCAAATTATATTTACTTTTGTATACAAATTTCTGTCAATCTTCATATACCAGCAATAAAAACTAAATGCAAAGAATGAAAATTAAGCACTCCACATTAAGGATGTTACTTGTGTTTATATAAAAATACTTTCTTTAAACAATTATTAAGAGGTTAACTCACTGCAAAATGACAATTAGGAAACAGCTATGTTGAAATGTGAACAAGCACATAAAAAACATTAATTTTTCCTGGATCAGTCTGTGGAAAGTGATTTCTTATAAAATAAATTACCTTCTACAGAGCACACCACCTAATAGTAAAGCAAGAATGAGAAGACCACTCTGAACAACACGAAAAATTCCAGTGCATATTTACTAGATCTCTTATCTATGAAATAGATTGACATTTCCATACTCAAATTACAAGTTTTTAATAAAATACCAAACTTCAAGAGAATTGGTTCAATTCTTTGCAGAGAAAAGTGCTACTGCAGTCACAGAAAAATATGAACATTTATTGAACGCCTAAGGCCACAGAAGTGACAATTTCAGCTGCTGTCAGAAGAACCTACCACACACAACACAACTCTTTGCTACAAACAAGAGCATCAACCGAGCAGCTTAAGAAGGGGTTTGCAGAGCTTCATCTTGGACCCCATTTGATGTCTTTTACACCGTGAAATTGCCTTTTCAGAGCATGGTTGTCAGCCCACTCGGCATTTAGAAACGAGTCGTCATCCTCCTCCTCCAGTTTCTATGGCAGAGAGGAGAGGGAGGCAGTGAGGGACGCAGCCTGCGCTGTTGGAGCAGCTCAGCTCTCGGGCACCAAGAGAACCCTTACCTTCAGCTCCTCCTGCTTCCTGTAGTAGTACAGCATCATCTCTTTTTGCTCTTCGTGACTGATCACAGGCTCCCGCCCTGGAGCTCCTTGTCCTTTCTGGAAGGGAAATGGTAAATGCTGCTGATTGCATTTGTGGTACAAAGGACAAGCTGCTACACAAAGACATCAAAAACCTTTCTTCAGACAACTGCACTGCTCAAATTGAATAAGGTCCCTCAGAACAGGAAAATAGACGCAGAGAAACTGCTGCTGCGTTCACAGAATCCCAGCATGGTTTCTGTTGGAAGGGACCTTGAAGATCATTTAATTCCATCCCCCTGCCATGGGCAGGGACATCTTCCACTATCTCAGGGTACTCTAAGCCCTGTCCAACCTGGCCTTGGAGACTTCCAGGGATCCAGGGGCAGCCACAGCTGCTCAGGGCACCCTGTTCCAGGGCCTCCCCACCTTCACAGGGTAGTGAGGGTTATTTTTTCAAGTGAGGTTTATTTTTTCATCTCTGTACCTGAATCATGCTGTCAATTTTGTGGACATCAATGGAAGACACAAACAGGACCAAGTCTATTTTACTTAAATTTCCACTCTAAAAGACATAATAAATCTGTTTTAAGGTCACTCTAGATATCTCAGGATGGGCCCACATCTTTAGTTCCCCTGCTAATACAGACTCAGGATAACACAGAACTCAGTAAAGCCAGGAAGTAAGTGAGTTACAAACCACTACAAATAAAAGGGAATTTCTTATCCAGGCAAAAGCGCTCCTGGAAGAAATGATGGACAAAGCAGAAAACAGCTGCTGCCAGCAACTGCAAACACAGCATCTTGCATGGAGATGGTGGATGCTCCCAACAACAAACAGGGTGTGAGGCAGTTTGGGCAGAGAGAAGCCCCTGTACTGCTCTGCATTCTTTGAGCAGGTCCTTCAACTAATTAAACAGACAACTTTCCCTGGAGCCTACACTTCATTGACTATTGAGATGCCACACCATTTTCCAGCAACCCTGAGAAAAAAGAGAAAGCAATATTGGTCTTCTAAGTGACAAACATATAAATC
Source organism: Grantiella picta (assembly GCA_013397955.1). NCBI lineage: Eukaryota > Metazoa > Chordata > Aves > Passeriformes > Meliphagidae > Grantiella > Grantiella picta. The sequence continues at coordinate 46,352 of VZRM01001693.1, forward strand.
ACCTGACTTACCTCCCAGGGATGCACTGAAGAAACTGCAGGTGTCAAGATTTGCCATAAAATTTTTCCGTTTGCATTTAATCTATTCTTTAAATACCTCTCTACTGTACTTCACAAAAATACTATGAACCAAGTAATAGCAACCAAATATTACTACTGACGGGCTAAGGAATTACTAAAGAAAAACTCAGAGTACAATACGTTCCAACCTTAAAACAGATGTAGAGTTTTAAGATGCTCAAGCTGCAACTAATCTAATGCATTTTATACTCCCATGGGTAATTCTCTTCCACAGAGATCAGAAAACCAAGGGCGAGGAACTCGTAGAGAAATCTCCCAGCAATACTCACTTTCTGGATCTTGACAATGATGGTTGTTTTCTCATTTTTGCCTACATAGTCAGAGAGCAACTTTGTTTCTTCCAACTGCTTTCCTGCCCACCACAGCTGTGCTTCCGATTCTTTTATAACTTCAGTTCCAGCCTGTGACAAAATAAACAAGGTGAAGAGTTGGGGGGTGTTATTTCTTGCTTTTTTTTTCAAAACCAGAATTTTTTTGGGGGGGAAAAATTCTTTCTGGAATTCCTAACCTAAAGTGTAATTTTACACTCTACATCTTTCTCCTCATACTCATCCATTGCATTTTTATTTATGTTCCATTCAATCTTGATCTAATATAAACACTTTGGGCAAAAAATTCTCCATACCGGAGGTGAAAACTACCCTCACTGATTAGTTGTAGAACAGCATAGCCCATTTTAACCCAGGGACTACCTATAACGGGAATACATTACTGCATACATGAGTTCCTGACAAGTCTTCTTTATCTTCGAACTCCATCCTAATTGGATCATGTGGAGGCAATCCCATTGGATACACAATCATCACAGCCCCTAGGAGCTGCTCCAATGCATCTTTCACCATCTCCATAGTAACACACACATTGGCCTGAACTTGTTTCTGAAATACAGACAGGGATCATTGGCAATTTAAACAAACCAGGACACGTATGACCACAGATATCAGACAGGGATGCTTTGGTTCCAAGCACTTGTGATTCAGGAACACGATTCAAGCCAGCAGAATTCAAGTGAGGGATAGAGAAGGGGCTTAAAACTTGAGAAAAAAATAGAGCACATGTGACCAGAAGTGTAAAGCTTGGCAAATTGCACAGCTCATGCAGAGATCTGTAGGACCAAGTACTTGAGAACCCTACTGGAAGCATAAAGGAGAAACGTGACACATCTGGAAGAGAAGCAGCAAAGTTCTTTCCCTACAGATTTAAAAGCTTTGTAAGTGCTAAGGCAAGGGAATGTTGCCTCCTTGTGGACATTCTTGATCTGTTTAACTGGCCAGTACAACCTCAAATACACAGGCACATTTCTTTTGGGTTGTTATAAAGTGATGAACCAAAAAAACCACTTCCCAAACGATCCTTAACTCCATCCACAAATATTACTAAATTTGTGCTTCAAAGTCATACAAAAGCTGAAACACAACAGAGAGCACTTTGAGATTTGGCAATGTGAATTTAAATGCCTGAGAGCACCATCCCATCAGGACAAACCTTGTGCTTGTCTTTAACACGCACACTCAGCAGGACTGAGCATGAGTCCAAGTGCTTGTCAAACCAAGGCCTAATCCCTGCAAGTGTTCAAGGCCAGGTTAGATTGAGCTCTGAGCAACCTGGTCTAGTGGAAGGAGTCCCTGCCTGTGGCAGTGGGGTGGGACTAGATGAGCTTTAAGGTCCATCCCAAACCAAACCATCCGTGATTCTGTGATAATCTAAGAGATTAAAACACATTTTTCAATTAATTACACATAAAAGCCAAAAGACTTCATTAACTCCAAGAACAGTGCAGAATGCAGTTAATTTTTCACCAGAAAGCACAACAAACATTTACCCAAAGAACACATCAACAGCAAATCGTTAATCATTCCAGATTGGCTCGGCTGCCAGCATTCCCTTGGAGTTTAGTATCTGATTCCTTAACCTGCTGAACCACTTGCCAAAATCCTTAAAGAAAAACATTAACCAAAATGTCAGGTTTTATTAGACTCTTCATTTCTCAACAACTGGCAGCCCTTGCACTGAAAAAGTCTGTTTTTATTTAAGATGCCCAACTCCACAGCACTTACTAGGAAAGCCCCACACACCACTTGAGGAAACTTACCTTAGAGATTAATGCCTTGGCTTCCTCTATTGTCTTCTTTATAACTTGCTGCATTTTTTTATTTGGAGCTAAAAGTAAGAAATATATTTCATAGTCGACACTTACTGTAGAGAAACCAAGCACACAACTTGTCCAGACTCCACTGACAGCAAATGAAACAGTACTAAACCATAAAGCAGTAGAAACACCACTAAGCTGCAGCCTATTTACGAGTTGGATAGTTCCTTCCTGCATTTGTTACTAACTTAAGAAACAAGCAGTATTTTTCATGGGACAAATAAACTTACTTTTCCCCAAAGACATGTGACTGCTATTTGCCCCGTCCCCAGCAGTGCTCCAGGACAGGCTGGATGGGGCTTGGAGCAATATGGTCTAGTAGAAAGTGTTCTTGCCCATGGCAGGGGAATAGAACTGGATGAGGTTTAAGGTCTTTTCCAACCCTAACCATTCTGTGATTCCGTAATTCTATGGCCTGGAACTTCATTTGGGTCAAAAGTACTCAGTAGAAAGCAACAACCATAATCCCATACCCTCCACAAGATAAACCAAGGCTCCTTCCCCGCTGGACTATCATGGGCTGTACTGGCAGACGTGCTTTTACCAGGCACAACAGCTTGCAGTTTTCTGACTTTTTTTCTAATTAAAATCTCAGTCTAACAGCAAAGACAGTTTTGCAAATACACTGCACATTTCATCACAGTTATCTATTTTAATTGTTGTAAAAAGCTTGTCCTCAAAACCAAAAATCGAGCTAAAGCATACTCATTCCCAGCTTATTTCCCACTTAAGTGATTCATTTGATGGCATTTGGTTTGGCTTACATTTACAGTGTTAAATATTCTAACTTTGTCAATATCACAAGGCTGTCCTCCCACTTACAAACACATGCTCAGTGAATCTGAGTCCCAGTCAACAAGAAAAAAAGGGAAATATTAGAAAAACAACCCGAAAATGTATCTTGGATTCCCCGGAGAAAACCAGTTCTCAAGTGTATATTTACAAATAGGGAGCATAAACTAAACTGGAACAATCAAAGTTGCTCCCGGTGATTGTTTATGTGCTGAAGAGAGATACTGCTGTTTAGGCTTGTAAATCAGCATTACCTTAGGTTCTAACCCAAGACAGAATTTCTGTGTGTCTAATTTACAGTTTGGCTATGCCATTCCAGAATAAGGGATTTGCTGTTCCCTGTTATATTATGGATTACCTGTGTTGAAAGCAAAAGAAACAGGCATTTACATTTGACTTACCAAATCCATTTCTTCGCCCCATTTCATCCTTCCTGAACATGCTTCCACCACTTGGGACACACTTCTCTGCCCACTCATCCTTTAACTTCAGCTCTTCAATTTGCTCATCTGTCAGTCCTTGCATATTGTAAGGTAAGGAAATACCATGCTCTGCCAGCTCTTCCATCTCTTTAGAGTGTTTAGAGAATCAGATTAAAAGTCTGTTATTATAGTCCATTTACAAAAGCCCTTCACAAGATGTACATGCAGGTAAACCTTGCCCCTAGCTTTCAGTTTTTAAACAGGTAAGTGTAGGGAATAGATAATAAGGGATATAAACACACATATATAGATGTGGATGCTGTAATAATGTCGAAATGTACACATTGCACGTACCCAAAAAACAACATAGCAAATGACATCCAAGGGATGCAAACCTGCATGGCACTTAGTGGCCATAAATCTTTGCTTTTTGGTATTTCCCTAGGTAGATCTTTTAAATCTGAGAGCAGCCTCAGTACGGCCTGAGACACCACACAAACGCTGTGGCTCGTGTACAGCAGCTGCGGGTGGGCTGCACCCCGAGGCCAGGCTCACCCGAGGGGAATCTGTGCGACAGCCCCACGGTGGGGCAGGAAATGTCTTTTAAAGCTGCCTCAGAAGTGAACTCAGCACTAATTCAGACACATCCAGGCGATGCACGTGGTGGCCAATACAACCTCATACACACGTAGGGGCACTGCTGGTCACAAGAGAGCACTTCCCAGGGCCTGAAGGAGGACTTTGGTTAAGGGCCTGGAGCGACAGGACAAGGGGGAACAGCTTCAAACTGCCAGAGGGCAGGGCTAGATGGGATAGTGAGGAGAAATTCTTCCCTGTGAGGGTGGGGAGGTCCTGGCACAGGTCTCCCAGAGAAGCTGCGGCTGCTCCAGGAACCCTGAAAGTGTTTCAGGCCAGGCTGGACAGGGCTTGGAGCAACCTGGGCTAGTGGAAGGTGTCCTTGCCCACGGCAGGGGGTGGGACTGCATGAGCTTTAAGGTCACTCCCAGCCCAAACCATTCCGCGATTCCCTGCTTTAAGCAGCCAGTACAGGCACCCGCAGCGGGAGTTTCCAGCGCTATGCAGCGCCCTCACTGAAACACCACAGCCGGAAATTCCCACACGGTTGCGGCGTGCGATCGCGGCCCCGTTAAGCGCTGCCCGGGCAGTTCCTGGGGGTCGTTCCGCCCCCCGCAGCCCTCAGGCCGTACCCAAGCACAGGGGCCGTTCCGGACCCCGCAGCCCTCAGGCCGTACCCAAGCACACGGGCCGTTCCCGCCCGGCACAGCCCTCAGGCCGTACCTAAGCACAGGCGCTGCACCTTCAGCCGCCCGTTGTGGATGCGGGCGGCGAGCTGCGCCAGCTCGGCCAGGCGGGCGCTGCCCGGCGCCTCCAGCAGAAAGTGGCTCTCGCCGCCGCGCTTGACGTGCAGCCGCACCATGGCCCGGCGGCGGCGGCCCCTCAGCAACAGGGCCGCGTCCCTGGATACCGGTGGCGGGGAGGGAGGTGGGACCGGCCGGGACGCTTCGGGACGCCCTGAAAGCGCAGCGCGGCCGCTGCCGCCCTCGTCGGCAGCACCGGGATCGTTCGCGACCCGCCGGGGCGATCCGCCGGGAGGCTGCCGAGCCGCCGCAGCGGTGCCTCGCCGGTGCCTCCGCCGCCCCGCGGCCGCTTCCGCTTCCGGCCGCCGCGTAAGGGCACGGGAGCCGCTTGAAGGGCCCGCGCCTCTTAAACCATAGAACGCCTCAAAAAAATCGGAGTTAAGGAGTTTAACTACCTCTTAAATTAATTGTTTTAATTATTCATAACCTCTGTGGCTATAAATTATAAATAGTGGACTGCTTTTAAATTACTCTGAGCCAGCATTTAGCAAAGCTGTCCAAAGCTACTTTTGTGGGAAGAGCCTGGGAAAAGAACTGAAACACTCGGTTCTGAGAAACGAACTCGGATCTGCTCCAAGGAGCAAAGCCCGTGAGAGAAACACGGAGTGCTGAGGTAGAGGTGGTGTACAGAATTTATGGATTACAAGGACACTCTGCAGAAACCACCAAACAAAGACTCGGTAGATGCACTGGAAATTCCCTACCAAAGGGAAAGATGTGAAAAGACTAAAAATATGGACTAATTAGCATAAGAAGTGAGAAATCAATAACCAGTAGGGGATAGAATACTAATTAATAAAAGATAATGATGTGATTTAGAACCAATGAACATTAATTTCTTTGTTTACTAAAAATGTGTAAGTAAGTGAAAAAGCTCTGTGTCAGTGTCCGCGTGGAGGATGGAATTTTGTGAGCCAAGAACAAAGTACTGCCTGATTCGCTGACACTAAAAAGACAAATCTTCAAAGGTTTCCTTTATCCTGACCCCAGAGATTTGGTATCATGGGGGCACAGAGACAGAACGAGCAGCTGGACCACAAGGGAATGTTCACTTCATGGATACCTGGGTGTCCCGGGGGATACAGCCATGGACAGTGAGCAGGAACAGCAGAACAGAGCCCAGGGAGAGGTGGGGAGTGGGTCCCACCTGCATCCTTTGTGTTTGCAGAGCTTCTGCTGCTGCTCATTGCTGCTGCCAACACACAGCAGGACCTTACTGCAGCTCACAGATATACACACACTCACACATATACACACATATCTATGTATGTGAGCTGTATATATAAATATACTGAATGTATATTTATATATACACATCAAAGGGATTCTGGAGCATTCCCTGTGGTCACCCCAGTCCTGTGAAATGCAGAGGTGCCACACGCCAGGCACAGTTCAGACAGATAGGTTTTAATCACTGCAATTAAATATTTGACAACATATTTATCACGTGACTCCCACTAGCAAAAGTTCCCCCCGAGTTTGGTTTGCTAATATAAGAGTATACCAAAACATCAACCACACAGATGTTTGCAGCAACAGCATAAAACAAGGTAACTCACACACTGAAGCACAAGTAGTACCACTGCTGCTCCAAATGTACAACTTGAATGACCTGAACGGAAAAAAGCACAATAGAAAACTCACTATCACTTCTCTAGGCAGCTGCAGCTCGTGGCTAACCGGGGGCTGTCCGAAGGAACAGTGGATTATTTAATGGATCATGTTTTGAGAGCATTTGAGCATTTAAAAAGCGTGTTGCCCTGGGGTATATTTTGCTATTCTAAATGCAATCTAAGCATGTTGTTTTACCCCCTGGCTGGCAGACTACATACTCTGCATCTGGTAAATACTGCTTTGTGTCTCAAAAGCCAAGGGGACCTTTTTTCCCAGAGGTTGAGGAAAAGCTTGTTGTATCAGCTGTTTCCAATTTGTGGAAAAAAAAGAAGTATAGTTAAAATAGTAATGAATAAATGGATGATATGGAACAATTATTTTGATTTAGTGCGAGTGTATGTCACAACAGGATTTAGTAACTGAAATGTACTGACACAGGAGATTAATTGAATATATTAATATGCAAAGTTTTGTTTCTATTTTGAAAGTAAACTATTTTTGTTGTGCCTCAAATTCAAATATAAGCCTTACAAATATCCATAGCCTCTGTTATAAATAAGACAGCTTCTAAACAATATTTGTTGACATTCAAATCTCAATAAACTTTGGCAGCTCTTTGGTAAACACTTATAAATATCAACTAACAAAATAGTCAAAAGGGAGGGAGGAGGCATCCAGCAGGGAGCCTCTTCTTGTGAAATTCCACAAAGGGGAACAGAAATGAAAGAGCTCCCTAAGCAAAATCTGTGTCCAGGATTGATAGGTTTTAGTGAGACAGTAGCTCACCCTTCTTCTCTTTTTGTCTATTCAAATACTATTACATAGGGATTTTAACAAACTTCAGACAATTTTTTGTGCTCTACCATATATACACATTCAAAATTTATACACAAGCAGTAGTGGCTGTTTATGAGCAGAGTTAAGTTTCAGTGCATTTAACAATTAATTATTGCACACAGAATAATCTCAAATGCCCAATTATTCTACTGGATAAATGTAGCAACAAATATAACCTCTTGTATCTCTGACTAACTATCTTTCTGTAAAATTGTGAGTTGGTGACACCTTGGGTGCCAGGGAGGGGAAGGGATCTGCAGGGGACCTGTTGCTGGTTGCTCTGGATGGTACAGGGGGTGCAGGTGGTTTTCTTGCTGGCATTGTACAGAAGCAATCAGTAGAACTTTTATTCCAGTCACCATCAAAGTTAAAGTCTGAACCAAGGAAAGTCTTTTGTTCAGCTCCCAGCAAACCTGGGCATCCAGCTGATTTCCCAGAGCCGAGTTGCTTAAAATCCGGAACACTCGCAGATGGCTTTAGCTTCACGTTGAAGTTCTCATCCTCGTCAAACGTCACCCACCCTTTGGGCTGGATGTTTTCTATCTTGAGAGATTTACTTCGTAAGCAAAACGTGTTTTCAGCTGCATCCACAGGAAATACAGGCTTGCTTGTGTTACAGCTGGGGGAGGGCAGAGGAGGGAATGGGTGGGAAGCAGCAGGTCCTACCAGTGTCTGTGAGGTTATCCCGGACTCCCGCCTTTCCGTCCTAAATGGGTTCCCAGCATTAGGAGTTCTTTCAGTGAATGGATTTGAGCAGTTCAGCCCAGTAATAAATGGATTTGGAGAGCTGTGTTGATGTTCCTGGGATGAGTGAAAGGTTGGAATAGGAGGCATTGCTGGCATGCGATTTACAGTATTCGAATTATCAGCATTTCTTTGCGTTGCTGAAGGCAACTGGATCAACCCCTTTTCGTTTAAGGGTGGAGCAGGTGATGTTTGGACAGATGTCTGCATCTTGGACACGAGCAGCTGAAATGACAGGTCTTCAAAAGGGTCATTGTTGAGCTGGGGTTCAGGGTTAGTGCCATACGTCCCGTTGGGATTCAGCTGCAAAGGAAACAACATGCTCAAGAATCACGCAGCTGGTTCCAGGTTATTCCTACCTCCCACTTTCTCACACCTCAGCTGAAACTTCACCCCAGTTTTGTTTTAACTAGAATGGAAACAACAGCCTGAACTCTTCTCTAGCGAAAAGCCTCAAGTTGTTAAACGCAACTTCTCCCCCTCGGTGGTTGATGCAGCTGGAACCTACTTCCTGCAGGTCCAGTGAAAAACACTAAGGGAAAGTTGGATGAGAAAATGTTTGGGAAATGCTACTGTATTCTAAACAGTAGGACAGGCAGAGCCCAGCACAACTACCAAATTAAAAGCTCCAGGTCGCATTGTTTGGGAGTTTATCACACTGATGTTACAAGCAGCATTAAAGCACCACAATGAAATGAAACATCAGTGGTATTAGTATATGCAGTCAGACATTTCTACGCAGACAGGCATCTGTAGCCATCTCCAGTACTCCTTGGCATGGAAAGAGACAATCATTGGTTTCATACTTAAAAAGACAAGTTATCCTTGGAGAAGACAGTTTTCTCCACAAAATTCGTCAGCTTTTAAAACAAAATATTCCTGGTTTTGTACACTGCTTCAAACAACAATGCAACTTTTTTACCTTGTACAAACTGTCCAAAAACGTGGAGTATCTACTTTGTTCAGTATGCACACTGACAGAACAGTGCTTGGAGCTTCCCCTTATCAAATGAACTAAGCTTAACTTAAAACAGCTTCTAAGAATTCAAATGTCACAAAAAGATTTTATGATTCTAACAGATAAACTTAATATAGCCAAACAGTTGAATTGGCTGTCTATAGCTGAAGTCTTTTGCAGAGTAATATTAGAACAAATGCATTGAGTAACTGCAGGGGAAATGTGAAAAATTGAACTGTAGAAGGAATAGAAATCACATGCAGCCTGGCACCAGCTGGTTAAGTCCTGTGGTCATCTAAAAGTACAAGATACCAAGGAAACTATGAATGCAAATTCCTCCTTATTCTAGGTAAAAATTTGCTCTGAGAAATTCTGGAACCAAATGCTTTTAAAATTGTAACAAACAGGTTATTTTATTTTTGGTCACAGTAAGTCCTCTGTTCCTTGAGAAATGTGAAATATTGGGTTAATTTGAAAAAAAAAATTGACAGTGCAATTGCATCAGGATGTATTTGCATTAAAGAGAACATTTATTGCCAACACTGATCTTTCTCCCCGAACAGTCTGAGACCAGGAGATTCAGCAGTGACTAAGCAGCACAAATGAGGGTCCAATTGTTTAATAAAAGAGGATGACGCAAAATATTTGCTCTGGCACTAATAAATGCAATCTCATTTTTAAATGCATTATGAAAGGGAAAAGCAAACTATGGTATGACAGTCAATCCATGAATGCAGACAAGTGATTTTTAACAGGGATGGGACTGAAGATGTATGAAAACAACATTCATACATCTTTTCTGCTTGAATAGATGGAGACCACATACAAGATTGGTAAATAGTCAGATACCTGTTACCCTGATGGTTGCTCCTGCTTGTGAAAGAGAAACAAGACATCAAAGGAAAGAAAATTAGGAAGGAAATCCAAGTAACAAAGCAACCTCATGTTAAAAATACCTCCAGAAGTTTTCACAAAGCCATTTTAAAACTATGAACACAAACCACAAGTATTTACTACACACTACACTAAATTTTCAGTTTCTGTTGTAGTCTACTGCAAGCTCAACCATTAAGAGTCATAAAAAAACAAACTCATTCTAATGATATATCCATACAGACACTCATTGTGCAGCTGACTGTGCTACTTTTTGGAGACAAATGATAAGAATTTGAGCAGAGATGGTCTAATTCTAGTCATCTAGTAACATGAAAAGCCCCATGGCTCTCATTCTGGGAACTGTGTTGGTAAAATCTCTCATCTATAGTAATAGCTTTGCAAGCTGAAAAAAACCATAATGCCTCTCATTCTGTGGAAAACTAGAAATGCCTTTCTTTACAATAAAGCAGATCTACTTACAGTAACTAATTCTCTTTTTCAATGTATGGATTGTATAGAGTCCTGAATATTCACACTGTACAAGCAATTATTTTTGTAAGGAGAGATTTAGGTTCTTCAGTATCACAATCAAGATTTCCATTGAAGGATGGGCTTGGAATTCACTGCCCCTCAAAAGACCTTGTATTTCTCTAAAGACCTCTCCGCAGAAAACTATTTTTTGGTCTAAGTTTCCAAAATGAAAAGCAGTTCATGGGCAAACAAAGAGATTCAGGAGAAAGAAAGGAAAAGCATTTAAAGATTTTCAATTTGAATTCAAGCATCAACTCACTGAGGACTGAATTTGGCTGGTACAAAATAGGCATAAACTGCTGTAGCATAGAAGGGCTTCAGAGGTAAGCATAAGGAAAAACCTGAGCAGCACTGAAAATGTGGTTTTGCATTTTAAAAAAGTACTAAGAAATTATGGCTTTTCCTAGAAAATTGGTGGGTTTTTTATCATTAAAGGCTAAATGGTCCCAGAGAACAGAATGTTAATGTTACTGTATGAAATTTTCACGTTATTTGGATAGGTTTCTGTATTTTAACTGACACTGGAGAATAGGGAGAATTCTATTTCTCTAAAGTATTTATTAATATATTCAATTTATTAATTTATCAGTATCATCTCCCTTCAATGAATGATCACAAATATAAAGCACCCCATCATGCAATAACCTTTTAAAACTTTTGTTAGCTACTTACTATAAAGCTTGTCATGCACATATCATTATAAAATTAAATTTCTTAGATTGAGTGTTTTTCCATCTGAAGTTGCCAAATGACAACATCATTTTTAGAGTGAGCTGTCCCTAAGTTGTAAGCCCATAAGAAATTTCATAAGAAATCCTAAGTTAAATGTCTAGTATTTCAGATGTTAGTTATTCATGGACAATACATAAGCAACTATTGCTCTCCTAGAGCCCCATGACCACTGCATCCAATCTTTGGACCCTTATTTTGGTTTCTGTGCTTGCTTTAGGGGTGCCTTACAAGTCTGCAGCATCCAAGACAAGCTGTGTTAACTTACATGGTGAAATAATGTATCTACAAGTGGTTTTTTGTACTTACTTGCTGCTGGGAGGGAGCAGGTTCAGAAGGCAAACTGTGAGACGAGCGGCTACGAGGTGGCGGCTGGGGGGGCTCCAGACTCTGTGGGGCACTTGCCTGAGATGGATGCGATGCCACAGGGATCAGAGGCTCCTGCATCCTTAGCACAGGAGTGCTGGGCTGAGCAGGTCCAGCAGCATGAGGCTTTAGTGGTTCAGGAAGCAATGGTGAGCCTGGAAGTACATTTGCAGTGATTGTCATGTAAGGAATTGTAACAAATCTTAAGGATGGCACGATGGCGATGCACCAGAGAGAACAGCAGAGGAAAGGGCTGTAAGAACAGCAGGCGTTCATGGCAATGAGACTGGAAATCATCAAAAACTCAGCAGATCTCAGATACAAATTGTTACTAAAGTTTAAGCTGACAGAGGGCAGGGTTAGATGGGATATTGGGAAGAAATTCTTCCCTGTGAGGGTGCTGAGGCCCTGGCACAGGGTGCCCAGAGAAGCTGTGGCTGCCCCTGGATCCCTGGAAGTGTCCAAAGCCAGGCTGGACAGGGCTTGGAGCAGCCTGGAATAGTGGAAGGTGTCCCCGTCCATAGGCAGGGTATGGAATTAAATGATCTTTAAGGTCCCTTCCAACACAAACCATGCTGTGATTTTACACAAAACAGAGAACCAGAAGCCACGTCACTTCTAAATGTACTTCAGTTGTATTGACAAGTATTTTGGAAGTCACTGATATAAAATGTATATTTTATATTTATAAAGATAAGGGCTTTTTTTAAACGGTAAGTTTAGGAAGTTGCTTTGAGAGTCAGACATAAATGCTAGTCCAAATCTTATGATTACAGAACAACCAATGCACAGTGTCTGGTGATCAACAGCCACACCAGCATGCTCAGACCAGAGCACCACAACCTCTGCAGTTTGTCCCATACCATGACATCTGTGGGTCAAGATCTCATGTGATCTTGAGATTAGCATCTAGAAAAGCTCTGCAGTACTTGTGGATGCTTAACATAAACTGCCAAGTGTTATTACATTCAAGAATCTTAGTTTCTAGTGCAAAGTGGAGACATCTGTTGAAATCAAAGCATTCAAACCATAAACTGTAGCTCTTCACTGAATAGTGACATTTATACTTAACTTCTGAAGGAAACTTACCCCTTGGTGGTTCAGTTGGTTTGGTCTGAACTTCAGGCGCTGGTCTTGCCCCCGAGGGACGGACATGGCTTTGTGGGGCACTGATAACTCCAGCTCGAGGAGGAACAGTCTGACAGAAAGTTGGTAAAAAGAAAGTATTTTAGGTCATCTACCGCCAAATGATTCAGGATAATCACGATTCTGTGAAAAATAAATTCTTTGACAACAGTTGCTGAACTACTTTTTTATGAACATGCAAAAACAAAGGATGTATTTTCAAAATGTGATGAGGGTTCAATTCAAGGAGAAGGATTTCTACAACAGTTTTCAACTTTATATAAATATTTACCTATGCAACTATGTTAGAAACTGTTACTATTTTGCTAGTATTAATATGATAATTTACCTAAGTCACTGAATTGTTGTAAGCAACCAAACCAATAAGAGCAACTACTTTATTTGGAGGTCTCCTGTTTCTCAACAAACAGTACTAATGAAATACACATTCTGCCTCATCTGAAGGCTGAAGTCTTCCTAAAGTTGATGGAATAGAAGTTAATATGCTGGGAATGTAAATTTAAAAGTCTACATCAGTATTTAAAGAGAAATAGGAAGCTATTCTAGATTACAGTTGAAACAGAGTAAATTACAAACACCACACCAAAAGCTGAATAAAAGACCCTGGGATAAAAATGACAGAGTTCAAGGGAGAAAGACTGTGAGACAAGATAGTTTGTAAGATTTGTTTCCTGTAAAATGTTGTATACCAGAGGACATTCTAGAAATGGTTTTCAGAGCGAACCCTATTACCCAACTGTACACAAAAATTAATTGGAAACAAGCAATGATCCTTGGAAATGGTCCCCCTCTCTCCATCTTTCTTGTAGCTCCCTTCAAGTCCTGGAATATTAGATAAAAAATCCAAACACGGGTTGAGCTAAGGCATCTTAGGAGATGGTTTTTTTAGGCCTTCTATTATGTTTTGGTTTTTGGGGTTTTGGAGACTTTTTTGGTTTGTTTTGCTTTTCCTGTTTTGATAATATGGACAAAAAATGTTGCTCTTATGCCAGGTCCAAGACAGTGGTGAAGTTTCTTCTGTACATTAGATTTTGTTCTGATTTAGAAATGGCAAATTCTGTGCTAACTCCTGTGCTAGATTGCGAGGAGGCAAAAAAAGGGAAGCACAGTGTGATAAATGAATATATTATTTTCTGTGTCTATCAATTTTTCTTTAGCAAAATTTTCTAAGAGGCCATTTTATATATCTGGGAAAGTCACAAAAAAAGATCCAAGATCATGAATTGTTCACTGTGGGAATAAATCTCTTTGAGAAAAATGAATCAATAAAATTTAATTCAATGGAGACTTTCTACAGTAGTTTTCAGCAGTTCCAGTACTGGAATATGCTGCAAAGTCAAAGAATTATCAACAAACAATCCCATTTCTCAGTAATCCTTTAAGAAGACCTGGAGCTACTAAAACACTTTCCTCTTCCCTCATGCAAGGCTCCTACTTGTTACTGTTAAGAAAAATTAGGCAGATATCTTCCATCTTTTGTTTTCCTCCATGGAGTAAAGCATTGGAATGCCCATAAATCCCTGCATTCCCATCCTTCAGTTTAGTTCCACAAATGAAGGAATGAAACACAGAACAAATATTTGCTGAAACAGCTAAATGTTTCATTTTTACATGAAGACCTTTATGAAAATTAAACTTTCAAACAGGGTACTAAACTCGGTAACATATCAAGATGTAAGATGTCAACTGCTTACATAATCCATTAATGGCCTGTAAGCAATTACCTGCCATCAGGATTTACATTTCAGTACAGAAGATAATGCACTTTATCACACCAAATCAGTAAGGACATGTAAGAAAAGAGGAACTTTGCAGTTATTTGACAGGAGACATAAAATGTGTATTTGGGAGCTTATTATGTGATTGCAGAGTCCAAAACAATCAAATCATATTTAGTATATATATGGTGATTTTTCTCCCCCGTAGTATTTTTACTCAATAGACAAGAATTGCTGAGATAATTAACTCATAGAAGCAGTAAATGGACCAGAAAATTTTGCCGATTTCTTACACCTGTTATGACTTGCAGAAACTTTGATGTAATAAAGAGCAGACAGGTAGCAGGAAAATTATTTTCAAACAATACCTACCGGTCTGGCTGTACCCGCTGAATGTGGAGGATGATTTCGAACTGCAACAGATATTAGAGATTACTGACTTAGAACTTATTTCAAAATCAACTTCTGTCTGTATTATATAATTAGTACAAAGCATGTATCTGTTACCTAAGTTATCTTTTCTTTGTGTTCCAGGGCTTTTTTGTGCTTTGAAGCATGGAAAAAAAAATTAGATTATCTGTGTTAGATAAGCCACAAGCGGGTATTGCCACAGCAACAGGCAATGTTGCATTATTACTACTGGGAATGGAAGCAAGGAGATACCAGTGAATTTTTCAAAAGTTGTTACATATCTACCAGCTGTCACTAACACACTCTTACTCCATGGCACACATGAAGTAATTTGACTCTTTTTATTACAAATTAAGTCAAATCACATCCTATTTGTTGCAAGCTAAGGACAACCACTTGTATAGGTACCCTGTGTTCTCAGTTATGTTAGAAGCTGCTTTGTTTTGTGGTATACCCTGCAGATGGTCCAGCAGCAGTGTTAAAACAGGGAGAACTGATGTATCAGTTCCTGAACCCACTCTGCGTTTATGGGATAAATCTGCTGGAGCACCAGCTTCACCATGGCCATGCTGATGACAACCTCAATTACAACATTCAAACTGGGAAGTGCAAGAGATGAAAACATTACCTTTAGCTCAGACAAGTGCACAATTTCTAACAGCAGAGAGGTTTAGGGTTTTGGGTTGTGTTTCTGCTGCTTATTTCCCAGGAAGGCAAAGTCACCGTGTCAGTGACAGTAAGTGGAATGAACTCTGTGGTGCATCACACAGCTTATCAAATCACACTACCCTGGAACCATTCAGAATGGGTTTCCGGGTACAGTTCTCAGTGATGTAGCTCCCACCCTGAGCAACCTGGTGCCAGTTCACCCTCCTTGGAGCAGGTAGCTGGAGTGGATAACCACCAAAGGTGACTTCCAACCTCAAATATTCCATACATAGAGTGATTTTGCCAATTTAGCAAAATGAACCAGCAATGTAGCCGAAATTAATTGTAGCATAGAGGAGGAAACCCTGCTGGTGACTCTGTTAGGACTTGTATTGTTATTTGCTGTAAAGGACACGTTCCTGAGGGACGAGGAAGAAACCCAAGCCCATGACTCTGCTGACATGGCTAAAGCAGGACCCATCCAGCAGTAGTCCCATGTACTCCAACCAGAATGGTGCAAGGGAGATGCTCCTCATAACTGTGTGTCACACACAGCTGGCTATCAGAATCAAAATACCTACAGTGTACTCTTCAGAAAGAGGCAAAATATTAAATTATGGACCAAATTGTTTAAATGGAAGTTTCACTCCCCAGAATATATGAACATATGTAGTTCTTTATGAGAAGCCCAGCTCCCTAGATTCCTGATTTAGTTACAGGTATACTAGTCATTCTGACGACCAGTCAGCTATAGCTTCCTCTAAGAGTCAGCCTTAAAGGCATTCTTAATTAGGGCATTCTAAGTTTTCACTTAGTTTTTCATAAATGCCTTCTGTAACAATGTCCACCATCCCTGAAAACCAGGAAGCAACTTGCCTGTGTGAAAGCTATGTTAAATAAAAGAAGAAAGATCCCACATGATAAATAGGTTCATGAAACTTTTAGTATTACAAGGGCAATAATATTACTCAGGTGTTAAATTAGAAATCCATTTCTAGAATGCAAAAATTGTTATGTTACCTTCTACTTCTCTCCTAGCTACCCCAGGACTGGGAGGAGCTCCAAGACCTTTTCAGAGAAAGAAGAGAAGCTGTACATTGCATAAGAAAAGCAGTAGATTGAGAAAGAAAAAACAGAAAGAACACTGCCACAAAACAGCTTTACACAATTTAACTCTGGTCTAGATATGTTACAGTCACCTGTAAGAAATAACTGTTTGTAGCAGCATGGGGAACCAGACTGGTGAGAATTACAAATCAGCCAAGTATAATCATGTTTAGTTACATCTATTATTTTAATTGTACACTAATTGAAAGAGAATTTCGTTTCTTCAGAATATTCACTCTTCACAAACTTTTGGCTATCCCGTGTGATCTGACACGCCGGTCTTGAACTTCTCATAAAGCAGAGCACAGACCTGTACTCAAACACGGGGGAATAAATGAACACAGCATCTACACCCTGCAACATTAAGCCTGATCCCTGCCCTTCAGAACACTGAGTAGTCTGTTTCTGCCATGGTACATCTGAACAAGCAATTTGACGGAAGCAATGCTTCCCTCTTGGTCTAATGTACTGTCTCCCGCAGAACTGTATCACTAAATTATCTCCATGCAGCACTGTGCACTTAGAACAGCTCTATCAGTTGGTTTAACAGTTCAGACTGAGAGAATGATTTTCAATCATGCATAACCATGCCAAATAAGAAATAATTATTACTTATCATCAAGCATATACTGGGTTCCTAAAATAGTATGGGAAAAAAATGGCAGGACACAGACAGGATGCAAGGAGAAATACTGAAGGCATCCCTTAGCTATGACACAGCCTCCTGCTTTCTCACCATGTGCGGGATCTGCCCAGGAGTTCTCTGATCTGTGAGTTCTCACAGAGTGGGCAGAGGGAAGGCTGCACATGAGGCTGAAATGGGATTGTCTCTAGAGATGTCAGATCTATGCTTAGGCTGAACATCTGTTTCCAAGATGCTAAATCCTAGCATGTGTTATCTGTTCTAGCTGATCCAGGCTCTGTCAATTCCCACCACAAGCTCCTGACCATGAACAGCTCTGTGACAGGAGCAGTAGTGAAGCTGCACAGGGTAGACAGAGCACTGCCCGAGAACATTCCACCACTCTTGTTTTATGCAGGATGATGACTAAAGCCAGCTCCTTTCAGGGGAAGTGAGACACAGGGACACATTCCTAAACTGGTGCACCAGACAGAGAGAGCAAGATTTCTGGGCACAAGGATTTGGTGGGTTTAAAAATATTCATTGCATGGGAGAGAAATGGCACAAAGAGATTTCACTTACTCATAATACTCTTCCATAGTGACAAAGCAAAATTATTGTGCTGTGATAACACTATCACAATGGGCAGCATAGGAATATTTTAATCTTACAGACAGTGAAAAACAGTTTAAACCAATGATAAAAGCCTTTACCACAACAATCAGGAAAAGTCCAACGACTAGTGTTAAAGGAAAAAACCCCACCAATGTTATTTATTAACTTCAATTGACAATTAGCAGCCTTTATAGCTTTTAATGTTCTCTGAAAATTTAATCCGTAATGTATCAAAAAAATCTTGGGTAAACAGAGTGCAGCATTTTAATTTTTAACTATAAACAACTGGAGCTTACAGAATCCTCAGTGAATTTTTTTTTTTTTGTAATAGCATGCAAAAGTTCTACACTTTGCAAAGCCCTGGAATGGGTGCAGAGCCTTGTTCACCAGAATTCTGAGTTACTTCTGATGTAAAATATGACCAAACTAAATTACTTAGATGCCCAAATCCTCCTCTCACCTTCAAAGCATACTGAGCCATTAGAAAAAGTGCCATGGGCGTTGAAGGGTCTGAAGGATTTGGTGGAAAAAAAGATCAAAACATGTGAGGAAAAAAAGTAGCCTGTAAAAGGCACAACATTTTAAAGACATGATCCATGTCCCTTTGCATGTGCTACAGAAATCTAAACCCAAAGTCAGCCCCACTTACACACTATGCAGGGATATTTCCCCAGAGCTTTAGGAGTCTTCCTTCTAGAGAAGAGAAACAAGTGCCCTTTCCCCACTGGAGTAATCCATAAGGACATTTATTTTGGTTCCAGCCCTAACTAACTTGCTCAGAGCTCAGCTCAAGTACCACTGAAAAGCAAAGTATTTATGCTTATACATGTACACCATGAGTGGAGAACGGAGAGCAGAGAAAAAGTGAAGAGCTTTAGGTTGGAATAATACATGACAAAATATACTGCAGTTGCAAATGATTGCATAAAAATCAAGTTCTATGCAAGTTACAACTCTATGGAAAGCTGTGTTGGGAAAGAGGACAAAAGGAGACGAGTAGTCCTGGCACAACTGAGACAAACTAGGCAAACAGGATTGTGTCAGTGCACAGAAAATTACACAGGACTGAAGAACAATTAATTAAATCTCACCTATGTTAAGTGTGGTCTATAAACTGCTTCCTAAAGCTTCTGCATTTTAACTCATTTGAAATATTACACCTTTGGCACAAAAAAATCCTCATCTCACGTATTTTTGCCTGATGCAAAAGTAGCTGGTAGTTACAGACTATGTAAAATCGTTTAGGTATTTTCTGAGATTCCTCAAAACCTTTGAAGCATTTTGTCAAAAAACCCTCTTTCCTACCAACTGAGGGGCAGTGCCTGGAAGCATTTCAGAGCCACTAACAATTCCCACTCTCTCATGTGTTGGTGAGGTGATTTCAGTCCAAGCAGGACAGCAAAATGTGACAGAGAAGGACAAAGATTACTTTGAAGAAGCACTTCACAGAAAAGTTAGCTGGGTGTATATACACCCAGGACAAAGTAGTAACAACTTTCATCTCTAAAATACCAGCTTCTGGAGAAATACTATTTCACTGAAAAGTCAAATGTAATTCAGAGGGGGAAGAAAGAAATGACATTGACATTCATGAATTATCCAATTCTACAACTTTGAGAACTGCCCATTTTTAAACTTTTGGAAATCATCACATTAAGTACTGTCACAACAGATCACCACAGAACTTTTGCTATGCAGTCATATTCAAAAACAATTAAAATCATTACCTCCAAATTCTTTTCTAGCAGGTGCAGGACTCCTACCGCCTGACAGTATTTAAGAAATGAGTGCAGCAATAATGAAAAATATCAGTACAGTAGGAGGGAAGAAAAAGAATGAGAAAGTTAAAAATCACAAGGGTCAGTTTGTTATTAACTATGCTGCCCAAATGCTTCTGAACATCCAGTTTCTCTTAGTGCTCAATTGTTCACATTGACAGATGATCCAAATGAAGTCTACATTAAAAACTTGGACATGAGAAAATGCTTATATACTGATGCCAAAATTAAAGGAACAGCAATGAATCAAAGAATGCACAAGATTATTTCTATTTTGCTCTAAAACAGATGCTATAAAAAATGAAACTGATGAGTAAATGTAGCTGCAAAATTACACATATTTAAAACTCTGCAAATAAGTTTTTATAAACTTATTCACTAATAATATTTAAATGGCAAAAATACAGTTACTTCCCATGCTGTTATTGCTTTTAAATGTACCAATTAAACATTCCAGTTAAAAACCAGTGAGCCCCAAGTGTAATATGCAGTTTAGGTTTGCACTTTCAAGTTCATCTCACAGACTTGAAAACAAGTATTCCTGAGCACCTGCAGAGGTGCCCACGTTACCTGAGGGTGGAGGTGGCCGTTGTGGAGGAGCAGGACGTGCAGGAGGAGCCACAGGGCGAGGGGGTGGAGGACGCTTTGGCTCCAGGCTCTGGGGAGGCTCCTTCTGCTGGGCACCAGGCTGGAATTCAGCTGAAGGATGGGACAGAAAACAGTGCAAAAATTCATCTCTTGGGCATTCTAATCCCAGCACAGCTTTTCTAATAGCAAGTTCTTTTCACAGAGAGGACAGTCAGTCCCCAGCCTCAGAAACAATGAACTGGAAGTTTTTGAGAGAGGGAGAACAAGAGGAATGAACCAATGATGAAAAGAAGCAGATTTCCTAAACCAAAGTTTTATCTCACGTGTTTTAATAAATTTATGCTTTTCATGAATTCCTGAATAACCTTACCAATTGCAGTATTCCAAATTCTGATTTTGACCCTTATCTGTTAACTAAGTTCTCTGGAAAAAAATGCTACAAAGGGAATTCTCAAGGATTTGAGCAGTTAAAAAAAACTCAGTTTGAAGCCATTCCAAACACCATAATTGTGTTCATGTGTTCACTTCATCATTTTAAAAAAGGTCGTTTTTTAACAAGCTTTCACATTGTGCTCCCAATTTGCAAATGTGCTGATTACAGTTTACATCTTGGAGTTGACAGGAGCAGGGATTACAAGGGGCTGTACTGCAAGAGCAGGACTGAAGTGAACCTGGATTCTACAGCCACGTGCAAGAGGCAGTGGAGCACGGAATACACACCAGGGGTGGAAGCAGGTGGCCCAGGAGTCTTTCCTGGGGCTCGGCCGGGTCTCACCGGGAGCGCAGGTCCGTCCGACAGCGTCGGGGACTGGCAGGGGCTGGAACGTGGGGAAGAGGCTGGGGACGTCCCCAGCCCTGAACTCGACGTTGGCTGCAGGTGCTGAGGAAGGATTTCTTCTACTTCAGCATTGTAGTCATCGATGTCTCCTAAAGAACAAGTCCCAGAAAAGAAAAGCACGTCAAGACTGGTTCTGGGCACAGGATTTTACGCACATAAAGCCCCAAAGTTCCAAGGAATTAGCTCCAACCACCAAAGTATCATTCTTGCATCCCAAAATTTCACATGAAGAATGCATATGTATTCAAACCAGTTGAAAATACTTTAAATGTATAATATATATTATAGATATATATTAAAGGTAATTATAACAGCGTGGACGCTGTAAAGTTAAGAAACAATTAGCTTTACACGTTATTTCCCTGGTTTGCAATTGGCAAGCTTCACTCGTTCTTCAGAAGGCTGGGCAGTGGGTTTCAAGATATCTGCTACTTGTAAGAACTGCTCGCGAAAGGTGGAATGGTGTTTAAAAAAAAGGCTCAACATGGATATGCTTTTGAAGAGTAAACTGTAATTTAGACTATATTTAAATGTTGACCAGAGTGAAGTGGATTGTCAATATATTGTTGGAAAGAATGTGATTTCTAATCTATCTGTTTTAAATGGGCATAAACTTGCTAAGTATATGTGCATTGAATTAACCACATTATTTAGGACAGTAAGAATTTCAAAACAAGGATTGCTTTATCTCAACAAACCTTCCATATCATAGTCTGCAGTAACCTCAGCATCTTCACAAAGCAAAGTGGAGCTTGTTGATGAAGGCAGCCCAATATTAATCTTCTCAAGATTCATTTCATCTTCCAAACTTCTGATCCAATCTGGATTTTTCAAGCTGATGTTTATAATCCTTCCTTGTAGCTGAATTGCCAAAAAAAGGTATGCACCAAACAGAAATCATTAAGAGTAAAAACACTTAAAGCTCAGCATTTTATTAAAAAGAAAAAAATAATTCCTGAAAATATCACAAATAAGGTTATCAGAATTTCTACAACTAAACAAAAATAATTCTGATTTTCACTTCCTTTTGGTAAGTAACTACATTTATGTAATTTAAACTGTTCATTACAACCATTTAATTTTCTTTTTGGTAGAAAAACTAACAACTCATCTCCTATGGTTCTCCTTTTCGGTTAATCAGAAAGCTCCTGGTTTTCTTTACTCTGATAGAGACACTATTTTTTAAAAGGAAAACAGACTTCCTTATAAACGCCATGAATAAAGTAATTTTAAGAGACTGGCACAGAGCTGGTCTTCCTTCTGCAAACTGCCATTCTACCCTGAGCTCCTTTCCCATCTGAACTGCCAGTGACACCTTGGCAGATCCAAGGATCCATCTGTAAACATCACATATTTTAAGCCTTAACAGCCACAGACAAGTAAAAAGTTGAACGTCAGAAGTTAAATTTTCACGAAGATTAAATACTGGCCCCATAGACGTCAATGCAAGCCGAAATTTTGACAATTTTCAAAGTTTGCAGTACAGAAGTGCTAAATTTTTAATAACAGCAGGCTATAAATATTTAAACTGGTTCATTCCAGAAACTAAACTCTGCTTTTTAAATCATAAGAAAGACCCCAAACCCTCATTTGATGAAGATGCCTCTCAGTAGGAGATCTTAATTTCTCTAACTGTATTCCTCTTAAAAATAAATTATATTTGACACTTCTTTTATATGGCTTTTGAAACTCAAATACTGGTATGTGGCTATCAAAAGGACAAAAAAGAAAGATGGAACAGTCTAGCATGGAACAGGAAAAACTAAGAATTAAAGACAAACAAACCCACTCAAGAACACTTAAAAAAGCTGGATTTTCTCTTGCTACAGGAAAGTTCAGTCATTTCTACATTACCTCAACACCATTCAAATTCATAACATTCAAAGCAGAGCTTCCTTCCAGAAATGTTACCCACATCTTGTCTTCAACAAACCTGCAAAGTTCATTGGAAACAATAATGAGCAAAATACCACAACGCTTAGTAGCACAATTGCCAGCTTAGTGAAAATGCAACATTCTCATTTTCGGTTCCTTTAAAACTATTAGCCAAATTCTAGAGTACCAAATTTGTAGAAAATTCTCAAAAATAAGAGTATCTGGAAAAATCATGTCTGAAAACTGAGACACGCAGGTATGTAAAAGACATCTAAGTTGAAATCCAAATTTTAAAAATGAAACAGATCATAACTGAAAAGCTTCCTAAGGAAATAACTTTATTCAGGAAATTGGTGGGAACAATGAAGATGAAATTTGGACTTGCTAACAAAGGTCCAACTCCAGATAGGACAAGGTGGGAATGGCTTCCCACTGCCAGAGGGTAAGATAATTCTGGGGAGAAATTCTTTCCTGGCCGGGTGGGGAGGCCCTGGCACAGGGTGCCCCATCCCTGGAAGTGTCCAAGGCCAGGTTGGAGCAAACTGGTTTATTGGAAGGTGTCCCCATGGCAGCAAGTGGGACTAGATGAACCCTTTCAACCCAAACAATTCCATGATTCTAAAAGTAGAGATTTAAAGTAAAAAGATTTTTTTTAACCTTATAAGTATAACTTCGCCATAGCTTGCAAATTTTTGAAGAAGATCATCAATCAAGTTATCATCAAAATAATTTTCTTCTCCTGAAGAACTTCTGATGGACACCATCACAGTACCATCAGGTGGTCCTTGCATTGCAATCACTTCCTGATACACTTTTTGTCTCTCTTCTGCTTCAATTTCAAATATGTCAATGTCAATCAGTGCAACCACAGGCCTTGTAAAAAACAGACATGAAAATCCTGTCAGCAGACCATCTGAGCAACAAAATACACAGCACAAATATTAAATCTTAGGAAGTAATGTATAAAATGAAACTAGAACCTGTGATCAGATGTTTTAAGCTCTGCTCTTCCGTAGTGCAGCAAAGTGCCAGGATTCCATGTATAAGGGACATCACTGTCACTGTGAAAACTTGCATTCAGGAGATCCAGGTCCTCAGCTACAATCAGCAATGAGAACAAAAGGGGGGAAACACAGTGATTGCAAGGATGCGCTATTTGTAAAAACACAGAAAGTAAACCCAAACCAAGTGTCTTACAGAACACACTCCCCCCTGCCCCCCCAAAGTTCCTACTGCATTCCTCCAGTGTCAGTACCTAAGATCTGATTTGTGGCCCTTTGTTCAGCCTCACTGCATTTACTGAAGGTCTGTTTTAAGTCTTCTGTCTCCTACCAAGCCAGGGACAGGAGCTCAGCATCCCTGGCACAGTGAACATCACTAAACGGATCCTTTAAGTCCCTCAAAGAACATTTTACACAATTGAAGGAAAGCCTCAAACCTGATCGGTCAAAGGGCCACTTTCTTCTCCTCCAAAGGATCCGATCTGTCCATGCCGGAGTGCGACACTTTTCACTGGTGTCATAGTCATCAGAGAACAGATCATATTTGTATGTAGGAGCAAAATTGATTTTCCCTTCCAGAAATCCCCTAAAAATCTGTAAGAAACACAAAGCAGTTATGAGTCATGACAGAAAACAGAAACAGATGGGAAACGGCTTGAAACTGATCAGAATTCTTTATTTTAACACTGAGAACCTGCATAAACACCTCAAAATAAAATAAAAAAACCCCGTCATTTGTTAACACAAATTCTTCACATTTTATCTGCTGAAAACATTTGACAATATGACTAAATAGTGACCCAGACAATCACCAATGAACAGAAGTATGCCAGCAGTTATATCCTTAAGCCCAGGCTCATGAGCAACCTACTGTTCCTTTAATGTCATCAAACAGGAGGTCACCCAGAACACTGATGCTGTAACAGGGCATTTTAACCTGGTTCTTAGCTGTTCCTGTGTCAGCAAATGTTGGGAATTAAGGTTTATATTTCATTTATCTGAACATGCCAAATGTTTTCACAAATTCACAGACTCACATACTTGTTTGGGTTGGAAGGGAACTTAAAGATTATCCAGTTCCAGCCCCTGGCCATGGGCAGGGATGCCATTTGCTAGACCAGGTTGCTCAAGGTGCTGTTAAATTTGGCCTTGAACACTTCAAAGGAAAAGCTGACACAAGATGCCTCCTCAAATAAATAGGTGTTAAAAAAAAGGTGAGAAAATACAGAAATACAGTCCTTAAATACATTCAAGGTATTCAAAGTGAGCTACTCACTCATTAAGTGTTTAAACTGGACATAAACTAAAACCCTTTAGCTAACTCAGCCAGCTCCATTCTTGAGTTCAACCTTGTATGGGCAGCTTTCCCTCACGTCAGAGATCCGTAAAACAGAAATCTAATTTGGACCTTACAGTCAAATCTCCATCAAGTGACAGGCTGACCTGTTTTTTTCATTGGAAACACAATTTGAAATCCAGTCAACAAAAAAGCCAATGTCAGAAGATCAATGTCAGAATGCTAGACGTTCCACAACTTCTGAGACAATGAATTTGTGTGCCTTCAGTAATTATTTTCTAACCTAATTTGACAGAGCACTTTGCTATGTAAACACCTTTGCTGAGCAGCAGGTACAGGGGTGAACCTGCCACAGCTCTGGAGCTTCCCCAGGGACATGGCTGGTACCCAGCCAGCAGCTCCTAAATCATGGAATATCATGCCAACAGTGCAATGCTACTCCTGCTCCCCAGCCAGGAGTTCTTTTAATATTCTGGCAATTTCCATAGATTTCTCCAGCTTTATAACTGCTGGAGGTTCCACCAAAACCTCTACACCTCTTGTTTTGGTCTGCTTAACAGACAATCAATGCTGTCTGCCCATGTGAACGTACATCTTGCTTTCTCTGGGAAACAGCTGTTAAAAAAAAAAAAAAAGAGTAAAAATATCCAGTGTTTTGCCTCCTGTTCCAGTGCATACGATACCAGCAGAAATGGAAGGGAACTCTAAATCAGCAAAAGCTCTGCTTGTGATCAAAGTGCTGGCAAGCAGACAGAACCAACACTACATGACTGTGTCTCCTTCTACCATCTCCAGCCTTCCCACAGAGAGCTGCAGAGAGAGAACCAGAAACACTACAAATCCAAAAGCTGTAGCTTTCTTCAGACTTTGTTATTCTGCGTTTTCTTTGCAAATAAAAAGGCTACCATTTGAACTACTCCATTTCCCAAGAGTAACAGCATTAGGCCTATTACAATTTTACTAAAGAATAACAATACCAAAAAGAACTTCTGCAAATATTCTTTTTTAACAGTTGCATCTGATAAAAAGAGAAATATTATAACTAGCAAACTCCATGCTGAGGATACAGATTTACAGGAGCATCACAGAATCGCTAAAACCAGTAAGAAAAAGAAAGCATTTTTAAGCATGGTCATGTTTTAACATACCTGTCCAGAATTTTTCTGATTGATAAGTTGGTCTCCTGCTATGAGGGGATCCCAGTTCTGTTGTCGTATTAGGTCCTTCACCTCCTCATTGGGCAAATCTATTCGATAATTGAAGTCCCCACACCAAAAAATATAGTCATGGGAAAAGAGCATCCTTCCCTGTAAAACAGCAGCATGCACTGGAGTTAAAAACAATTGAGTGACAAATTTACTACTTCCAGGTGCAGAAATTCAGTTTTTAGCTGTGAATTACATATAATTTCTGGCTGATGAAGAAAACTGAAATACATTTTAGTATTTCGTGTCTGTATGATTAGAACAACACAACCAACTGTGTGGTGTTTACACATGGAGCACGAGAGAAGTAACACTTCCTATGAAGTTTCCATTTCTAAAGAAACACAAATCAAATGAATTGGATTCTAAAATTCTTCATCTTCCTACTCCTGCCTCAGAAATCTGCTCGAAGGTGATGGCATCAAAGGAGAACAAAACACCCCTAGGGATTTTTGTGGCACAGTCTCCTGACAAACTGCAAATCCAGAGCTTTATCATTCAGATTTAATTGAAGACTTTTCAGTTACATCCAATTTTCATCACTAGAGAGAGACATAAGGGCTTTATTAGTTTGAACAAAGCCCAGGGTTTAGAGTGAGAACTTTTATTTCCCCCTTTGTTTTGATTTTTCCAGTGTCCATAAGTAAAACCAAGCAGATACACTGGCAGATTGAAATAGCAGCATCTAGGAAACTGTTGGATACAGTACTTGCTAGGAAAACTGAAACACGACAGTGGGGACAAATTTAGAATATAAAAAACCCCTCTAAAGTAAAATGTAAGACTCCTGCGCAGGGCTACAGAAATTAACAATGACAGTCTGATGACAAAATTTAAAACAGCTTTAAGTCTCAATGAAGAATTTTGTTGCACTGGCAAAATTATCAAGTATTTACTTGGTGCTTGATAATCCTTTGAGAACATGGCATAAAATCATTCCTGTGTACTGAAAACAGTGCTGTTTCCCAGCAATTTTTTTCTCATGGGTGATTGTCTCCTGTGCCTACAAAAGTTCTACCGTATGTCAGGGATCTTTAAGGTCTCTTTCCTATGCTATGTCTTTGATTCTGAATGCAATTGAACTCATGCTTCATCATCTCATCTCAGTCATTGCACTGGAAAGGTCTATTCTTTCTGCACAGTTCTATTTTAATGAACATTGTGGGAGCTCAATTATCTCTGAGACGTCTAACCCAAGTAAATCTGATTTCCACACGAATCTGGGGAGGGGAAATGTAAATAGGGCTTTGGGATGCCACTGCTGGACTTCCAAGGGAATCACTTCTCATTTGTTATGGAATTTGAACACCATGCTTACCATTGGAAAACCGAGCTTGCGAGATATTTCTACAAAGTCTTCATTTCTCTCCTTGACTTGGGATTGCCCTGCAGCAAAATGACTGCACACAAAGCAAAGGCTGGAGGTGTGGAACAGCATCCGAATGGCCACTGCACCTTTGTTCCCAGTGGCTCCCCCCATGCCAGTCTTGACAGTATCGACAGCAACATCCCTGAAACAGAGAAACAGCTATTAAACCTTCCAGTAACCCGGCACAGATGGCTCTGAGTGTGACACTGGGCTGGGAGGGACACATCCTTCTTCCAGCCACAAGGGCTACTTTTAAAAAGTTCCAACAGCCACTGAGCAGTAACAGGATAAAACCTCAGCTTTTCAAGTTCTCTGGGTGACTGATGAGGCATTTAAAAACTAAGATAAAAGAACTTAAGCAACTACTTCCCCAGAAGGTGGAACAGCTCTTTCAGAGCCCCACATGGCTCTGAGGATGTTTGGGTGTTATCTTGCAACACAAGGCAAAGCTGAAGGTGACCCAGCTGGAGCCAGCTGTGCTTACTGACCTGATAAAAGGAGCGTGCTGGGGCCTGATGAACACAAAGAGGCAGACACCCACCAGCTGCTCTGAAGCCAGCAGCACGTACTTGTAATCTCTGGAGATGGTCTTCTGCAGCTCAGCAGCCCAGAGCTTCTGATTGGTGGTGCTGGCAGTGAGATTAAAAACACCAGGTTTAAAATAAACCAAAATGAGCAGGTTTCTAGCTGGTGATTGAGCTGACTCAACTACATCCAAGAACCTCTAGTAAACCTTTAGGCAGTAAACCAAAGCCAAGTTGGGAATGGTGCTCAACTGCCTCCCAGCATAGGCTCTAGACTGTCATGACATCATAATTTCAAATTTAGCCTCTGTAAATGCTGCCTTACTTTTCCCAACACCACAGACAGCTTTAGGAGCCATGGCTATCTTTCCTGTATTTCTGAGCCTAGACTAGAGGAGTAAAATCTAAGAATTTTTTTGGGAGTTACTTCCTAGCCTAGAGCTCAGTTAATACTGGAAAATAGGTGTCCACAGTCTTAGATCAAGAAGAAATGTCCTTAGAGGCCCAACACACTATGGTTTTCAGAGCCATCACTGGATAGGAATGAAAAATATCAGGCCTGGAAACAGCATTAACTACATATAGGATGAAATTAGGAGATGACAAGCTGACACTTGGTACCCAAAAGACAAAAATCTACACAAAGACTATGGCACTGTAGGCTTTAGGTGCTCTCCCCAATGAGTTTACCTTCCCTAACACCAGGAAACATGCAAAGCAGGCAGAGAAAGCAATGGACAAAGGGAATAGGGTCCCAGCATTACATACACATTTATCACTGGTATCACCCACCACTGAAAAAATGTACTTCCATAACCCAGTCTGCTCGGAATGAGAAACCCCAACTCCACAATAATATATCCATGTAATACGTGGAATAGCAGTGAAAACTAAGACTATGGAAGGAAGGCTTCCTTTATACAAATCACAACCTGATACATAATGGCATACCAACAACACATGCTCCTGGAAAGATTTTCACAGGATTTACTGTTCTCAGCTATACAAGACATAGGAACTGCAGAACACCTCGAGCAGTGGAGAAACCAAAATTTTAAATAACATAAGACTCAAAAAAGGTGATTATCAGCCAAACTAGTGCTGTGTGGATTGGATCACCTACCTGGCATTCACAATGTTTCCTGCATTTAACTCCACCATTTCTTCAAATCCAATGGCAAATATGTCCACAGGTTTGCTTTTGCGATCTCAAGGTAAACAGGGAAAAAGTTACTTCTTGTTTCTAATTAACTGAAGAACCAAGACCTCAAATATATTCTTTTTAAGAAAGAAATTCCTTACTTAGAAAGAAATTCCTTCCTGTGAGGGTGGTGATGCCCAGAGAATATATGCCCAGAGAATGCCCAGAGAAGCTGTGGCTGTCCCTGGATCCCTGGGAAGTGTCCAAGACAAGGTTGGCTGGGGCTTGGAGCAGCCTGGGACAGTGGAAGGTGGCCATGACCGTGGCGGGGGGGGGGGGGTTGGACGTTTTGA
>VZRM01001693.1:76091-100071 GCA_013397955.1 Grantiella picta
TGGAGCGGGGGTGGGGGGGGGGGGATTGGATCTTTAGAGTCCCTTCCTACCCAAGACATTCTACAATTCTGTGATATCTGTTTCAATGTTTGTGATCTAATTAGAAAAATCAGAGCTTTCAAGAAAAACTAATGACAGAACACAAATCCTACCTTGGAATTCATGGATCCCAGCTAACTTTGGTGCATCCAGAAGCCAGTCAGTGAGGGTTTGATTCCTGAAGGCAATACTTCGAAACTGCTTCCCCCCGTTGACGTTCCATGTCCCAACACAGACTCGGATTTTTTTTGGTTTTGCATACTTATAAAAGTTCTCACACATGCTCTTCAGCACTTTTACAGATGCTGCAAAAACATTTGAAAAGACATTATTTTTATAGAGAATGTATCTTCTGAAAACTTGGCAGTGAGATCTTTCCAATATACATGCACAGACAAAGTTAAAATGTGAAAGCACAAGGAATGCAGCTTTCCCAGAGGAAAGGACCCTTAGAGACACATTACTTGTGTGGTAAGACACTGACTGACTGAAAAACAGCAGCAATTTGTTCAAAATTATAAATAGAGAAATAATACATGAAGGAAACAAATTCCATGTTTTATAAATATCTGTTGTTCTTTCACCTAATCTGTGACTCTCTAAGGAAACCATCATATTTTGTACATACCAACAAGGATATCTACCTCATTTGCACAGGTTAAATTTATAAAATCCAATCTCTGTTACAGAATCAACTTGCAGATATATTAATTTCTGGAAGTGTAAAAATTGTTGACACTCTACAAATACTAAAACAGAGAAAGTACATTACTTCATCATATGAGAATATGTCTATTGACATCACCAATCTGAATTATTTTTAAGTCAGCTGAATTCCTAAAGAGCTGCTTTTCTGAGGACAGTAAGCTGGGATTCAAAATAATTAAACTAATTTCTCTGTCCCATCAGTCTTTCCCTGTGCCTTGCTTTTATCTGCCAGATGAAGAGAGAGGAATGACTCATCTGTAAAGGACATTGTGAGAAACAGAAAGAAAAAAGCTAATTAAATGGTCAGGTATTCTACCTATTTTGAATGTTCTCACGGTTATCAGACTCCAAAAGAACAATATAAACAATATTTGATGGAATCCTTCCCTTCACTTGTTGCTGTCTTGAAAAACAGTCAGTTACTGGGAACAGTATTTTCGTTTAAACCCCCCAAAAAGATTACTAGTGAGCTGCTGCTGTCTTTTCAGTTATTCGTTTTAAGTTTATCATCTTGGCTACCAGGTTAGAGTAATAATCAGATATTCTCTATCCCTATTGGGTTTGAAAACCACTGGAAGCAAGAGAAGAAAATATATTGTGTTTGTTGGCTGTGAACTCTTTCCCTGCTGAACAAATCACACATCCATAAATGAGCCAATCACATAGAAAAGACAATGAACTGGTTGGTGTCTCCTTGGGGTGCTCCAAGCAGATCATGCTTGGGATCATGCTTTCCTCATCAAAATCCAGGGAAATGAAGTCTAGAAAACAGCAAGGAGCCCACAGGACACTTGAGCCCTCCAGGCGAGAGGCAAATCCCGAGTGTGCTTCTCACCCACAGCCCAGGTGTCTCCAGCCAGCAAGTCCAGCCCTGCCCAAAAGGCACCAAGGGTGCAGGACAGGAGCTACCTCAGCACCCAGCCAGGGCAGGGAAACAATCCTAGTAACCCTGGAGCCACAAATCATCTTTGCAGGCCTGCAGAGATCAGCTTTGCAGCTCTCTGAGCAAGTTTAATAGCAGAATCTGGATGTTTCTTGTCTCCAGTTCCTTCTTTCTCTTTTGAAAATTTAGTGCGTTTCAGCTTCATTTTAGTTACTCCAAATCATTCAGTTGTTACTCAGCAGCTTTTAAGAAAAGCTGCAAAATTGAATTACTGTCCATTTAACTCCTGATGTTGTTATGAGACCCTAATGTAAAAAGCCTTACCAGGGTAGATTCGGACTGTAGAAGTTAAATGACAATCTCAATACAAAGAAAAAAAATTATACCTTTAAACTAGCAGTCTCTCTAAATTGTAGAACGACTCCTTTGGTAAGTTAGAGTGATTAAAAATAAAAATTTCTACTGCTTCCCAAAATACTAAGTGAACCAATTGCTCTTCGGAGCTTCCGAACCTTCTGAAACTATGATCCTATATATTTCCAGTTATTTATCTTTTCAGCCTCACTCTCCAACATCAGAAATCAAATCAGCTACATTTTCTGTTATTTTGCAGCAAATCCTAATCTAGAAAACAGTGCTGCTCTTACTAGGCAAGCAGAAACTTGAAAATCAATTCTACAAAGGGACTGTTAATTTAAAATTCTGTGTGGGATACTCTGAGCAACTGAACTTGATGGAACTGTTTTACTACAACATCCAAATTCCTGTAGGAATATTTCAATATATGCAATTCGTAACCAGGTGAAACCCTGAAATGCTAAAACCCACTTGGATTTACAACTATTACAAAAAGAGGTATTCCAGTAAATAATAAAAAATAAATGATGATAATAATAATAATGACGATGATAAGTATGATTATCATTATTATTATTATTAATAACAATAACAGTAGCTGACTCCTCTTCTGGAGTTATAAAATAGAAGACAATACCATCAGTGAGAGTGTGACCGATCAGTCCAATAAGTACTTGGTTACACTGACAAAATGCCAGTGAATCACTTAATTTCAGACATACATTATCTGTGACTCAGATTTCATTCTTTAGATCCTCACTAAAAGTTAAGTAGGTAGAGTAAAAAAAGCAAAGTTGGCAGATGTAAAGGCCATTTAAATTTTCTCAACACAACAAAATCTGAATAGAAGAGCATCAGGAATATTTTACTTTAAAAAATGGTTTCTGGGAGCAAGAATACGAAGTGCTGCACAGCTGACAAGTTTCCTGCAAAAACACAAGCATGTGGAGCCTTCTAACAGTAAATAAGATGAAGCTACAAATTGTACTGAAGAATTTTACCTCTTATTCAAAACAAAGCAAAAATCCAGAAGCATCCAAATCAGATAAAAAGGCAAATTCCTTCACAGCCAGAGGATTTGCAAAAACAAACCCCTGGGAATTGGTTACCTCATTGACTAACTTGCACACAAGCTCAACTGCAACATTTTTATCTCTTAGTATTCTCACTTTTCTTGAATTAAAGGATGTTAAGGCACTGGAATGCCAGATCCAAATACCATCAGGAAAATGTGAGCCCACAGCAAAACGTTACACCAACAGACACAGGAAAAGCCAGAGGACAACAACAGCTGGTCAGGTATTTACAGCTTATTTTACTATACTATACCTGATTGTAATGATTGTTCTGAAACTACGGATGCAGTAAGAGGGAAACAAGAAAAGATTAGTCAAATAGGTTACTGCTTTTTAGGATTTTCCAGCAAACATGCTGTTAATACACATTACACATAAACATTTGCATCAGTTAAAGCACATGTTTTACGCTGCAAAATCTACAAAGTTTCACAACAGGATTAGCAAATTTTCTTTTCCTCCTTTATTAATAATAGATTGACAAATGTTGAAGTACCCCTCTAGTTAATTTGCCACCTAGCAGAGAATGCTGAGACATTTCAGAGAAGAGGGATTAATGCTCCTCAGCTGCAAATATAGAAAGGACAGCTTGCATTCCCAGGGAAAGTGAGAAGAAATGAAAATTAATTTTAAATAATTTTGAGGTGAGGCTGATTTAGCACATTTCAGACTCAAGGAAAGTTACAATAACATGAGACCTTGTGCTAAACAAATGGGATTAAAACACTCCCTCGGATTCCACATTGTATGAAGATGTGGACCATCGAGATGAAGACTACAACTGGACAATGATTTTCTTCTTGAGCCAGAGAATTTCACTGAAGCTTTGATATATTTTTTCCTCACTCTAGGTTGAGACGTGTCCAGGAAAAGGAAAAAGAAATGAAAAGGAAAATTTAAGAATGTTATTAATCCCTAAAAATTGCAGTAACCCAGAACATTATTACCTGGGATCTTGGAAAGAAAATGCAAATTTAAGTTCCTTCTTTTCCCAAATATGACCTCCTGTATTTTTCAAGGTCCCAGGAGAGGACTGAACACAGCTCTACAATTGATGCACTATTTTCTTGTCCACCAGATCCGAAGAGGATGAGATTGACTACAATCCTGGGGACCACAGAGGCTACACCTCTTTGGGGATGCAGGATGATGCTCAGCACCCTGTCCTGATTAGGGAAACCACCTTCCTGGTACCAAACCCCCAAGTCTCACGTGACTACTCTGCACAAGCAGCATTTCTTATCAAAATCTCTCTGGTTTTGATGTAGAACTTCACCCCCAAATCATAACAGGTAAAGAAATCTCTGCAGCATGTTAGTTTGGCACTATTAGTAAAGCAGAAGTAACTTTCATCTTCTAGTAAGTCAAGAGAACATAAAATAGCATTTATACTTTCCAACAGTGCTTTGAAAACAAACTATATACAGCTTTCTTACACCAAATAGTTATCAGAGATTAAAATCCTGAAAGACACATACCGCGTAAACTGCTGGTGGTTAAGAGAGCCCGTGCTTTATCTGCTAAATCACTATTTAGGGTATTTCCCAATAACAAAACATCAATGGCCTCCTGCTTGGAGCTATCAAAAAAGTTATTTTGGATCGTTCTGGTCACAGAACGAGCACCATCCTTCAGCTTTCCAGCCTGTTAGGGAGGAACATGTATAAAATATTTTATGTAGGACACTGCTCACAACACATTGGCAATATTCAGTAGCATATACGTAAACGGTGTTAATGATTTCAAGGGCTAAGGCAATTTCCTTCCTTAAGTGTTAAATCAAGTCTTCTGTGCCTACTGTGCTATCTGTGCTTCCCCCCACCCCCAAATGCTAAACAACACAGTAATACCTACAAGGCATATCTAACAAGCAGATTTAAACTGAACTAAATAAAATACTGCAGGGAGGGAAATACGGTGTTTTTTTCCTAAACCCTAGACCTTCAAAAATTAACTTGATACAGTGCCATGTTTAGACCATGACAGGGATTTTGGGCTTTTCCCCAAATAGTGAGAGATGAGCAAGCAGTCGAGTCCAAATGCCATGATACACGAATGTGTACGTATATGCACATATGAGTTCAGAATTCACAATCTGAAATACCCATGTTAAAAACAGAGAGAGCTTCGACTTAAGACCCCTTAACTTGTTGAAATAACATGCAAGTCTCATGCAGTATCCCAGAGGGAAGATAGGCACTAATCCATGGCTACAGATACACCCAGACACTGTCCCTGCACAATCTAGCCTGACTGAACTGCACTCCGGAGGAACAGTGTCCAATTACTTGGGCTAAACAAGAGTCTCCAGAAAAATGTGCTGCTGCTGCAGATGTACCCGAGGGTCACACACACCTAAATGATAATGTGACTAACATGTAAGGTGGTCTCATACTTGATTCCAAACCTGGCAGTGTTGATTTGGGCACAAAACCACTTTTCTGGTTACACGTGTTGCTGTATGCGCTTTGCCTGTGAGGTGTCTGTAAACACACACTGCTGCAGGTACATGGAATACACACTGTGATCCATCAGGGATGCTGCATGGGATCATGTTATTATAAAAATACTCCCAAGTTTACAGCTTGCATTGTCCTCCTAAATGCATATGGAAAGAAGGCAAAAGCTTAACAAAACTACCTTAGGATTTAGTTCTATGAATTGTTCTATGCAACGAGACAGAAACTATTCTTTTGGCAAGGCTAAGTGGTAGTAAACTGACAGCGTGACTTTTGGCGGACAGTGGGGATGAGGCATAGGGAGCACTCTCCTGCAATAGGACTTTGATAGGATGCGCTCCCTTCCTGGCAGACAATGTACAACTGATGATCCAAAAA
The DNA here is from genome assembly GCA_013397955.1 of Grantiella picta. Classification (NCBI taxonomy): domain Eukaryota; kingdom Metazoa; phylum Chordata; class Aves; order Passeriformes; family Meliphagidae; genus Grantiella; species Grantiella picta. The sequence continues at coordinate 81,992 of VZRM01001693.1, forward strand.
CACACTCACCATTCACATACCAGGCAATTAAGTGAAAGGAACCCAGAGAAAGCAAAAAAAGAGCAGGTAAGGAGTTAGATGTAACTAGTATTATAATACTTTAAACAGAACTGGTTTTCAGTATAGAAATGTATTTTAACACATTCAAGGTTAAAATAATTTTCTCCTATCTCACATTTCTATATTTTTACTTCTAAGAATGCTTGGGCTTTGAAGAATCAAACTGAGAAGTAAGAAACGGAACAATTTCAAGCATCAAAATTTTCATTTGACAAATGAGAATGCAACTTAAAAACTACATTTTAAAATGTACAATCAGAGTACTCAAGAGCATACTGAGTCAGGTTTCACTGAAAGAGGAGCAAGTGTTGTATGGCTTTGCAAGCATTAAAGATCAACTTTGAATAGACGGGGCTTGTGTCAGAGCTGCTGGCTTTGATTTAGGAGATGTGGTACTAATTACAGTTGTCCCAGAGCAGGGATCCAGCATTATTCCAAAGACAGCGGAGTAAAGGTATTGTCACAATTTCACAAGCTGAAACCAGGACACCTACTGTGTTTTAAAAATTAAAAATGGAAACGTAAATACATTAAATGCATTTTTAAAGGAAAAAAATTAAATAGCCAAATGAACAGCAGAAAACTATTAATTTAGGAAAAGAAATGAGGAAGGTTGAATGGGAAAGTCAGGACAAAGGGAGACACTCCATAAAATATTTACTGCAGTTTTCCTGACAGTCTGGGTGACATTTTTGTAAGAAAATAAAACTAAATATCTTGAACCAAATTCCACTCTATAGTAAAATACAAGCAATTCCCAAATGAAGAAGTCTTGTATGCACCACTCAAGGGGCAGAAAAGGCAGCAAGTCTACTTGACTTCATTTGTTTCTATGTGTCTTGCTGTGGTACCTCCTGCATGAGCAGAGAAGGACCCTGGCGCATGAACAAACCCTGGTGAATGAACAAACAATGGAAAATCCAAAACTGTTGACTATGGGTACATTGCATATAACATGCAATGACAAGCAGCACATTCTTAAGCAAAAAGAACAGTGTGAAAAGACACGCCTGAAAGAACTAAGGGCAAAAATTGCTACTGTTCAACATGTGTCTTTGTTTCCCTATTCCCACAGAATAGGGAAACAAAAAAAAGCAACATTGTGAGAAGAAAATCAAAAGACAGCATTGGAACATGGGAACAACTCAGACATCAATCAAAACAAAACAAAACAAGTTGAAGAGGAACATCACACTGTCATGGAGCACAGAACTGTTCTCACAGCTTTAGAAAGCAGGGTAGAAACAAAATTTGGGCTTTTTTCAGTAACTGAAAAACTAAAAAGAAAAAGCTGTACAAACATGCAAACAAAACCCACCAGCTACAACATGTTTAGTATCAACACTATTAAACACTGAAGACACGAACAACGTCCCACCAAACACACTTGAAAAGGAGATTGAGTGAATTAAACTGAAATAATAGCAGGAGAGGTACAGAGAGAAAAGTGAAAGTATTCAAAGAAACTAAAGCTGATTTGAATATACATTTTTCTGACCTATGGTCTAAAGAAATAGAAGATTTGAGCCTTATCCTTTAATACAAAATGGTGTTAGCTGGGAGGCAGGACCACAGCTAGGAAGGGATGTACAGGAACACGAGTTGTTGGTTATCAACAAAACCAACCATTTTAAGTAAATTTTTTTGGTTGGTTGGGTTTTGTTTGGGATTGTTTTAGGATTACAGAGAGCACATTTTTTAAAGAGAAAAACCTCCTCATTGCTATATTAACGGCAGAATTTATTAAAACCCACACTGAACACTGCTAAAACATTTGAAAAGATGTACTTTACCTTCGCTTTTCCTTCAAGGGCTCCAGTTCCAGCATAAATTTTACTGACAGAATCACCATTCACAGACCACATGGATCGGAAAACTTCCTGAAAGCGAGTGACTAACTGAGGCTTCTCAGCTAGTCCTAATACCTCCAGCTGTTTTGTTAACATCTGCAACAGGTGAAGACAACATTAGCAAAAAAAAAATCTTTAAATATATTTGTTGAAAGACACATCCTATTTGTCAGCACATACGCATAAAACCACACAAATCTTGCTTTTCTATGTATCATTCTGAGCAAACTGTCACCATGTCACACTTGAAAGACTGCATCATACATGTAATTTATCATCAGAGCCTTATTTTCTTTTGAAGACAGATAGTAAAATAGAAAAATAATTATATAGCTGTTTTGTAAATGTTTTCATCCTGAAGTTCACTAAACTAAACACAAAAGCTGTTTGCAAGTGCTTTTAAAAATCTTTAAAACCTGTGTCTGACAGCAAGAGGAAGGAGCCTAAAATAAAGGACACACAATGCCAAAGGCAAAATTCTAAAGGCTGGGCAGGAATCAATGAAACAATAGGAAACTTGCAAGACAAAATTAAGAAGAAATATACAAGAAGTTTTAGTAATTGGGTGCTTGCTCTTCAAATTTTAGGGGGTCACCCAGAGTTCAGTACTTGTCTTTTAACTATCTGTGTTAAATAAAATAAGAATTCATATATCTAATTTAATAGAATTTTAAAATTAAGTAAGCAGCGCTTCAGGATTAACCATTTCCCTTCTTATTAATTAGTTTTTTGTTTTTAGCTCTCATAGTTTAGTTGAAATTGTAATTTAATCTCATTGCTGAAAAATCTGGCACAGCTGGTTTTTTAAAACAAAAGTTATATTTATCCAGTTCTTAAAAGGATATGAAAGTAAAAAACAGCTAGAAAGCTAAGTTTGAAATGTAAGTACTGTACAAATCAATAACGTAGAAAGATTTATTCTTATGCCATAGAAAACTTGTCTTAATACAGCAGCTAAGCACTACATATTCCAGAATCAGATATGCCTGTTCTACAACCAATGCCTTGTATAGCTCTCACAGAAATCCCTCTTAACAAGAGCATTTTAACTAAATAAAATTCAGAAAACAGAAAAATAATGATTTTCCTACATTTGACCCTACAGCACCCATATTTTTTTCATTTTCAAACATGTTGAAGGTCTTCTCTATGGAAGTCAGAAACAAGAAACATCTCGCAGTAGAAATCCACCTAGAAAAGTTCATTCACCTTTCCTAGGGAAGGTGACACTACTTTGACAGCATAAGTGCCCCAGAGGCAGCAGCTGGATGTGGTTTTCCTACCTCCAAGCCAAAGAAGGCCTGCACACTGTTTGTTCTATCCAGACAGTCCAAGCAGTTGGTTCTGACAGTGCCGCTCTGGGATCTGCGCCAAGGACAATGGAAGAGAGAAAACAACTGAAATAACTCATTAAACACACATCTCCCCAACACAGACAGGGACAGGGAGATCTGAACCAGAGCAGTAAATCAGGGCATTGTCAGCGGGACGCTCCTGCCCCACAAGGACATTATAAACATGTCAGCAACAGAGGGTGAGTTTCAGGGGCTCACTGAGCACAGCTCAGGCATTCTCTGCAAATAACATTAGTCTGCAAATAATATTAGTCAAATAACATTCTGCTTCAGTTTCTCCCAATCCTCCTTGCTTGCTTGGTTAAAGTGTTATGCAGAATTAAGGTAATTAAAATTTCTTTTCAAACAATTCAACTAAGACACTTCCAAATAACCTCAGAGAGAAATAACTCTTAGTTACAACAAAAATGAAAAAAAAAATACTGAGACAGTTCTTGGATTTGTTTAACTAAAAGTAACAGGAATTTGTGATATAACTAAAGCCAATTCCAACTCCTCATTACTTGCTCATAAAAATGAACCCTCGTAAAAAAAACCCTTTAGCTCAAGGGATGTTTGAGGTCCTCAGAACTGCTCCACTTCCTTGGGGAGAAGCCCAGTAACTCCTGCTAGAAAGCTCTCAAAAGGATCATGTTAGGTAACATCCATGTGCTGCTTGCTCAGCTAGGAGTACAAAATTCCACTGGCTTTCCCGAGGACAGACACTTATCCCTTACTTTTGTCATTCCCGCTACACCGGAGTCAGTATGGTTTCAGCACATTTACTTGGAGAACTAACCATAAACTCTAGCAAATTCTGAAGAACTTTCTTCAAGAGGTTTTTTTTTTTGGCATTACTATCTCTGCATTTGACTTGAAATTCAAAGCAAAAAGCCTGACATTTCCCAAGGGAGATGGTCCATGAACTCATAAGCATTATGATTGTATCTTTTATAACCGCAAGTCTTCAAGCTGTCACAAGCCAAAACCTATTTTGCTTTCAGCCCATGGCATTCTGAGTTGTGATGGCATTATTTGAATCCTCCAAGAAAAAAACCCATGCCACTTTTAAAGCATTTTGGAGCTCATCCCCTCATCATTCAGCAACTCCTTCTCACTCACCACTTTGCTCTGCATTTGTTAAAACAAGGAAAGGTACGAAGGAAGAGAGAAGAGAAAGAATGTTGCCTATTTCTAGCCCTGCTTCTCTTTTCCTGCTGAGGTAACTGCAGCCTTTTCTCCAGGAATCAGGAATAAGTACAATGCATCTCAATCCTGCTTTGAAAGAAAGGAATCTCTCAAATGGGGGATCCAGGCGCAGTCAAAAACACTGCCCTGAACGCAAACATTTACAACACACAAAGTGCTATGTCCCATCACTGAGGGAAATATTCAGCATATTACACAGGCAAATGGAAAAATAAGTCATTAATTTCCTGTGGCTGCCTGCTAGAAAAAGGACAATTCACCACTCTCACAAAATTGTGAGGTTAAAGGCCTGAAATTAATTCTTGCCCCTTGAATGTCTCACAGAGATCTTCCTTGAAGATTTTTAAAGCATACCCAGAATGAGACAAAAATCTTACCAGAGTAAAATAGGTAACTCATATTTCAGCTGTTAAGCATCACCCTGGATACCCTAAAACTACAGTAACAGAAGTAATATTCTTTCTCTTATCTTTTTACTGAGGGGTGAAACACATCCCAGCACCACAATTCAATCTGAGGAAATGCACAGAAGTTATACACACAAACCTTTTCACTTCCTTTCCATCAAAATAAAAAAATCCACACTCTAAGAATTTCTGGACTTGAGGCTTAAGTACACTGTGTAGTTTTTCTGCCTTTCCACCTTTAACCATCTGATGATAGTCGAAGTTCACCATTTTGATATCAGCTGAATGTTCTGATGCTTTCAAATGGCTCTGGCATTGTAAAGGGAAAAAAAAAAAGTTTAAACATACCAGTACCTGAACATACAGAATGAGGAGCTAAACAAGAGATTACAAATATTTTAAAAGCTGTTTTATTAGCTTTCTCTTAGGTAAAATGGAACATTTTATCACTGTTCAACAAATCACTCAGAACGTTTTAATATTTCACATGTATTTTTGTTTCCCTTGCCACAATCAAAGTCAGGTTTTTCCCTTACTATCCCAGGGGTCACCAAGGCAGCCCACAGCCTCTCTTCTGCTGTTCAAACACTTTCACTTGCAAAAGGTTGTTTCAGTGAAATCCCTTTTCACCAACAGTCACTGACATGCCTGTCAGCAATGGGGATTGAGTAAACACTTCATCGACTACCACTGCCAAAAAAACCACCCAAGTTATTTAGGTTGCTGTGGAGAGTGGCTTGAGCAAAACTTTCCCTAATATTCCCTGAAAAACCCTTAAGTGCCCCCACAGTGTTTGTTGGCAAAGCCCTGGGCATCGATGCACATCTGGGAACACACACGTCTCCTACCAGGAGAGATGGATACAGCAAATATCCCAGCGAATGCCCCAAGCTATTCAATCACTACAATACAAAGGGAAAAGGGAGAGGGAAATAACAGATGGCTCCTGACATGTTCTCTGGCTTCAGACAGAACTCCTCAAATGGTTGGTATTTATGAACTGCAATGTGAGGTTTTCTTTTAACCTAACCAATGGGAATTAATGACAGTGGCCACTTATAGTTAACATCTTCTGACCAAGCATTCCCTGCTAATCACAGAACAGCATCCATGTTTAAATTGATAAGTTGTGCTTTTAAAAAAATAATAAGGGATATATTCATTAACTCCAAAAGAAATATCCCTAAAAAGAAACATCACAGCAATAAATATCATAAGGTATCATGTATTTATTCATCAATTTTATAGTATAAAAAACATATTATCAATAGGACACTAGTAAGCATGCAATATAAAAATAACTTAAATCCCTCAACATTGTCTACATTGCTGTTGTAATTTTTCAGTACAATAATCAATCTGAACAGAATCAAATAGGAATTATATAGAGAGCTTTTAACAATTCATTTCACATCACGTATCTTAAGCAATGCTGTTATGATAAATCCAATCTTAGCTCCCAGGACACAGCATACCTGGGATTTAGTTTCCAAAGACTATGTAAAAGCTTCATTGCAAACAAGCAAATTCCAAGGATACACCCACGGAAAAAACTGTCATACTCACCTGGAAAGCTTTGCTGAGCATGTGCTCCCCTTCTTTTGCCCCAAGTAAATTTACAATAATTTGTTTGCCATACAAATTTTTGAGAGTTTGGAAATGCCTGTTAACAGAAGAAAAATTCCAGAGTCATCTTCTGGCATGCCGAAAATGAACAGCAACACCTGCAGCACTGAGTGAGATGTTGCAAAGTAGTCAGTATCAATTTTATTCATACTTTCTAATGAAGCATTCAAAGGCCTAAGCAATCCCCAGCCAGTTCCCAGCTTCACTGAATCCCACATTTCTACAGACAAAGCCTCCCATTTGGAATAACATATCCCATCTCTGTGATGCAGCAGAAGTTATCAGAGGTTTGTAGTGCATTAATAAAAAGTGTAGATGTTTTTCACCTGTCAAAAGCTGGTGCATTCGCCTCAAAACCCCTTGACATCCTGACACGATGGGATCCCACCTACAACACCAAGATTACATTAAATTGTCTTGTTCTGAGTAAAAAGCATGTAAATGTTTCAGCAGTTCTACTGCAAAATGCTTATATGCCTAAAGAACATAGAGGCCCTGTAAGGCAAAAACTTTTTTTAACCTTTCCTGTAAAAAATATGTCACAGTAGTAGCTGCTGAACCAGTTGCTCTTTCAAGAAAATTGTGATGAAATTCTATGACAGTAACTTGATCCTTATTGACTTCTTGAAAAGACTTCTCAAGAACAATTCAGAAGAAAACATCCATCTTTGGATGCCCTGAGATAATCCATTTAAAAGAGGAAGAAGTCAGAACTTCAGAGAGAAGACATGGAAAGAAGAATGCACATTCAAGTCGTGTGCACAGCAACTTTTAGACTTAAGAGGAGCAGGCTTGGTGAGTCACAATAGCACCAACATGGACCCAAAGGATCACCTCATCCTAACAGGCAACTGAGAAGAAGAGCCCAAAGGCTAGTAGATGTTTAAGAAAACATGAATAAGAATTATCTGTATAATCAAATCTATCTCCTGCTTACCTGCAGTCCTGGCTGTTCCCAAAATAATGGAACAGATCCTCGAATCTGTATGAAAGATGACACAGAGTCATCTAAATATATAACCTGTTAAGGAAAGTAAAGCATAGTATTAATAATTACCACACAGTAAGATTTTAGCTTTCTTAGCCTTAACTAAACATGGAACAAATAAAATATATTTACGTATTATATTTTCTACACTACAAGTTAAATATTTTGTTTCCTAAACTTCCCTTTATCCCCTCTGAACAATTCCTGCAAAAAGTTCCAGTGCTCTCACACTCCCTCGCAAAATCACAATTGGCAATGTGTAAGGAAATTCAGCTTTTATTATTCAGGCTTGTGTAACTTCTGTGCTAGGAGTATATTTTAAACAACTTCATAAGACTTTCCTGTAGGATCAGTTAAAATGAACACCAGTGCACAGAAAATCACCATGAAGCCTACTCAGAAAACTTACACAGATTTTCTGCATCAGAAACCAACATATCACAGTCCATGAAGTATCTAGGAAAGAACACCTGAAGTGGAAAAACACGCCACAGCCATTCAGTGACATTGGCACGTCAGGAAACGTGGGTAGAGAAAGCTTAACGAGAGTGCTCTGATTAAACTCCTGAAACTGGAGGTGTATAAGCAGAGCCCTTCCTGGACAAAGTCCTCCTTCTGTCACCTGGGTTCTAGAAGGAGTCAGTGAGTCAGACAAAGAAACCTAGGAGCATGGACACGGCTGCAGGAACAACCCCTTGGCAATAGGTTATCATGAAAAGTGAGCCATGGAAGGCCAGCAAAGAACGATTTAGCAGGTTCCCACACTGCTGTGTAACAAGGGCAGAGCTATGAAACCCAAGGCAGCAGAATTACAGTGGCTTTACAAGCTGCCTTTCAGAGGAACTGTGCTTAAAAAGTGCCCATAAAAGTGGAACGTTTTTATCTTTCCTGAGCCACGAGGCTCTGCTGTTTTGGTATTTGCCAAAATGTCCTTTTGCTTGTTTCTTTTACTTTAAATTAGCTCAGGCCAGAAGTGGCACACGCTACCACGTGGCTCAAGGGGCTCAGGGGAAGCACAGCCACCCACAGGAGTTCAGCACCTTCTTAAGCTACTGCAATTCATACCCAGGCATGCCCTGACCTTAAGCCACACTAAAAACCAAGATCATCAAATTACGTAACCTACTTAGCTTCCTAATTTAGCATCAAAGAAACTATTCCAATATCTGTTGGTGGCAGGCTTGACTCGTGATTTGTTGATTTAGAGCAAAGATCTAACCACATGCAGGCTTATATTGACTTGTCCACCCAGCTATGGGCACTGGAGCATAACATACCTGCTCTGTTTCAACAAAATTGGCAACGTGACCATCATCATTTGTTCCCCGGACATTAAACCTGGTGCCAGCCCGTTCACAGCTTAGTCGTGAAATGAGACAAGCCTTTGCCTGCTTGTGAGCTGCATAAATTGTCCTTATCTCCACTCCTCCACACATGAGACGCAACAACCAGTCATCACAGCTCACACCGTAGTGCTTCAGATGTAAATGCAGCGACTGGTTCCTATCAGGGAAAAAATAACCATCAAATAACTGGAAGGAATCACAATCCAGCTCAAACTGTTAGGCCAGCTACTAACTCCTTGTATTTTATACCTAACATAAATAAAAACAGGAAAATAAGTGTGCTATAGTTTTGTGATATAACTCTCATTTAAATGTTCCTGAAATAGCAAAGTTTTCAAGAGTACATCTTAAAACATTTGCACAATAAGAAGATGGAGTGAAGCTATGAATTTCAATGACCTTAAAAAAATAACCCTTACAGCCCTCACTTGTTACCCAGCAAAAAACAATCCAAGCTTGTTTGTATTTCTCTGCTCAGCCTTGTTTTGAGAAGCCAAAGATCACAGAGTCTGGGAAAAGCAAGACAGAATTCCAATGACAGGGTTATTTCGTAGTAGGTAAAGCACCATTCAATCTCACACCACCACAAAATGCAGCTAGAAAAGAAATTCTTATCAATATACATTGAATAATTTCATCATATGCCACCACAATGCATCACTCCCCAGACAGGCCGCCAGGAATATATTTCCAGCCAATTGATTATCAAACTTCTTTAAACACCAATTTCAGGGTCAAGCGTTGGTACTTTACATACTGCATGTATCATTCTCTAATAGCAATTACTGCTCACGTGAAAGGAAGAGCCACAGTTTGAATGTACCTGTCCATTTAGCAGCACTAATTATTGCCCTATTAAGTAAGCAAGATAAAGTTTGGGTCTTGTGAGGTTTTTTTGTATGCCTCACTCTAGTGGGGCTTGGCTTTCGATCTTCTTTGGAAACATTCACTTGTATAAAAAGGGAGTAAAATTTCCTGCATAGCAACGAAAAAGCAAACTCCAGGAAGATGGCTGCTTGTGTCACTGCCCAGAAAATACTACTGCAATTGCAAACAGAGTATTTGTCATAACAGTGGTAAGCTCTTTAAATTTTAGCCTTTTCACCCTAAACCTAAGTATACAGGTGCCTTACAAAAGGACACTGAAAGCAAACAATATTCTTTTCCTGGGCTCCCTGACCCTGGAAGTTTGTCACAGAAAAATCCCCAGGAAGCTCACTGAAGTGCATATGCAGAATACTTCCTGTTCTTGACTTTTAGTGGTTACATTTCTAGATCTTGGAACCTGGACATTCCATCTACCTCCTGTGAGGACTGGTTCTGAAAAAAACAGAACCAGGTAACTTCAGAAGTTTTACAACAGGGGTCAGACCCAGCCCAGCTTATTTGGACAAGGTCAACAGGCATCATTTCTCAAGCCTTGAAATACTGACAGATCAATGGAGAGCCAAGCCTTTTTCCAGTTGCAGAGACAAACACCAAGGTTTCTACAAATCCTGTAAATCTACATCAAGAAAATAGTGTTCCTGAAGACCTGAGCTTATTTCCTACCTTAATAGTTTTGTCTTATACTTCACTCTGATCAAATTCAGTCTACCTGACTGAAACAGCAGGAAAGACTAAAGAGGCATTTGATCATATGCCAGAGCTGGTTTGGTGTATTGTGGCCAGAAAAGGAGGAAGGATGTAGCTTTCCACCTGTTCTAACAGCATAAAGCCAGGTCTTCAGCGCCCTTCCAAGGTTTCTGGACACAGAGAGCATTTTTAACAATGGCTGAAGACAAGGGACCAGAATTTCTGACATGATAGTGTGAATTATTGGCATTATTTAAGGTGCTGATTGGCAGAAACAGCAGCAATCCTTTTACCAAAAACTCTTTGTGTGAAAACCTATACTTTATTCAAAAATATCCAGTAAAAGGACAGTGACTTCAGCAGCCAAGAAAAGTGCACTTTGTAGCAGAGCCTACCTGCTGTGTCAACAAAATCAACAATATCACAATTTTCTGAGTAGCAAAACCTTTGAAGTGCTTTCATATGTTGGAAATCCCCTTGGAATCTATCTGTAAACATCACACCATCCAGAATGTTGAAAATAGTAATTTTTTTGTCCTTTGCAGCTTCATTACCACGCTCATTTCAAAAACTGACACAATTGATGAGGAATTAAGAGGCACCAAAACTGAAACACAACATCACAGCAGACGTTGAGATGAAAACACTATATAAGCAGTGAAAAACCTGCGTCTTCCAGTTAAGAAACTCCAAGTGGTCATGGAAACATCATGTCATTAATAACATACTTCTGCCCGTAGAGTTCAAGTAATGCTATTCTATCTCCTCAAGATTTGTGGGAGAAAGGTGTACATGTAAGAGGTGAGAAAGACAAGGATAAAAACTTGCCAGGCATTAGTTTGCAGAAGGATTCATTAAGCTATGTAACGCCTGCTGAACCAATTGTGAACTCACCAGAAGAACCTGTTGTCAGTGGTGTGCTCCTGCATGCTGCGGTGGGCACTGAGACTCAGGTCTACGCTGACACCAGTTGCAGACCACGCAAAATAAAAGTTTCCAGAGTTCAACACTTTGCGCACTTCTGAAATACGATCCTCGTCCGTTGGGTCAAGTCGCAGTGACACAAACTCGGTGGAAGTAACTCGGAAAACTTCAGAGTCCTGAATCTTTCCCACAGACATGCATCCTGTTACTAGAACCAGATAATGTAACAGTGTGTCTCCTGCAAAACAACAGAGGGCATAGGTAAGAGAATGGATCTTAGCAGCAGAATGGATCGTAGAAGAGCAGGTTGATCCATTTATGTGCTAAAGGCTCACAAGCCCACCCCAGTTTGCCTGACAAAAGTACGAAAAGAACCAACATCAAGAACACATTCCCAAGTTCTACAGAAGAAAAGGAGAAACTAGACTGCAAAGAACAGGGCTTGCAAAAACAGAAGTTATTTTTGTCCACTCCTCACTTCTGGGAGTGCTCTAAGCTTGTGAGTTACTCTGCAAAGAAAAAAACAAACCAAACAAACGAATTTAAAAAATGAGCCCAGTTCCTTTTGCAAAGATCCAGTTTTACAGGAGCAGCACAGTATTCTTTCCCAGATGCAAAATTCAAGTTTCATGTGTCTGACTCACCGAGGTTCAATCTTAAAACACCCAAGAGCCCATACGCATCCATGACTTTGGAGTACATATTCTTGATTGTGTCTTTTTCTGCAGAAGCTGTGGAGAGAAAGCATAAGACTTGCTGATGTAAAAACCCCAATAATATGGCAGAGAGAATGAGCCACTCCAAACTGAAACCCCGAGGGATTACAAAAGCAGCACTTACGTGATGCCTTCTGGAAAGAAGTCAAAATGTATGAGCATATGGCGCTTCATAATGGAAAATGAGGATTTGATTCTACGACAAAGTGTTTTTAAGCAATAAAAAAACACTTGCAAAAACTCCAAGTGATATTAAAGGAGAACACTGGCATTTTTAATACATCATATCTTATTATAAAAAGCATCTACAACACAGGCAATTAAGATTACTGAGAATGCTCTCCTGTAATTAAAATTAGTGCTAAATGTTGCTTTTTTCATTAAAAAATTTACCCTTTTTCTCCAAGAATAAAACCGTGATATGACAGCATTACCTCTGAACAAGATTATCACAAGCACATTTTAGCTATCTTAGATGTATTCCAAGCAAATCAAAACTTTTGCAGGTCTGCAAAAACTGGAATTTAAAAGCCATGTCTTAAATGAATTAGGAAGACACAATTTCCAAAGACAGATTTGAAAAAGAAAACCCAACCCAAAGAATGCTGTCATATTTCAGAAGAAATTAAAGTACATCTGGCCATTGCTCTCCTGGGAGTTAAGTGTGCACTTTAACCCTTTCTTCAGCACCTGAACAGCCAGAGCCAGAAGCCTGGCTGCAGAGCCAGCTGAGAGATGCTGCAGAGCAGCAGGATCCCACCAGCCCTGGACTTTTGCTTATGACTGAGACTGCACCGCAAGGGCAAGACTGACAGTGCCAGCTTTGCCACTGGATCTACAGGGATCAAGATTCTGCATTTACCAAGGATCAGCACCGTTTCACTTGGATACTAAAAACCTCAGAATACGACATGAAGAAGAGTAAATCAAAAAGCCTATTACCCTAGCATTGGGCTGTGCTCCCTCTCTCTCACATTAACTATGTAATTTAAAATAAAATCTGTATTTGAAATTTTAGAAAAGCTTTATTTTACTTAGAATTGCTCTTCCTTACAAGTATTCTCTAAGCTTAGCACAGCCCTGTCTGTGCACAAGCCTACCCCTTCTGCTCAAATATCCACCAGCTCTTTTATTAAAGTGGATCAGACAATTTAATGTAGGTGAAACAATTATTTAACCAGAGTTTGAAATCCAGCCTCACTCAATGTTTTATTAAGTGGATTTTAAAAAAGTTTATTGACCTTATTGCTCTGATACCTATTGCACTAATAGTCCTGTAATGAAAAGAGTAATAGCAGCAGGAGGATTCATTTCTGAAGTTCTCACCCAGGACAAGTGTTCAGAACCTGTATCCAGCCTAAAAACATTTTGTCAGCATCATCAAACTGTGTTTTTCTTAAACAAAAAACCACTGGGCTGGCAAAAACTTCTGAACTTCAAACCTTGGTTCTTTCAATCCATTTTTTAGAAAGGATTTAATGATGCCAATGTACTCTTCTAAACTCAATTTTCCATAACCCAAAAGCTGCTGTGTTCTTCCTCCACATTTGAAATGATTATGGAAAGATCAGGTTTCATTTCAAACTTCTTGCAGAATTTTTCTTAAAGGTGCCCACTGGGATTTAATGACATGTCAGAACAATGCCTTTTCTATCTTCTATGGATTTATTCTCTTTTTCCATTGCAGAGAATGCTAAATATCCTTGTTAAGCCATAATAAGTAAATGCCCAAAGCAAATTCAGTAACATGGGCTTTGCAAATTCAGACCAACAAAAAAGGCAAGTAAAGGCTAATAAAGCAGCAAAGGGTTACAAAACCAGCCAACCAAACAAAACCAGAGAAACTTAACTGTGGCTAGTCCATTATTATTTTCTTAAAGTTCCCAAAAAAAACCCAAAAGCATTTCAAGCTGTGTGTTTCAGCTACCCTGGACATAACTCAGTGTGAACTCAGCAAAGCTTTTCCCCAGCGACCATCTAAGTGCTTCTATCTCACACTGCCTGCACTTTTCCCACCTCGATTTGCTTTTTAATGCCAAAAATTCACATGGGAAAATGTCCAGTATGGTATCCCATCCTCCATCCTGCCCTGGTCCATGCTCACCCATCCCAGGCTTCTGCTTTCGGGGCAGTGCCCAACAGGGAAATTCCACTGGTCAGGAGTGTTACAACATCAAGAAAAAGCACTTGAAGCTTTTGAAAACCAAGATGAAATCAGCAAGAGACAGCTACACCACAGTCCTTTCCATTCTCTTCGCATGGGACTCTATCCTCAACAGGCCAAAGTCGGCTCTCCAGAAGCCCAAGACATCAGGCCTACTGACCCCCACCCATAGTCCTCCAAAAATTGAAACATTTTATCCTGTCATGATCACTGTTAAGCAACATCGAGAAACCCAACCCAAACAAACAAAAAACTCCACAAAACCTCAACACTTATGAAGTAAAAATCAATTTGTAATGTACCTGTGGAGAAAGCCAGAAAGCCTCATATGCAGTTTCAAGAGGAAGACAACAAAATTTCAAGTCAGAATCTATTAAGGATTAACAGGTAACAACATTTTAAAATGTCATCTGTAATAAGCACACCTTATCAGTCACTGACTCATTTAAGAAAGGTGACCAATTCAATTATTTTAAAGGGGTATGTCAGCCCTCCCAGCATTCCACAAATGAAACCCCATCAAAAACCCTGTTTTCAGGATAATCTGGTTCAATGTGTATTCCACTTCATTCCAGATCCAGAAATCAGTTTCTAATTAAAAAGCTCAGAACACATTAAAAGTCACCATGTAGGCTTTCTATGGCTTCTCTTCTTGGTGAGCTCACAGCCATGAGACGACACATTATAAGTCAGTGGCTACAATTTCCAGATGGAATGTGGGACTTGGAGCTAGGAACAAAATCACAGTCCTGAAATTATATGCATTTCCTTCAGACCCAAAACTTCTCACTTAGGTTAGACAAGAAAAAGTCCATGCTACTGTCACTTTAAAAGATTTAGAATCTGAAAATTCTGAAAAAAAATCTGAGAAATGTATGAATGCAATTTGGTTTTGAGCTTTTAAGACTGAGGTTTTCAAGGGTTTTGTCAAATTGGGACAGTTAAATTTTTGGTATTTAAAGTAAAGCTAACACTTGAGTATTTTAATGTCACACAGGTGACATTAAAATCAGAATTCAGTCACCATCTCCATTTATTAAATTAACTAACCAAATAACAGTTTTATTACTTTTGATACCTCTTTTATTGACACACTGCTAGTTTAGTCTCAGCTCAGGATGCTGGGGATGAGGGGTCCCTGCCAGATTGCTTTTCAAGGCCTGGTTAGACCACCTGGGTTTAAACATGCAGAAGAATTTTCCTTCTAAGAAGTGGTATGAATAGCACTGCAAAGCATGGCAGTGAAGAGCTACCAAGGTGCCTGCTGCACACAGGTTACTACAGCTCTTAGTTGAGCTCCAGAGAGCCCAGCTGGGCACTGTGCCTCCTCCTGCTCACACCCGCTCTCTCCTCAGCCTTCCTGTGACACTGAAGTCCAAGGCTGTGCATGATGCTCCTGCTCGGTGCGCTCACGGCTCAGTGTTTTCCCAGACAGAATGTTCTCCTTTGCTCATGGCAGGCGACAGGAGTAAAGACAGCTTCCCACTCATCTTGGGATGAGTCACCAGCAGGAAGAGGGACAGAGAACATTCTCCTGCCCGGGTAAGGAAACCTTTCCAGGTAAGACATCTCAGAGAGCCTATTTCAAAGAATAAATATAATGCCTATTTTGTACAGCAAATAAGAAAAATAGATCTATGACATCCTCCCGCTAAATTCTAAACAAATCAGTAGTGAAGCTGCTGACATTTAAACCCAAGTGCTCAGAAGGCTCTGAGGAGGATCCCCTCAGACTGCAGTGTCTCGGGCTGACCCAACACCAGGGCTGTGCCGACCAAAGAGGAGTTAAATGCACCAAGGAAAGCTAAGTATTGCTCAGGTGTTTTGGTCACAGCAACGTGAGTTAATCCACACAGAACAGCTCCATCAGAAGCATGGTCTGGGCCCACGTTCAGACCAATCAGTTACACAGCCACCACCTCTGAACTATCCCTTCGACCCTCCTTACTTCCCTCTGACTTCTCTGACTGCAACAGCACATGGAACACACACTGAAAATCACCCACCATCTGAGCTGTGCAGCATTTCCTATTGAGGCTGAACTAAATCCTCTTGAATCATGTTGCAGTGCCTCACCGAGGGCACAGGGGAGGAAGGTTAATGCAGTTATCCTTCCCTCAGCAAAATGACAGATGTGCTTCCTTTAAGATGATATTTAAAGGATCAGTAAGCTTTCATTGCTTTCTCTGAGCCCATTTCAAAGCCAAATTTCTGTACATGGATATTCCAGGAGATGCATTTCATGAAGGCTCTCAGAACCGAGCTACATGAACCGGGTTCAACGCTAAAGTGTATTTCAGTAAGCTGTGCATGTAGTATACATTCTACATACATGTAAGAACTATCATCAGGTATAAGGCTAAACACCTTACTAAGTCTCCAGTATTTATTAAAATATTTGGAAAAACGTGTAACAGTTTTGAGGTCCGTTTTGTCAATTTTTGTAGTCTAAAAAGTGGTAGCACCATCATCCAAACCCAGAAGTTTTTGACAGTTTAAAGTGACACAGTTCTGGAATTAAATTGATACATATTCCATCTGACCCTTTTTCTGTCTATTCACACAGATTTTAGAAACATGAGAAATCCTCCCCAAGGGACAGTATTTCATTAACTTTGCCTATTATTTGTACCAATATCTGCAAGTTTGTACAGCTGCAGACTAGAATATTCAGACTAGATTCTGTGACATGACCGGCCAGATGGAGAAGCAGCACTCCACAAATCTTTCCTCAGCTTTAATAATGACACTATTTTAAATGCACATTAAAAAGAATACATACCAGATGGAAACAGCAAGCAGAAAAAGAGAAGAAAAAGCTTGAGTTAGGGAACTCCAGGCTTTTTCTGCTGTCAGTTTAAGATTGTGATCTCCCAACCATTAAAAAAAGTATCAGTGTTCCTAAAGAATGTAGGGAATTAAATGGAAATTAAATAGACAGAATTAAAGAAAAATGCCACTGCTAAACATTCAATTGAAAACTATGCCCGTGTACCAGACAGGAAAACAGTAAGCAGTTTCCTGATTAAGGTTACTGAAAACCATACCCAGTAACTCCTTCCAGCTGAGTATGAACATTTGCTATGACATAACCAACCAACTAGAATTCCTGGGACAATGCTCTGCAGATTAACAAGGAGCGATCACTAAGTACAGAACTCAGAAGGAGAGAGGCTTTCAAACTTCCTTCAGGTGCAGCTTCCTGTGCTTGGTAACAACAAGGCAGAGAAGTGGGCAAGAACTTTGACATGGATTTGAATTTTTAGGGAATGTTTATCCAGGTGCCCACGGTGTATCCCAGCACAAGAAGTGACTTACTGCCCTTTCTGAGCATAACTTTCAGGAATAAATAATTTTTCATTTGCTGGCCATGAAGTAGCTTAAGCATGTTCCATATTTACTAAACCCAGGCTAAAACCACATTTTCACAAATCTTCAAAAAGTTTTATGCGTGGCACTAAACCTGTTCACTACTTTATTGACTGCACGCTTATTCCCAATCCACACTACACAGTGCCTTGTGAATACTGCTACCAAAGTCAAGCAGATTAAACACATAGTAAGAAGAAACTGTACCAGAAAAAAAAAATTCAAAAATAGGAGAAAAGCATCCACTGTTCACCTGGACCATCATACAGCTGTGGCAACCACATCAGTCATTGCCAGGCCTCTAACAGGTGCTGCCTAGAGAAAAGTGCCTTCATGGTATGAAAGCTTTCTACAAAAGAGTGAAAATCAAGCCTAGAAATGCTGCACAACCAGGTGCTTTGACCTCCTAAAGAACACAAACATTTTATAATTTTAGATATTTTAAAAGCCTATGTATAGGCCTTATGGTTCTCTTCTGCACTTCTCATTTTAGTGTCCTCCAACAAAAAAAA
>VZRM01001696.1:0-92680 GCA_013397955.1 Grantiella picta
AACACCCCCAGCCCCTGTGCTGACCCCCTCGAATGCACTGCCCTCTCCTTGCCCCTGAGGTGATGGGCCACGCATTGCCTTCACTTCCCAAAGATTTCCCTGCTGTCAAAGCCACACAAATTTAAATGTCAGGCCTATGAATTCCGTGTGGCTTTCCGAATTCACAGGCCTGACACCAACTTTGTGTGGCTTTGAATGGAGAACCTGCTGGCAAGGGACACGTGGCCAGGGCTCTTTTGCTTTTCTCTCCTCACAGATTCTTTGAGGACAGCAGGCGTAAAAATTCACAGTCTTTGTGGAAAGCTGCCTGGACCAAGCTGTTTCCTCAGTTCTTACACCAAGATCTCCAGAGGAAACTGCCCTTTTAGTGATCCCGGTACAGCTCGGGTTCAGATTTTGAATTTGACCTAGAACTAGGGGAATTTGTCTCCTTTTATCTGCCCTATCTCCAAAGCACCACCCGCTCCTCCTCGAAGGGAGTGAGTCCTGCTTCTGATTCCTGGGCAGCTTAGCCACGCTCCAATAAAGCACTTAACTTAATGGGATTACCCATGTGTTTAAAATTAAATCCATCACTCCAGGAGGGCTGGCACAGCCACAGAGGCGAGGGGGTGCAGCTCCCACCCCCGGGCAGCCCTGGGGTCATCCCATCCCAACCACGGCAGTTCAGCAGGGGAGGAGGGAGAAGCTGGGCTGTGAATCCCAAGAACTCTGCCAGGAAAAGCTTTCTCCAGCCCAAAGAGCTCCCACTCCTCAGCAGAGGTGCCACAGGCTGGGTAGGAATTACCTTCTCCTGCAGGAATTAACCTTCTCCTGCAGGAATTACCTTCTCCTGCAGGCTCTGCTTTTCTTTCTTCACATCCTCCACCTGCGTCTGCAGCTCCCGGATCTGAGCGATGTCTGTGGCTGACTGCGGAGGAAGAAATTTGGGAGTGGGAGCAGCAGGAACGGAGCCAAGGGCTCGGAGCAGAGGGATGGTTCCTGCCTGCACCTCCTGCCACTGAGACACCGAGCTGCTCCTGGACTGCCCTGCTGGGGTTTAATCCTCCCAACTCAGGGCAGCTTCCCTAATTTTTGAAACTATTTGTGGATCAGGACAGAAATCATGTTGTCATCTCTGTCCTCAGGACTCTTTCAGATCCATAACAGCACTGCAAGGGGCACCAGGCTGTGAATTGTCAGTCTGGCCAGCCTGCCCCTCTCCCATGGGAGATTTTGGTCCCTCAGCTCCCAGTACAATCCTTTGGGAGAGCCTGACATAGTTTGGATGTGGCTCTGAAAGCCTCAGGACTGTCTGGCAGCGCTTTTTATCCTCTGCATGAGAAAACGGTGGAAGAAAACATAAAAAAAGGACCCAGAAAGGTAGCTGTATGAGTCTCCAGCTATCGAAACGAAAGGCAAAACACCTCTGGAAAGAAGACTCAGAAGTACAGGTGAGAGGAGCCGGAGCCATGAGCCTTCCCTTCCTCATCCCAGCATCTGTGTCCTGCTGTCCCCACCCTGCTGTGCACCCCCAGGGGCCACCACCTGCTCTGTGCCAGCCTGCAGGGCTTTCTGAGAGCTCCCCCAGCTCCTACCTGGGCGATCAGAGCCTTGTGCTTTTCCATGAGCTCGTTCAGGTCTTCCTGGTCCTCATCGATGCGTTTCAGCAGGTCGGCTCTCTCGTGCTGCAGCTGGAACAGCTGCTCGTCCACCTGCAGGAAGGTCCACAGCACCACTGATTCCTGCATCCCACGGGGAACCCACCAAACCCCCCCAGATTGTGTTCCCAACCCACAGAAGAGGCAGAGCAGGACTATGGGTCGCTGCTCCCTTGTAGGA
The DNA here is from genome assembly GCA_013397955.1 of Grantiella picta. Lineage (NCBI taxonomy): Eukaryota > Metazoa > Chordata > Aves > Passeriformes > Meliphagidae > Grantiella > Grantiella picta. The sequence goes on from VZRM01001696.1 coordinate 1,822, forward strand.
ATTTTATCCACCCCAAACAGTCGGGGTGATTTAGTGAATATCCTTGGCGTCTGAGTAAATACTTTCGGGTGTTTTGTAAATACACTGGTGTGGTGTAGTAAACACCCCGAGGTGGTTTATTAAACACCCTGGTAGAGGCTGATTTAACAAAGCAGCTGCTGATTGCTGCCAAACCCATGGAGATGGGACTGTGCCCTCCCACCTGTCCTGGCCACATCTCCAGGAACCCACCAGGGTCTTGTTCCTGCTGAGGGTCTCCATCTCCGTGTGCAGATTCTCCAGTTCCTGGGCCAGTGTCTGCTGGGATCGCTGGGCCTCTGCACACTTTGCCTCACTCTCCTCCAACTGGGAAAACATTGCAGAGGATCATCATGAAAGGAGCAGAAACCACGTGCTGGTGGTTCTGTCCCCATGCCACGCAGCCACGTTTGTTTCCACTTCCACAGAGCATTTTTCCCTGCTAAGGAGCACAGAATTTCGACCTTTTAAACCTGTGCTGCTGCTCAGCCTGTCTGTTTCTGGTTTACAGGGCAAGCAAAGCTTCCTTGGCAGCTCCCAGCAGAGATCCCAACATCACTGACTGTGCCGGTGAGTGCAGTGCCTGGATGGCACATCCTCCCTCTTCCTCGGTGAGGCAGAGCCGGGATCATTAATTTGCAAAATTATGTGAATTACACGTAATTCCTGATTAGAGCAATTCATGATTCGGGGGTTTGCAAATGGGCTTTTCACCGTGGCGTAAATTGCATTTGCAAATACACGTGGAAGATCCCATTTACAAACGCTAATTTGCTCTCGGGTTTTACAGCTCAGCCATTAAGATCGCAACGATCTTCAATGGGCTGCAAACATCTGGAAGCTGCGGCATCATCCCGAAAACTCCCTCCTGCCCGGGCGGAGGAGTTGTCGTAGGCTGTAGCTGAACATCCAGTTCCTTCCCCTGCTCGCTGGGGTTTCTTTCTTTTTCTTTATGGAAAAGGAAACTAAACCCCTCCGCTCACTGCTCATTTCCTGTCCCTGGTCCTGGTTTCCCCGTGGAGTTCCCCAGAGCAATGGAAAGCTCTGCACATCATGGCGAGAGTTTGAGAATTTTAGGGATTTTAGGCTGTTTTCTCAGGGTTTAGTTATATTTTTTATCTCTCTCCCTCANAAAAAAGAAAAAAAAAAGAGGGGAATCATGGAATACTATAATTGGAGCAATCCTCAGCTCGTTTCCCTCCACTCTTTGGGGAGATTGAGACCTTTGAGTAGAGAAGGAAGAACTTTGTTTTGCTGGGACGAGTTGAAGATGCCACTCGGGTCAACTCCTGCTTTTATGGCTGAGGACTTTCCCACCTATCCTGCTGCTCCAGAAAGAGCTGAATCCTCAATCAGCCCTCCGATTGGCCTCTGCCCTGCCACAATTCCCACCAAACTCCTGATAGTTCAGTCGGACAGAAAAGCATCTCCGGGACCTCTCATTAAACATCAGCTTCCAATTCACTTTGTGTAATGGAATTTTCCCACTTGGGAAGAATAAATTGAAATCCCCCCCCAAAAAAATGCATAATGTATGAACTGTGGAAAAACATTAGTTTGCTGTGAACACCATCTGTTAAATACCTGCATAAAATGGATGCCTCAGCCTTATTAAGAAACAATGCTGCACTTCCAGCCATATGGATTTTGATTAACGGAAATGTAGCATTTTAAGCGAAGCTTTTCTTCTCGTTGCAGGTCCGTGGGTTGCTGGTAGGATGCATTGGCTTTTGAGAATGTCGTCATGAATGCCATTAGAAATTGTTGCAGTTTAAAGGACAGGAAAAAAATCATGTGGCATTTTAAGCACATGCAGAGTCTCAGTGTTGGTGGGCACAGCAAAATTTAAAAAAAAAAAACAAAATTCAGGGTGTTTGCTCCTCTCCAAACATGAGGCAGATGAGCACAGGCTGTGGGGTGAGGGAGCCAAGGAGGGACTGAATGGCACCACAGGGAGAGAGAGTGACCTCCTGCCTTGCTGTGGGGACTGGGCTGTGCAGGGAGCAAGAATCCCAGAATTCCAGAGCCATTCAAGTTGGGAAAGACCTCCAAGGTCATTAAGTCCAAGCTGTGCCTGATCCCCACCTTGTCACCAGCCCAGAGCACTGAGTGTCACCTCCAGGCATTCCTTGGGCACATCCAGGGATGGAGACTCCAAACCTCCCTGAGCAGCTCCTTCCAATGCCTGATCACCCTTTCCATGAGGAAATTCCTCCTGGTGTCCAACCTGACCCTCCCCTGGCATAACTGGAGGCCATTTCTCCTTGTCCTGTCACTTGTTCCCTGGGACAAGAATCCAACCCCACCTGGCTGTCCCCTCCTGTCAGGAGTTATGCAGAGCCAGAAGGTTCCCCTGAGCCTCCTTTTCTCCAGGCTGAGCCCCCCCAGCTCCCTCAGCCATTCCTCCTATGACTTTACTCTCTAGGGTAGAGATTTCCCCAGCTCTGTTCCCCAAACGAACTGGGCATTATTCCCCAGTAAGATGGACTGGACACCACAGGATGGGCAGAGGTAGCACCCTAGCATTGCAAGAACACCAGGGGCTGGGGAAAAGCAGGGACAGTGCAACCTCTGCAGCCCCAAAGAACCCCAAAGAGCCCCAAAGGGATTTCGGAAATATGGAGGGATTAATGAAATGCAGCACTACAGCACTGGGTCAATAATATTTAAGAGAAAACACATGAGTGCAAAAAAAGGCCATTCCCACTGCCTGTCCCAGCCATGGCCATCCCCTGGACATCCAGGTAATGGACACAGACACACCACCGGCTCCATCAGGCCCACCTCACCTTCCCTTTCCCCCTCAGCACAGGCTGGGAACAGCTGCTGCTCACAGCTGTTATTTATGCAGAACGACCCTCCCAATTATATTTGGATGTTGCTGGAATCGCTCGTGCCTCCCGATTCGTTCATTTCCAGGGAAAATGTACAGTGCAGATTAATTCCTGAGTGGTTTCAGAGGACCGGCATCGTTAGCTGGCACTGTGGGATACCTGTCCCACGGCAGGGCACCCTGCAGGACCCAGAGCTCACCCTGAGGCCGAGGTTGTCCCCAGCCTGGTGGCACACGCTGGCACAGAGCTGCAGCAGCTGCCCAGGTCACTCAGCCCCGCCGATCCGGCAAATCCCCCAGAACGCTCTCCCGCTTTCAGCATCCCTATGGCAACGCCGCCCCAGCCCGGCCGGACGAGACACGGAGAAACGCACCAAACAGCAGGTAATTAGCGGGGGAAAAGGGGGAAAACCACTCCACCACCGCTGGCTTAATTACAGGGAAGTGCTCCTCACACGGACGCGCCCGCCGGGGTGTCAGCGCTCAGCCCAAGCGGGAGAGCCTGAAATGTTCCCTGCACCTTCCCCGCTCCTCCGCAGGTCCCTCCCTACCTGTTTGCGCAGGTTCTCCAGCTCCGGGGCGCTGGCTCCGGGCTCTGCTGGGGCCGCCAGGAGCAGCTGCACGTCGGCCAGGAGGGCGCGGGTCCTCCGCAGGTCCCGCCGCAGCCGCTTCTCCACGTCGAAGTCGCGGTGGCCGATCTGGAGAGGGGACAGGGGGTGGCTGAGCCCTGCTGCCCCATGAAGCCTCCATCAGAGCCTTCCCACCCACCCCAAGGAGCTCCCCGCACAATTTAGGGGTGTTTTGGTGATGCTGTGACCCCCCCAGGCTGTGACCGATTCAAGGAGATATTTAATAACAGTGGGTAAATACTGCCTTTTTCACAGAATCTCAGAATCACGGAATCATTCGGGTCGCAAACGATCTCCAAGGTCATCGAGTTCAGGCTCTGATCACCACCTTGTCATCTACAGCACTGCACTCAGTGCCACGTCCAGCTGTTCCTTGAACACCTCCAGGGTGCTCCAGATTTTTCCCCACCAAAGGGGAAAAATGTTCCTCTGTTCCTCTGGAAACATTTGCCCACCTCTGCTCTCCATCAGCCACATCCTCCCCAGTGGCCACCCCTGTGGCCAGAGGGACAGCCTGGCCGTGCTACTGCAAGGAGCACCTTAAAAATATCCACCCTTCATGCTCCCCCCCTGGAGAGAGGGAGAGCAACCATGGTTACAGGGATAAAGGAATTAGAAAACCACCAAATAAACAGGGACGTGGTTGCAGTGCTTGCTTTCAGCGTAATTGAGGTATAAGAACATTTTCCATTTAGGTGGTTTTCCACAGCTCTCATTTCAACCCCCTTCCTTCTCCTGTTTTCTGTTCACCAGCTAAAATCATGTGTGGATTTGACCTCGTAGCCTGGTTTAGAGCTGGCTGGAATTTGCTGGAACCAGAAATCATTGGCATCTCCATTTCCTTAATTAGTTTTCTGGGTTGGCTGGTTTTTTCCCTTTTTTTAATGAACTGTCCTCCGCAAACCAGAGGGTGTTTGCAGCACCACCATCTCTCCTGCCATCCCACCAGGTGGATCCTGGACACAGCTCACATCATTTTCCTGTCACTCTGTCCATGAAAGGGACTGTGGTGGAGAGAGAATGGGTTTTTTCCTCATGAACCCCCCAAGCTCCTGCTGCCTCCTCATCCATCTCAGCTCTCCTCCACCAAACAAGCAGGACATGTAATAATCCCCTGCTTTGATACAGCACGATTTCCTGTGACAGTTCCCAAAACATTTTCTAAGCCAGGAGCAGGAGGGTTATTACAGATAAGCCTCGTCCGACCATTTTGTGTCTGCTTGAAATATGCCCCCCATTCCAGTGCTGGTGAAATTGTGAAATCCAGCTTGTGCCAATGGCCAGAGGACACAGTGCTTCATTTCCATGCCAGGGTGAGTGGCACTTAGGCAGCGTGAGGTGTAAAAGGATTCGTTCACCAAATGTGCCTGGGATATAATTCCTCTGCAACAAGAGGGATTGGATAAAATGCTTTTCTAGGGAGCTGGATGCACTCCAGTGCTAGGCCTGGTTAGTTTGACTCTCATGAAACACCAGCGAAGAGCAGATTCCTCCTCCTGCTTGGATAATTCTCCCGTACAAAAGGGAGCACATGCACCAACACCAGGCTGCTGCCCCAGCTGCACTTGTTTATCCCTTTTTTACACTTTTAGGGCAGTGCTTTCAGCCAGGACATGGCCACGAAGGGCGGTCACTGTCCCCTCACCTGCTCACACAAGGTGCCAATGAGCCCTTCCAGGTCCTGCTTCTCGTGCAGCACCATCTGCTTCTCCTCGTGCTGCTGCTCCAGCCGCATCTCCAGCTGCCGGAGCTGTGTGGGAGAAACCCAGCCATGCTCAGTGCCTGCCACCCCTCAAAACCCCACATCCCAGCAGGGCAGAGCCACTGGAATTCGTGTGTGCTCCCACCAACCCCGGGGCCTTGTGGAAAGGGTATTTCTTGCAAATCATCCCCAAACACGAAGCTCTGGAGGTGCTGTGACCCCCAGGCTGTGACTGAGGCTACGTTGGGGTGATGGTGGGAAAGCAGAACCCCAGCGTTTCCCTGGGAATATGGACCCCTGGAAGAGCTCCTGCTCCGCACTGGGGACAAGGGCAGCTCTGGGGAGGACCCACCCTCTTCTGGCAGGACTTCTGCATGTCCTCCAGCTCCTCCTCCTTGTCCTCCAGCTCCTTCTGGTGGATCTGCTTCATCCTCTCGATCTCCAGCTCCAGCCTCTCGTGGACCTGAAACACCCAGAGGTGACACCCAGGATGAGGTGCTGGCCTGGGTTTGATGTGCCCAGTGGGGACAGCCACCCCCAGCCCCCCCAGCCCCCCATTACCTGCTCCAGGTGATCAACAGCTGCCGTTTGCCTCTCCAGCTCCTTCTTCTGGTCAGCAGCGCTGCCCTCCAGGTCCCAGAGCTTCTTCTTGAGCGCTGGCACCATGTCCTTGTCCCCAGGGGTGCTGAGCTCCTGCACTCGGCCAGCCAGCACGGCCACCTGCTGCTCCAGCCTGGCCACCTCGGCCTCCTTGTGCTGGGCAGAGTGGCAATCAGAGCCTTGCCCCACAACCAAGAGCCCCATCCCCACGTTTCCCTCTTGATACTCCCCTTCCCACTCCCAGGGCTGTGTCTCCTGGGGGTTCCCTGCAGCCCCCACAGCCCCCCACCCCAGCAGCCGTGCCTCTGCTGATGCCTTAAGAATTTCTAGTTTTTATTCTTCATGTCTCTCTAGCTTTGGTGTAGTATAAAATGCTAAAACCTCTGTTCCCAGCCCCTTTAGTCCAAACAATTTCTCTGAATGGAAATCTGAGGACACATTCGTTGCCCTAGAGCCTCAAAATACATAAACAGTGAAATGGGGGGAGCAGGTTGGGGTGATTAACATCATCACCTAAGGGTGTGATTGGAGAGTTAAGGACCAATATGCTCATATAACAGAACTTATAAAAGGTGAAGAGCTTGTGACCTAGTGTCCATTTAGGGGTGTAGCCCCACCATGGGGCTTTTCTTGCCCTGAATGTACCTTGAAGGCCTTCAATAAATTTGTCCACTTTTTATTCTCCTAATTCGTCTTGGCCTCTATTTCAGGTAGCCTGTCTTAGGCATCAGTGCCACCACGGGGGGCTTGGTGGCATCTGATCTGTGCCTCCATGCCATGGGGCACAGATGGGTAGGACTGGGGGTAGGAATGTGGGGAAGAGCACAAGTGTCTCCAGTGGAGATGGGGGTGGCCCTGATCAGCTGAACCACGGGATGGGAATCACTTATACATAGCAACAGCCCTTCTTCTGGAAGGAGAAAGTTATTTAAACACGCTGAACTGTGCTAAAAGAAATTGGAAGCAAGTTTCCTGATTGCTTTAATTGCATAAGCAATGGCTTTGCTCCCGGATCTGCTCCCAAAACTGGCTCTAACACAGCAAAGTGGGGTCTCCTCTTACCTCCAGGCTCTGCTGGAGTTTGCCCATCTCCCAGCGGATGCTCGTGTTCTCCTGGGACAGCTTCTCCCGGAGGCTCTGCTCGAAGGCAGATTGCCCCAGGGCCTGGGCTAACTGCAGGTCAAACCTGCAGGGGAACAAATCCATGCATGGAACTCCCTTCCAACCCAAACCAGGCTGGGATCAGACCGTGTGTCGCTCGCACAGCAACGGGATGGAAAAAGAACGGAAAAATAACGGGAAAATAACCCCCAGTGGCTCCACCACCACCAACCCTCCCTGCACTCCCCCAGCCTTACTTCTTCTGCCTCTTCTCCAGCTCGTGGCTGCGGCTCTGCTGGTTCTCAGCCAGCACCTTGGCATCCTCCAGCTCGCAGGCCAGGCGTTGGCAGCGCCGCTTCAGCCGCTGGGCAGCGTCCCGGGCAGCCTGGCATGCAGCCTGAGCCTCAGCCAGCTGTGGGATGGGGGGAGAGAGGCTGTAACATGCACATGGACCACAGGGAGGGACATAGGGACAACACAGACCCAGCAGGAGGTGGACATGTGCACCCCATGGACCCCACAGCACATGCACCCCACGGAGGAGGGATCCTACAGAAGATCCCCAGAGACCCCATGGCACTGCATCCCAAAAAAGAGACACGTGGACCCGTGGACCCCACAGAGGAGGGACACATGGACACCACACAACCCCCAGAGAAGAAACCCCACAGCACACACTCCCTGGATAAAATCCCCACCGGGGCTCAGCCTCACTTTGGACCTCAGGGTTAGTTTCACCTAGAGATTTTTCACTAAATTAGGACAACCTGAGGTGCTGTGACCCCTCCAGCTCCAGGCACCCTCCAAGTGCCTGCAGCATCCAGCCCCACACTGCTGAGTCAGCAGAGCTGCCCCGGGGCAATGCCTGATCCCATTTTTCTGCAAAAAGCAGCATCTGGACTGGAATCTCCAAAATCTCCAAGGATTCCCATTGTGTTTGGGACAGGCACGCAGAGCTCTCCCACACCAGGGAATGGAGTCATTAAGGAATGGCTTTAAATAAGCAGAATCTTGCATTAATGGAGCCTGTAATTCCAAACTAACTGAGAGCAAATGGGCTGCTTTACCCAAGCTCCTCAGACTCAGCTTCTTTCTTATTACTATTTAATGTACCATGAGAAATCATTATTTCTTTGTTTTATCCTCATGGGAAGTGACCTGGCCCACAGGCACTGCTCAGGGAAGCACACTGGCTTTTTCCCCTCCTCGGGGCAAAACTCGGGAGCGGCCAGCTCTTTGTGGGACAGATGAGGGGAGCACAGCCCCGTCCAGCTCCCAAAACCAGGGCAGCACCAAGAACACCCTCAAAACTCCTCCTCCCCACTCTCTGCCTTCACCCACACTTGACCAAGGTGAAATTTTGCTAGCCAAAAGTGATTTCTGAAGCTCAGAGCAGTAGGAAATATCTGGTTATCCCTGATCAGTGGGAGCAAAAAGAAGCGGATGAGATGCTGAGCCTCAGTACTGGAAGCTTCACCTGCCCTGGGAGCAGGGAGAGGACAAGCAGCTCCAGGAATAGCCCTGTCCCCGGTCTGCCTTGGGTGTCCCTGTCCCCTCCCGGGCTGGCAGCACTTGCCTTTTGCTCGAGCCCTGTCCTGGTGCCCAGCTCTGCCTCCAGCCGCTCCTCCAGCTGCGCCAGCCGCTTCCGCAGGAACACGATCTCGGTCTGGGCGCAGTCAAACCTCACCTGCCACTCGTCCTCTGCCAAGGAGACACACCCAGGGGTGCAGGGTGGGTGCTGGGGCCTGACCAGCCCCTGTGGCCCTGCTGGGGGCAGGGGAGGGGGGTGCACAAGGCACGGACACCAGCACAGAGCTCATGGGGCACAGCTGTGCTTTGTGCGCCCAGGGCTGCCCCACTCCCATAGAACATGTACACATCCCATCCCATCCCATCCCATCCCAGCAGCACCCCAAGACACAATCCCAGCCCCACGCCACAGCCAGAGCCGAGTGTGACCCAGCTGTCACCGCCAGCTCCCCCTGGACACGCAATGCAGGATGACAGAACACCCTGGGGTGGCCAGGGGCTGCAGAGTGGCACTGGCTGGGGGGGATGACAAACCTCTGCCCTCTCCCCCGTGGCCCTACTGGTCAGGCTGGATGCCCAGAGCATGCACTGCCTCCGGAGGGACATCCCTACCTCCTCCAGAGCCACTTATCTTCATCTCCCGCAGCTGCACCAGCTGCTGGGCTTCTTCCAGCTGCTTTTCCACCGACTCCAGCTTCTTCTGCACTTGGTCGTGTTTGCTCTGGGGAAGGAACGAAGGGAGCAAGGAAGGGAGCAAGGAAGGGAGCAACTCTCTCTGGCTCTGGGGCACTCAGGAGGGCTGTGTCGGGGGGGTGGCACTGCCACTGTCACAGCGCAGGGGACAGGGCTGTGGTACCTGCAGCTCCTGCAGCTCCCGGGTGCCCCGCAGCCGCTCTGCCCGCTCCCCATCCAGGGCCTGGCAGGTGACATCGCCCTTGTACCGCTCATCCGACAGCTCCGTGGTCAGGTCGATGATCTGGGGGAGCAGGGGGTCACTCTGGGTGTGGCTGGGTGGGGTTCTGCCATCCCAGAGCCACCCAGCGTGCTGACAGCTCTGCCTGTTCTCAGGGAGGTGTCACCGGTGTCACCCCGGCTCCCTGTGCCACCTGCCTGGAGCTCATCACATCTCTCCATTGTTCTGCTTGATTGTGCTAAATCTCCTTTGAAACCAGGAGCAGATGAATGAAGGGGAGAATTATTAATCTAGAAAATCAATTCTATTTTCCTCAGAGCAGACAGGCACAGGGTCCTCGCTGCTCAGCAGAGGCAGCAGGGCCATGGGAAAACACAGCATTCCAACACTCCTTTCCTGCATCTGACAGCATTTTAAGGCATCTCGGATTTTGCAGGCTCCTTAGAGTGTCCCAAAAGTTTAACTCAGTGAGCAAATCCCACAGGATTTATCTCCCTGGGGAGACAGAATATTCCTAGGTTTGCCCTGAGGCAGTCACCATGCTCAGCATCCCCAGCCTCGTGGGGTTGATCTCACCTTCAACAAAGAGCTAAAACTAAATCATCTTTCCCCCTTTCCCACTGACAAGGAGGGTCCTGGCACCGTGAGGCAGAGCTGCAGCCTAGCCCCAGCCAAGCCCTGCTGCAGCCAAGGGAGCTGGGAAAACCCAGGGTATTTATAGAAACCTCGGGAGCTCCTTCTCCTCATGATGCTTGGCAAAATCCCAGGCACAAGCACAAGGAGCTGCGCATCCGAGAGCAGAACCCACAGAGGACCAGCAGCCAGCTGGGATCATGGAATTCCAGAATGGTTTGGGTTGGAAAGGATCTTAAAGCTCATCCAGTTCCACCTCTGCCATGGGCAGGGACACCTTCCACTGTCCCAGGCTGCTCCAAGCCCTGTCCAGCCTGGCCTTGAGCACTTCCAGGGGCAGCCACAGCTTCTCTGGGCAGTCTGGAGTGGTGCCAGCCTGGAATTCTGTAGTTTGGGGGTCTGTACCAGAGATTTTGGGGCTCCACCAGAGGTTTTGGGGCTGTACCTTGCTCTCCAGACTCTCTGTGTTCTGTCTGAGCTCGCTGCACGCCTGCTCGGATTTTTCCAGCTTCCTTCTCAGCACCGCCAGCTCCTCCTAGGGAAGATTGGGGGAAAAAACACACAGGGAGAGTTCCAGCATCCTCGGTTTTTTTATGAAAACCTTGTTTTCTGTTCAAAATAAGTGGAAGAGACATAGCTGCCCTATTAATAAAATTTACCAGGCAACTTTGAAGGCTGCTCACTGCGAATTGCCGGGGCTACAGCTCCTGACATGAATTCCATCGGAGGGAATGTCAGCTTTGGTGTGTGTAGAGCATGTTTTATGAGAGCAGCAAACCTCAAAAGCCTGGGATGAACAGCCTGGATTGTGCCCAGGGAGTGTCCCAGGGCCCTGGCAGGTATCACAGCACGGTGCAAAGGCACGGTGCTGGCTGTGATTCCTTCCCAGGCAGCAGGAGCTGTTCTGTGCAGCCTTGTCCTGCTTTGATGTCCAACTCTGAGCAGGAGCAGAACGTGCAGAGTTGTGATCAAAACAGAGGTTAACAGATGATGGGGCCTGATGGATCCCAGGTGGGTTTGGAGGCAAAAACAGAGGCTTGGGCAGCTTTTATTTTGTCTGAACCAGCCTGAAAACATCTTGTTGAAACCTCCCTAAGGCAAGAGGAGGAGCAGGACTCCAGGGAAGATGGACTGGGAATTTAGCACAGGTCTCAGAGGGTGCAGAGGGGTGAAAGGAGCCTTTCCTGGGACAAAAAATGTCCATTAGCATCTCCCATCACCCAGGACAACACAGATGGAAGCCAGCACAGCACTGGGGACAGTACAGAGTGGAGTTCCCTCTATCACAGATGCGTTTGAATGTTCATCTTCCAGCATCCCACAGGCTGACAAGCCCATCCGCAGGCGTTTGGCTCAGGGGAGACATTCCCTGGAGCTTGCAGAGGGCAGAGGTGGAGCGCTGGGATGGGGTTTATCTGTGGGGGACATGGTGTGCTTGCTACTGTCCCTCTAAGGAAGAAGAAATCACTTCTCCCTCCACAAAACTCTGCAAAGCTCGTGACGCAGGGCAAAAAATGCAACGCCAAGAAAAAACGGCAACTTCTGGATGGTCGGAAAAACATCTTTGCCTGGGCAGAAGTGACTGCCAGTTTGACCAACCCAACGGGCAGAGCCACTAAAAAAGCCTGTCCTGTCCTGTCCTGTCCTGGTCCGTCCCATCCCATCCCATCCCATCCCATCCCATCCCATCCCATCCCGTCCCGTGGCACTCACTTCCTTAGCACGGAGCTGCTCCTCGGCGAGGTTAACACTGAGCAGGGGCCTCAAATGGCTCAGGAGTTGCCACCAGGGCCAGTGCCTGACTGCCTGGAACACCACCAGGTTCTTCTGGATGCAGCGGACGGCGAGGCGCTGGATCTGTGGGGACACAGCAGCAGTGACACCCAGCCGGGAAGGAGCAGAGGTGGAAGGGTGGCAGAGGAGTTCAGGAATGGCAGCACAGCATCTCGTGGTAAAGCTGGTGCCCGAAAAGGAGCTCCAAAGAGTTTTGGGTGCTCTGGTCCCATCCCAGCAGTGCTGACCTGGGTGGGCTCAGCTAACCCCCAACCCGTGGGATGAGTACCTTCAACCTCTTGAACTTCTGGCGGCTCAGGAAGCCCTTGCAGGCAGCCTGGAGCAGAGTCATCTTCTGGGCTATCAGCTTGTCCCGCTGCTTCTCCAGCCGGGACATGACCCCTGGCTTTAGGAACACCTGGCAGAGAGAAACAGGTTACACACCCCAGGCTGGGGGCTGAAACCTCTCCCTGTTCCAGCTTGACGGAGGTATCGACCATCTCAAGGTGCAATTCCTCAAAATATTCTTTTGGGATGCTGCTTGTTCCCCCCAGTGTGGGATGGATGGATGGATGGATGGATGGATGGATGGATGGATGGATGGATGGATACCTCCACTGGAAGTGGGTTCTGACAGTTCTGACACAGGTGATACACAGGTGACAGCAAAGATGTGTGACAATAGCGAAACCAAAATGAACCACATTGTTTTGTTTCTCTGAACTGGTCAGGAGCGCCTCAGAAATGACACAGATTTGCTGATGCCGTCGAACCCAGGCTGGTGTGGGTCTCAGTGTTTGAGGTGTCTCTGGGTCACTGCTGGGAGAAGCTCTTGGGATCAGGAGCTCCCAACCATTCTCATGGCCCAGCTTTAATAACCCCTGAGTGACACAGGCAAGGCCAGGGCTGTGCTGAGAGCTGCATTTTAACGACGCCAAATTGAATCAAAGCACAATGCCGAGGAACGTGTCTCTCCCTAGCCGATGCCGTGATTGCTCCACCACCCATTCGATTGCCTCATTAATGTCTGAATTAACTCCCCAGCCCCGCAAGTTTCGCGGTTGGTACAAAATCAATGCTCAAAGCGATGGCAAAGCGAACTCGTCCCTAACGAGATGTGACCGGGGCTGCCACCGCGCTATTGATTAAGGACGAGGGTTCCAGGGAGGAGATAATTACAAACTGCACAGTGCAGGATAAAAGAAAGTCATTTTGCTCCACAGAACCGTTCAGTGAATTCTTTCTTTACGGACTCCAGAGCTGAAGGCGAGCATGCACGTGAAATTAATTTTTCTTTGAGATCGTCACATCGAAGTTCAAGTGCTTTTGCTGTGGCAGTTCCTGCTCTGCAGCAAACCCACGAGCTGCCCAAGCCCCCTTCACTTCCAGGAGACATCAGTGGTAATTAGGAACTTAAATACCACCAGGGGCTGGCTGGATTTTGGTAATTAGGTACAGGATTTACCCTGGGTACTGCTTTCAAATGGGAATTAGGAGTCTTTTCCCCTGATTTTTAGCGAGGTTGTTTCCCAACCTGCCTGGTGCCACAGGCAGCAGTGAAGGGAGGCTTTCTCCCCAGTTTGGGGAGCCTGGCATGGGGCTGGTTGTGCCAGTCATCACCCAGACATCATACCTGGGTGCGTCCTATGGCAACGCTCTTCTTCTCCAGATCCAGCGCCTGGAACAGCTCCTCGATAGCCTGCGGAGAAGGGACACATCGTGGGATTGCTCAGGAAACACCCACAGCCTGCTGGGAGCTGCTGAAATGGGGTGCAGAGACCGCCAGTCCTCACGGGAAACCAGTAAGGGTTCATCCAGTACTGGCAACCCGTAAGGGAGATCCAGCTCTGCCCTCCTTTCCTCCTCCCCTTGCCAAAGCCCATCTGCCCAGTCCCAAATCCCGGTGGAAGGACTTTCCTCCCTCGAGGCTTTTAGCAGGATGGGGAGTAGAGATCTGGAGCGGCAGGCAAGATTTTCCCCCTTTTGCTGCCATCCCTGCTCTGGCAGGGCCTCGGTGGGTGGGCAGGAGGTGACACAGGTGACACTGCACTCGGTGCTCCCCTCCTGCCCACCTCACCAACAGCTCATCCCACGGAACCAAAAGCAAGAGGAAGGGATGAGTTCTCCCCTAAGCCCACCGGCACAGAACTCCCTGGAGGATCTGAGCAGGAGATTATCCCAAGGAGAAGCCTGAACTCGATTACTCCGAGCTTTGCACCAGCACACGAACATAACACCAGCCATTCCCCCGGGGACAGCAACACTGGATGGACGGACGGATGGTTTGGAAGCCCCAGGGCTGCAGAAATTGTGACAAAAATCCTCTGCTAATACCTCACTCCAGACAACATCCCTGGTCAGCCTCACTCAGCTCCTCCCCGAAGGACAAACCCACGGGAGGAATATTCCACCGCGGAGCCAGCAGCAGCAGGGTTAATGCTGTGTCCCGGGGAGCATTTCCCAGCTGACAAAACCCCGTGGCAGCAAGCTCCGGGGAGGATGGGATTTTCCAAATCCCCTGCTTACACGCTGCTGACACGGCACCCTCTGCCTCCGACAGCGGTTCAGAGCAATATTGACCTTTCCCGATTGTCAGACTTGTCTTATTAAATCCCGAGGTCTTAACTGCCTTTGCACATGCTGGCTGCAGTTTGCACAACACAGCACGTGCCCAGCTTTAATTCAGCTCCTCTCAGCTCTTCCCAGCTCGTCCACAGCCTTATTCCAGGGATGGCTTTGCCCTGGTTTTGCTACAAATTTACTGGGAAAAAAATAAAAAAAATAATAAAACTGGCGCATGCTCGCATTCCCTCCTGAGCTCTTTTGGCTTTTAGGCATCATGGGGTGAGGGTTTTCTCCTTCATCCCGAGCTCCTGAGGGCATCAGGAGCCCTGATGATCAAGATTTTAAGCCTTGGGTTTAGAATGGTGGAATCATTTTTAAAAAATTGGAAAAGCCCTCGAGGATCACTGAGTCCAGTCATTCCCCAGCACTGCCAAGGCCACCACCATGTCCCCAAGTGCCACAACTACATGATTTCTGAACACTTCTAGTGATGGTGACTCCACCACTGCTCTGGGCATCCTCTTCCAGGGCTGGACAACCCTCTGAGCGAAGGAATTTTTCCTAATAACCAATCTAAGAGCTCCAGGAGTTGCTCCACTTCGCAGAGACAGCCCTGACAGCATTGAGGATTGCTGGAACAGCTCTGCCATTGTCACAGCCCCACACAGGGGGGTCTCAACTCGTGTCCCCCCAGCCCAGAACACACCTTGCTCTCATCTGGCACCTCGTAGGCAGAGTTGTGCTTCTTCATCACCTCCGGAGCCAACACCTGGAAGCGCCTGCGGAACTGGGTGAGGAGCAGCCGATCCGAATACCCTGGGGGCACAGAGAGGAGTTGGGGGCTGCAGCAGGGCGCTGGCACGCTGGGGAGGGACCTGCTGGGACATCCTGTGCACTGCAAAGGGCACTGGGCATGGAGGGGACCGGGGGAGATGCCACGAGAGAGAAACCCCTGCAGGGAGAGGGCTCTGAGATGAGCTGAAGGTGGCCAGATGCCACCCCAGCACCTCACGTCAGGAAGGACACGGCCCAGGACCTCCTGCACAGCTCCCTCTCCCCGTGGCATGGACTGTGGTTGTGGTCAGTGCAAGTCCAGCCTGAGGCACGGATGTTCCAAGGGGAGCAGGGAGCTGGAATAGCTCTGCCACTGGAATTGCAGCCACCGAGCTCAGGTGGGAGAGGATCTCAGAACCCCTGCAAAAAGCAGGGATAAAAATGGAGGGGATTTCTGAATGGGGAAATTTCTGACTGAGGGGATTCCTTGCCTGCTGGTGAGAAGCAGGTGGTGAGCAAAGGGAGCAGCGGGTGGGATGGACAGAGCCCAGGGCAGGGTCTGGACATACCGACACGATGGAGACGCAGGGCATCCAGGAGCTGAGTCCCCTCCAGCTGTGTCCGCAGGGCCACCACATCCAGCTCCGGGGCTGCGTCCGGTGGCCCCGGGGGACGAGCGACTGGCCCTTCCCAGCCCATTCCTGGCAGGAGGCAGTGGACAAAGTGCAGCTGGGACCGTCGGAGGAGGTTGGTGAGGGCATCCTGGAGGGCAGCAGAGGTCAGGGGGCATGGAGGGGACAAAGGGTCAGCACGGGTGGGAAATGCTCCCTGGGCACCCGCAGGGTGTCTGGGCAGGTGGAGGGGTCAGCTCCTCCAGCCAGAGGGGTGAACACAGGTGGTGAGCAGGACCCTTCCTCCTAATGCCCCATGTTTCCAGTTCCTGGCCACAAAAATCAAGCAGGATTCACAGAATCATGGAATGGTTTGGATTGGGAGGATTAGAGGTCGTCGTGGCTGAGGGATGCCGGGCATGGGGTTTGCCAGGGACAGGTGAGATCCCAAAACGGTCTGGTCAGAGCATCAGCAGAGCCTGAGCCCCATCTCCTCGAGAGAGTTGGGACACCTAATTAGGCGTGAGAGCAGCAGGAGCCTGGCGTGTGCCCAGCACGGAGGGCTGGTGACTGTCTGAGCGCTTAAGAGGATTAAAGCAGCGACGTGTGTGTAATCTGTGAGTAATCTGTGTGCGATCTGTGCGTAATCTGTGCGTGATCTGTGTGCGATCTGTGCCTGATCTGTGCCTGATCTGTGTGTGATCTGTGCAATCTGTGTGCGATCTGTGCAATCTGTGTGCGATCTGTGTGCGATCTGTGCCTGATCTGTGCCTGATCTGTGCCTGATCTGTGTGCGATCTGTGTGTAATCTGTGTGCGATCTGTGCCTGATCTGTGCCTGATCTGTGTGTGATCTGTGTGTGATCTGTGTGTGACCTCTGTCTGATCTGTTTGCCTGGGAGGCTCTCCCTGAGTGGCAGCAGTGCCAGCGCAGCACCCCAGGTGGCCACAGTCACAATGGGGACAGGCAGGAGGTCACTGCTGGGGGATTTGGGGCTCCCCAGGAGGAAGGGACCATCACGGGGTCACGATGCTCTGTGTCACAACCCCCCCCGGTGCCACCACTCACCGCCTGCAGCTTGATCTGGGCGCACACCGACCTCTTCCTCACTGCGGCGAAGCTGCTGGCGAAGGTTTTCCTCAGGCAGGCGTTGCGGTGCAGGGCAGCCTGGGAACGCCCGTCCAGCCCGGCCAGGGCGCGGCAGGACAGAGGAGCCCTCGCCCGCGGCTGCACCAGCTCCCGAACCGCGGCTCTGCCGGACAGACACGGGGTGGGCACTAGGGTGGGTTTCCCAGCTTCTTCCACAGGGGTGCAACACCCAGGGCCCCGAATTTGGAATTTGTGCTGCTCTGCGAAGTGCACCAGGATGCTGGGGCATCCCCACCCACTCCGCTCTCCGGTCTGAGCACGGAGCTGTTCACTGCTGTTAAAGCTTCCCTGGGTTGAAGCCCAAACCAAATGAGCCAGGAACGTGCAAGCAGAAGGTTCAGATCCCCCCGTGTGCGCAGACACCTGCAGCACTTCGGTTCCTTTTCAATTCCAATTTAGTTTACAAGGCTCCACAAAGCAATGGGAAAACCTGGGCAGCTGCTGGTGAAACCTCACCGCTCTGACTTGTGCTGGACCCCCCAACAAGCAGGGACACCTTCCGCCATCCCAGGCTGCTCCAAGCCCTGTCCAGCCTGGCCTTGGACACCTCCAGGCATGCAGCAGCCACAGCTTCTCTGTGCCAGAGCCTCCCCACCCTCACAACCAGGAATTCCTCCCCGATATCCCACCTTACCCCACCCTCTAGCACTGTGGCACTTCCCTGCTACTCACACCGTGGAATTCTGCAGCACCTGGATGGCGTTGTGGGCCGAGAGGTTGAACTTGGCCTTGCTGACCCAGCCTGTGAGGTCGTAGCGCACGGGCACCGTGCCCAGCTGGTGGCAGATCTCAAAATGCAGCGTCTGCTCACACCTGCGCAGGTGCCCCTCACCTGTGACAGTGACAGCGACAGCAAACAGCCCGCTGAGGGGTTTGATCGCCCACATCGCCCAGATTCCCAAAGCCAGACGGTGATGGCAGAGGCTGGGCAGCCGAGCCGTGCCCAACTCACCCTCCTGGTCGGGTCCCTTTGCGGCGAAGTAGGAGCAGAGGCGCTCGAAGGCAGTGCCATCCCCGGAGCCTGGGATCAGCACCTCCTCATCCAGGATCCACAGCAGCCCCTGGCGAGCTGCCCTGGGGCTGCCTGGGAGCACCTTTGGCTGCTGAGAGACACGAGGGCTCTGGGATCCAACCACAGCCATGCTCTGCTCCCTCCATCCTGCTCCCTCCATCCTGCTCCCTCCATCCTGCTCCCTCTGATGCCTTAAGGATTTTTAGCTTCTATTTTTCGTGTATCTGTAGCTTTGCTGTGTAGCTCTAGGCTTCATATGAAGTGCTAAAAAACTCCGTTCCAAGAGTTTTAGACAAAATATTGCTCTCAGTTGGAAAATCCAAGGATTTTGGGGCTGCCTCAGAGCCCAAAAATATGTAAACAGTGAATCAGGGGGGAGCAAGTTTGGGGTGGTTGACATCCTCATCTGAAGGGGTAATTGGAGAATGGGGGCTTGATATGTTAAATAGACAGAACTTATAAAATGGGAAAAACTCGCGATTTGGGGTCCATTGACGGTGTAGCCTCTCCAGTAGGCTCTGTCTGCCCTAAATACACCTAAAGACCTTTAACAAATTTGTCTGCTTTTCATTCTCCTAACTGTATCTTGG
Source organism: Grantiella picta (assembly GCA_013397955.1). Taxonomy (NCBI): domain Eukaryota; kingdom Metazoa; phylum Chordata; class Aves; order Passeriformes; family Meliphagidae; genus Grantiella; species Grantiella picta. The sequence goes on from VZRM01001696.1 coordinate 20,255, forward strand.
CCTCTGTTTCAGCTAAGCCCTGTTTTGGGCATCACCTCCAGCCTGCTCCCACTGCCCAGCTGTGTCCTCTACCCCAAAGGAGAGCCAGGAGATCTTATCCAGCTTGGGACATCACCCTCCACAGTGACTGCCCCAAAATGAGCCCAACATCCCAGCCTGGGAGGGATGATAGAGCGCAGAGCTCGGTCAGGAAGGGTCCTAATATTTTTAAAAAGGTCCTGGTGGATGCTTTGCCCTCCCCTGCGACACCTCAGGTTGCTCTGGGACACCCCAAGGTGGATGCAGAGGGGTCAGGGTACCTGGGAGCAGCTCAGGTCGATGATGGACAGCGTGGCCAGTGGAGAGCGCTCTGGAAGATCAAAAGACACCTCAACATTTTCCTGGAAAACATCGTTTAAAAGCTTGCTTCAGTTATGGGATGGCATCTGGAAGCCAAGAGAAGATCCTTCTGGCAGGGGTGGGGAGGAAGGCAGGGATCCAGCACCAGGGGAGAGGAGCAGCCACCAGAGCCATGACACAGGGGCATGGCCGTGTCTGTCCCTGCAGAATTCCCCGTGGAACGCTGCTTCAGGGTGTCACACAAGCTGCATAAATCATATGACGGTAATTGATATGGTATAACTCACAAGAATTTCCTGGCAAGAAAGCGACCCATTATTTAATTTGCAGCTTGCAGGGGTTTGTCCCTCCTCACCAGGGGCTGCAGGGCTCATCCCCAGCACCAGGGCAGGGGGAGCACAGCTGGTCCTTCCTCACCCTGAACCAGGGATGCCCAGCAAAACTCCTCCGGCATTCCGGGCAGCAATTACATCTTCATCACTAGGGAAGGGCATGTCTGTCCTCCCTCAGTGATGAGTGAGTGTTAAACCATGGGAATTCGGCTATTTTCCCAGTGCTGGAGGCATTACAGTAACTCCTTCAAGCCTATAATAAGTTCATCTCTGCCCGTAGGTTTCTCAGCAGCTTATTTCTGCAATAATTTGTCATTTTTCCTTTCTATTCTCCATTATTCATCAGCTGAAGAAAAAGTCAGCCGCGCCAACGGAAGGGCACGAAGTCTCCTGAGCTGGAGCGAGTATATCATAGAATTCCAGAATGGTTTGGGTTGGGAGGGACCTTAAAAATCATCTCATTCCAACCCCCACTCCACAGCAGGTTCTACAAAGATGCCAAGAGAGCATCTCTGGCACATCAGAAATAGCCAAGGGGATTCAGAAGTGAGGCAGGGGGTGAAGAGAGAGGCAGCTCAAGCTTCCTGCTCCATGCAGAACCCCCAATTTCTGCTGCACCCCTACCTGTAAAGCTTCTGAATTATTCACTCCCACCACAGCAGGACAGGGGGGACACCCCTGGGGACAAAGACAGCCCCACTGCCGGGTGCTCTGAGCTCCTCCCAGCCCCTTCTCCTCACCTCTCTGTACCTCTCCACCTCCCCCAGGAAGGTTTTCTCGTAGAACAGCCCCTGCAGCCTCTCCTGGACGTAGTTGTGGCACAGCTCCTCGAAGGTGGCTGCTCGCTCTCTGCTCCTCTGCCGCGGGCTCTGGAAGCCAGGCGTGTCCACCACGGCGATGGAGGCCATGGAGAGGTGCTGGGAGGAGAAGGACCTGGGAGGAGCCACACACACCACCAGGATTTACCCACGGGCAGCAGAGCAGTGCCAGCTGGGCACTCCCAGTGCCAGGTCTCTGTGTCTGTGGCACAGCAGGGCAGGACGCAGGAGTCCCAAGTGATAGCGCTGTTTCCATATGAAGATTTTCACAACATTTCCTATTTTTCCAGCAGGAATCAGTCACCTGCCCCGTGCCTCTCTCCTCACCCCCAACCCCAGCACTCTTTAATACCTGTTGATGAGGGAAACCACAGCAGCAAAGAGCTCCTCGTAGAGCCCCGAGGCCATTCCCTCCACACACTCTGCTCCAGTCATCTTCGGCCCTGCAGGAGGGAAGAGCAGGCACACACACAAGGTTCTTATTGATTTATTTCCAGCCAAGTTCAGCCTGCACAGAGCTGAGCTGGTGCCTGGGATTCCCTGGATCTCTGTGCTGGAGAGCTCACAGCATCGCTCCAGGGACAGCCCTGCACATCAGCCCCACCTCTTGTGGAGTTAAGGAACACAATCATTGCCATTTCAAAGGCCACTTCCTCGGGTTCTGGCTTTTATCAGAATAACTGGCAGGGCCCAGCTGGAATTCTGCTGCTGAGGATCATCATCATCATCATCATCAAGGTTGGAAAAGACCTCCAAGATCATCAAGCCCAACCTTTAAGGAGTGTGGGAAGGCTGACCTGAAATCCAGGCGATATCTCACCCTCCCACCATGCACGGGCTGGATCTGCCTCCATGAATGAGATCCATTCGTTAATTTAAGATTTATAGTGGCTCAACAGCACAATCCCTGATCCAGATCTCCTTGCAGGACGCAGGTGCTGGGAGCACAACACCAGCCCAGCTCCATTCGTGAAGTTTGGGGATTTTCCCTGTTTTTCCAGGCAGAGCTCTCACAGCACTTAAGCCACATCATTTATCTGAATTCACCTGATTTCACGTGTCCCTAAGGAGGGTCAGGCAGGGGCAGCTGGAGAGCCGAGGCCAGCGATGTGACACAGCACACTTAATGATTTAATTAATATTAACAGACCTAACTGTGACTCGCTGAGAAGAACAGGACGTGTTGCCTCACCATTCCCTCTCCCCAAGAAATAAAGGAAAAAGGGATGGAGCATCCCGGTACCTGGTGGGCTCTCCTCTGCCTGGGGCTGTCCCCGTGCTGTCACCTGTGCCAGGATGTGCCTCAGGTGGTGCTTGAAGACAGCAGTGCTGAGCTCCTCTACATCACAGCCCAGCACCTCGGCAGCACGGCTGGCGCTCTCGAACTTCAGGAACTGCTTCCTGCCAACTGGGGAGGGACACAGGGGCTCAGCCAGGGCCAGCTCTGCCCCAGCATCACCAGCAAGCTGCCATTCCCTCCCTCGTGCACCCAAAAATCAAAATGACCCAAGGCACATGGGGGAACGGGCAGAAAACATGACATCAGTAACGTCAGTGTTTCAAGAGTTTCAGTGGAGCAAAGCAGCAGATGTGTTGATGGGAGCTGCTGGGATTACAAACCAATCCCTGGAAATCCAGGATCACCTTCCCAGGTCCCAGCAGTGTTTGCTGCCCCAGCATCCTGAGAGCATCAGTTCCTCCCCTCGAGCAGAGCTCCACGCATCACTGCCGTCTGGCAATAACGATCCCAAAATCAATGGGGAAGTAATCTGCAGGATTAACCCTTTTACAAATCCAGGCCAGAAAGGTGCTGTGCAGGCAGCCGGGCAGCACAGCTCAGGAACACGGGGGATGAGCAGAAATGGGAGAAGCCAAAGTCACCCAGAGACCTCAGGGCAGCACTTTTGGGTGGTGGATGAGGAGCACAGGGGGCTCGAAATTAAAACAGGCCTTAAAACACAGCTGGTGGCAGAGATGGTTCGGGATGGAGAGGGAAAGGTGGCCACATCCTGGGAAGCCCCATGGGGGACCTCGACCTGGCCAAGGGGATGCACAAAGCAGGATTTGGGGGCTGTGGGTGCTTCACAGCACATCCACGAGAGTCGGCCCCCCTCTCCCTTCCCCTTTGATCCTCTCCCAGCATTTCCTATGCTGACTGAAGGACTCCAACATCAAGGGCTGTGCTGGAGCAGGCAGAGGAATTGCCTCAACACTCCAGGCTTTGATTTATTCTGTTCTCACTTGTTCTTGTCTGAGCTGGCTGGACGGACGCTGATTCCTGTCAGACACAAAAGCTCTGCCTGCCGGGGAGTTCTGGGGGCTCAGGGCTGCACAGACCTGGCTGGCATTCCAAACTATAATTCCAGCATCCCACTCTGCCCATTCCAGCATCCCTGGGATAAACAAGAGGGTCCACTCAGCCCCCAGGCACCATTTCTCCCTCCATAAACGATAAGCAACAGCAGCTCCACGTGGCCCCCCGGGTGTGATGTGACTGTGGAAAATCCGCTGACTTTAACACCTGCAGGGAATTACCTCAACCCAGGTAATATTTAAGAGATGCAGAAGGAAAACACAGGGTCAGCACCAGTCGTGGAGATCTCAGCCCCTCCTGCTACAGCCCTGGCTCAACTCCAACTCAATACCCAATTTTCAAGCTTCTCGATGCCCAATTCCCTGGGTTCCCAGGATGTGATCCCACAGGGATGCCAGAGGGTTTGGAGTGACTCCTGACACACCTGTGGCAGCACCAGGAGGGCTGGAATCGCAGCCACCTCCACTGCAGGTGAGTGCTGGGAAAGCCACAAGGTTTTATTTTTATGTCAACCAGCAAAAGGACAGAGCTGAACTCGACCCCCACTGCGCCCCAAACCTCCCTCCAGCTTACGGAGGCAGCAAATAAATGCAAGCAGGGAATTTTCTGCAGCCCACAAAGGGACTGGAGCTCTCAGGTGAATGGTGCCCGGGGTGCCCCGCTGGCCTCCAGCTGCCAGGCTGCTTTCCCACTAAAAGAACTGCTCTAATATGTTTCAAAGGCAGCGGGGATAGAGCAGAGTGAGCTTTTGAAATTCAGCCTTTTCTTCTCGGTGTTTTTTTTGTAGCTGCAAACGCGTTTTCCGCCCCCAGCCAGGGAGAGGTGGTGCTGTTCCCTCCTGGTTTATTCCTGCACAAACCGAATGGGTGAGGAGAGAAGGGGGAAAGGTGCTTTTAGCCCACGCTGGGGACCCGTTTGACATGTGCCAGGGCCGTGGCTGGGGATGGGGATGGAGGAGGCGCCCGGCTGAGCTCTGAATGCCCTGGAAAAGCAGCGCCGAGGCTCCCTTCGGCGAGATTTCAAGGGGAGGATTTGGAATACACAACATCAAAGGGCATGAAAGGGGAAGGGGAGAGATGGCTATCGGGAGACAGGTTTAACCACATTAAAAGAGTCGTCGCCCCCACTGAGACTTTGGCTCCATCCGGCTTTGATCCATTTTTTATCCATATTTCCTTTCATTTCTCCCCTTTTGTTGACACACGGCGGGGGAATCAATACCAGAGTGAGCGACACTGAGACATGCTCTGCTTGTTAATCCCACACCCGAGTGCTCTCGAGCCACAGCCCTGCCTGGATCCACAATTCCCATTCCTGCTCCTGCTGGAAGAATCGAGCAGGATTTGTTGGGTACAGCACTCGGTTCCCTCCCAGACTGATTCGCAGAGGGCTCAGGGCAGAATGTGCAGGAAGTCTGAGCAAATCAAAGCTCCCTGAGACCATTCCCTCCACCTGCCCTTGAGCTGGGCGCTCCCAAAATGAGGCACTTCCCCAAAATCTCTCTCCTGAAGACTCACAGGGCAAAAAGACTTTCAAATTTTTTGGCCAAGAGCCTTCTGACACTCATCAGCCTGAGACCACAGGGTCATCTTCAGAAGCTGGAAAGACATTAGTATAGACGGAGATGAGGAAAGAGAACACCAGAAAGAAGGAGAAAAGAGAACTCACTGTAAAGAGAACTCATGACAGCATCTATCCTTTTAAAATAATTAATAAATGATTAATGGCATAAATTACCATAAGATGTGTTATGACATGTTGCAGAGACATTTATAAATGTCTGTGGCTTAGTTTATGGCAGCCTTTATGCAGCCCTCATAAATTGAAGTGTGTAAATCAATGTGGCTGCCTCTAAAACGGGTTAGAGCACGTCCTAAAATAATTTGTAAGGGATCAGGCAATTTCTGCTTGTCCGTATTAACAAAGTCTCTATAAATACAATCTTCATCCAGACTCAGCCTACTGTAATTCAGTTACTGTGGTGGACACTCAAGAGATGATAGAATTAGTGCTACCTCAAGCTGTCCCTCCGTGGTGTCACTGGGGACAAGGTGCCAGCGAAGGAGTCACCCACCCCGGTCCTTCCTGAGGAGCTGGCATGAGGTGACACCCAGCAGCCCGTCCTGTCCACATGTGGCCAAGCACAGAGCTGCCCCAGAAGCCCCCACGGGGCAGGACACCAACATCCCACCGTGGAGGAAGAGCAACGAAGAGCTTGGACCCACCACAAACGGAGGAGCATCATCCCCACAGCCCCAAACCCTGATCCCTGCCTGGATGTTCTCCCTCCCAGCTCCCAGGGAAGCAGAGGCAGGAACCTCCTTACCTTTGCAAGCCCCAGCAGCTCCCAGGTGGTAAATTCCAGCCAGGACGCGCCACACGGCTGTTTGCTCCTCGGCGGTGATGCCCAGCGTGGCCATGGCAGCCCGGAGCTGGGAGAAGGCCACCGAGGCTCTCTGCTTGTCCTCAGGCTGCGGGGGGAGACAGCCAGGGGATGTCACTGTCACTCTGCCTCCAACAGGAGGGAGAGTGAAACCACTGGGACAGCGAGGAAAGGCAGCAAAGATAGGAGAAGGGGATTTTCCCCATTTCTCAGAAAAGTTTGGACGAAGTGGAGAAGCCCCTGGCAGGTTCCTGAGGTGCCTGGTGTGAGGAGCAAGCTGGGTACATCACCTTGGACAGATAGTTAGCACTTCAGGAGTGTCCACAGAGCAGCAGCTGGGATTCGGTATATCATGGAATCATCAAAGGGTTTGGGTTGGAAGGGACCTTAAAGGTCATCTCCTTCCAAGCTCTGCCGTGGCAGGGACACCTTCCACAGCCCAGGGTGTCCATCCAACCCTGTCCCCTCACTCCTCACACACCTGCCCAGGGCTGAGCAGCTCCCAGCCACCAGCAGGACCTCACCCCCACCGTGGACACCTCCTGCTGCAGTCCCTGAGCTGGGGATGCTCCATGGAGCCACCAGCTCCAGAGGGGAACATCCCTCCTTGGCAAGGATCAGCGGGAAAACCCTCCCAGCTGGGATGGCAAGTCCCCAGGAATCAGAGCTGTGAAAGGAGGCTAAAACCCCATCTCTGAACCCAAACCTGCTGCATCAGCAGGGTGAGGGCATCTCTGTGCCCTGCCCAGAGCTGCTGCTCCAGCAGCTGATTCCTTTGGCTGCTGAAGCAGAGCAGGAGCTCCCTAATGAAGATGGAATATTGGAGTCACTGATAGGTGATGTAACTGCAAATTGCTGCGATTCATCCCAGCGCTTTGGCTCGTGGACAACCTGCTGGGACCCTGCAAACAGCTCAGACTAATGAGGGGTTGGAGCTGCGAATCAGCTGTGGAGGTTTAACCCCTAAATTCCACCTTCTGGGCTGCCCAAAGGATGCTCTTGCCCCTGGGAGTTGCTGCAGCAGGGGAACATCAGGGGTAGGTGACCCTGGAGCGGCAGGATCTGTCCCCAGGGTGGCTGTGGCATGTGAAAACCCGAGCAGAGATCCCAGGCAGGGCAGCCCCAGTCCCAGCAGCTCCCCTGTGGCTGTCAGAGGGTGCTGGGAGCTGCTTGGGCAGATCATTCCTCACATCCCAACATTCCCTCCCTCCCCTCTGTGCTCCCAGCACAGTGCCATCACCACGAGTCACCCAGCAGCCAGGTCATCCTTTATCTGGGGGTGACAAAGGGGCGCCCTGCGGCATCCCACTGCAGGTGGGACAAGACTCCAGCATTTCCCCCTCTCCCTACCTTTGTGAGCGGTTTGATCCCGAAGGAATTGCTCTCAGCTACCTGGTGCAGGTGCAGCATCGTCCTGGGGCAGTCACAGAAAATGAGAGTCAAACTCTCTCCCTGGCTGACCCCAGCACCCCCAGCTCCCTTTAAAGCCCCATCTGAGGGACATGGATGGGACAGGTCACCACTGCACTGTCCCATGCTGGCACACCTTTCCTGGGGACACGCAGCAGAAGTGAGAGGGAAAGGGATCTCTGCCTCATTTATCACCCCAATTTTGTCTTTAGGGGCAAAAAAGAATGAGGAAATTCCCCCCTTTCATAGAAAATCTCTGTGCATAAAGATCCCTGCAGACCTACTAATGCAATTGCTGTCACAGTCTCTAATCAGGGAGTCTCAAAACCCCATGGAAGGAGAGAATTTGGGAATAAAGGATGGGAAATCCCCACACCCACCTCTCTGCCACATCCAGCCCAGCCAGCAGCAGCGGGAAGATGTTGAAGCTGCTCTCTCCATCGGGCTGCTGGACAACTCGGGCTCTCTCCAGCAGCAGGGTCTGGGGAGGAAACACAGGGGACAGGGACGTGGGGAGATGCTCTGGGAGCTGCCAAGGAGGGGCTGGGCTTCTCCTGGCAGGGACACAGCGGGATTTGGGGGCTGTGCAAGCTGAATCATGTCCTAGGCAACATTGCAGTGCCTGGGCAGAGCAGGGGCAGCAGTGGGAAGCCCTGGCGCTCACCAGGAGCAGACAAAGCTCCAGTCCTCTCCTCCCTCAGACAAGGCCCAGGGCCACGGGCAGCTCTGATGAAAGAGCCTTTGATAAGAGCCCTGACGGTGATAAAAGCCCTCCGAGGCTCAGCTCCGGGCGGCCGTGAGGGGCTGCTAATGAAACGCTGAATTATACATTTCCTCATCAACGTTTCATCCCAGCACTGCTCTGAGCTCCCTGCCAGGGATGGGGACAGGCTGGGGGACTCTGCCATGCTGTCACAGAGCTCCTGCCAAGGGGTCATTTGGGTATCTCGGGTTTAGGAGGAGCAGGGAGGGGAGCAGGGAGGGGAGCATCACTCCTTGCGCCCAGCCTGGCACATCCCCACCCCAAGGACCCCCAGGTTCAGCCCTCCTGTCTCATCAGGTGACAGTACCTGGAGGTGAGCAGCAGTGATCTGGCCAGTGGCACTGAAATCCAGCGACAGGACCATGGAGAAGCGAGTGGAGCTGCTGCTGTGGCTGGTGGTCACCGACCCAAAGGCCGCCAGGACTGTGAACATCGCCTGGATCTTCTCCACTGCAAAACCAGCACCGCAGCCTTCTGAGCCTCCCTGCAGCTCCGGAGGAGGCATCTCTTCCTGTCTCACCCCTGCCTGATCCTCCTGGGGTCTGTCCCAGCACTGGGGACTGGCCAGGCATGGGGTCAGCATCCCGCACCACGGGGGACACCAGGGACAGCCTGCCCACCCTGTTCCAGGCCACCCCTCAGCCTTGTGCTCCTCACGGTGTGCCCAGAGAGCTCCGAAACCCAACCCTGCCCTCTGAAACTGCTGCCTGCCGAGCAGAACCAGAAACCTGAGCAGGTGGGAAATCACTGCCCCAAGCACTGCGGTCATTCGAGTAATCCCCTCCTGCTGTTTATCAAATCAGCAATTCTGTTAAGTCTGGGACGGGCGGCAGTGGCACTCACGCTGACCGCTCAGGAGCCGCCCTGAGGGGCTCAAATCAGGCAAGATTTGTGTGGTTTTGTGCCGCTAGCCTGCACAGGCTCCGTGTGCTGCCCCTGCCCAGCACCCAGATCCATCCCTGCCCCTCCTTGGGACCCTTTCCATGCCCCGATGCCTGATGATTTTGTTCTTTTTATACCCTTTTTTATACATTTTTACACCCTTCCCTTTCCTTGTGCCCTTCACAACGCTCCTTGTGCCTTAGCCCTCCGTGTTTATAACTCCTGTAGTCTGATATTTAGCTTCGTTTGGGGGTTCTCCAAGGGGGGAGACAAAACATTCATAACTATCTCAAAACTAGAGGCTCCAGCCTTGGACAGAACATGTTTTTGTAAACTAGGCTGTAGTCTCACTTGAGGAGGGGGATAATTAGAACAGGGGGACAATTACTTCATTTGTTAAGTTTCTTATGGGGGCATTTTGGGTAGATATGCTAAATTGTGAAGTCCATAAAACTGTATACACGTTGTACGGGGGGTTTCCACCTTTGATGAGTTGTACACCCAAAATCCTATTAAAACCAAGGAAATACCCTTTTTCCTTTCACTGCTGTGCCTGCTTCATATCTTCACCAGCTTTAAGGCATCACCCCTGCCTGGGATGCTTCCCCTACCTGAGACCCTGCCGTCCAGGCTGCCCGCAGTGCCCACCAGGTACTCCAGAGCTCTCTGGCAGCACTGTGTCCTGCCAGCCCCGCTGTGCCCCAGGGGGACGATGGCCTGGTCCTGCCGCTGCATCAGCAGGTTCCTGTAGGCTCTGTGTGCCAGCGAGCAGATGTGGGGTGGGAGGTTGTCCCTTTTCCCCCGGGGAGCCTGTGGGGAGGGAGAGAATGGCAGAGCACATCCCAAACAGGCTTCTGGTGGAGAAAATCCTGGAGGTGTTCACGCCCAGGGTGACGGTTTCTCCTCAGGGTGCAGAAACCCCCGAGGCTGTGTCCTCAGAGCACCCTGAGCCCCGAGATCAAGCAGCCACAGAGAATTCCTGGCCATCGGGATTTTCAGAGCGTTCCCAGTCCTGAGTGTCCCCAGAGCATCCCTGGTCCCAAATGTCCCCTGAGCACACCCAGTGTCCCAGAACTACTGTGGTCCTAAATGTCCCCAGAGCAACCTTGGTCCAGAGTGTCCCCAGAGCATCCAGAGTCCCAGATGTCCCTACAGCATCCTTGTTCTCAAATGTCCCCAGAGCATCCCTAGTCCCCAGTGTCCCAGAGCAACTGTGGTTCTGAATGTCCCCAGAACACCCCTGGTCCTGAGTGTCCCCAGAGCATCCCCAGTCCCGAGTGTCCCCAGAGCATCCCTGGTCCCAAATGTCCCTAGAGCATCCCTGGTCTGGAATGTCCCATGAGCACCCCCAGTGTCCAAGAGCAACTGTGGTCCTGAACGTCCCCAGAGCAACCTTGGTCCCGAGTGTCCCCAGAGCATTCCCGGTCCCGAGTGTCCCCAGAGCATCCCCAATCCCGGTTGTCCCCAGAGCATCCCCAGTCCTTGTGTCCCCAGAACATCCTGGTCCCGAGTGTCCCCGCGCTGTGACAGTCCCACGGTGCCACCTGCCGGCCCCGCCGCGCCCGGCGCCCTCCGCCACCGTCCCCAGGGAGATGCCGCCACTCCGGGTCCCCTGTCTCACCTTGCCGGCGGCGGCGGGCTCAGGGCGGGTGGCGATGGCCACCAGGCTGTGTCCCGCGTAGGTGCAGGGCAGGCGGGCGCGGTAGCGCTGCCGCAGCGTGTTCATGACGCTGCACTCGTTGAGGCTGACGAGAGCTGCCAGATCCTCGGCCTGGTCCAGGCTGGGGGGGTTGGTCTGCGGGAACAGAGACCCCTCGAGCTCTGCTGTCACACCAGGGCTGTGCCAGACCCCCCGACACCTCGGGGACAGCCAGCCCGGCGCGGTGGCTTCAGGGTGCACTGGGACCACCATCCCCGCGCCAGCCCAGCCTGGGGAGGTGACTCACCCTCTGCACGCTGTCCTCATCCACCTCGGTGACAGTGCCATCCTCGTCCCGCCGCACCCTCACCCTCCCCGCCGGCAGCTCGGGTGTCCCCACGTCCGGCTTCAGCTGTGTGGCTGCACGAAAGGCAGGGAGTGTCCCCAGTGGCTGTGACACGGGGAGATGCCAAGGGGGCAAATCCAACCCCACCCAGAGCCCACCCTGCTCCCGACACGTCTCATCCCCGGAGATGGAAAGGCAGGGCAGAGGAGGGAGAGTTACCGAGCGTGAAGCCATCCTGCTGGATCAGCCAGACCTTCTCTGCTTCGTACCAAACATCCCGCGGAGCCTGTGGGGAGGACGAAGGGGAATTGGGCAGCAGCAGGAGGGAAACTGAGCTGGACAGGTTGCCTTTGCCCCATGGACACTTCCACACTTCTGCCCACCCCTCCAGGTCCAGGGCTGCCTTCCAAACCCACAGGAATGGGAAGAGCTGCATGAAACCAGGAAAGCGCCCCAAAACCCCAGATAACACGCCAACACATTACCTGGTCCTTGTCCGTGCTCTCACCCGATGCCTCTTTGTCCTGGTCCTTCTCTGTGATCTCCCTCTTCTTCTCTTTGCTCTTTTCTGGTGTTTCTTTAGCCTGGTCCTTGTCTGTGCTCTTGCCAATCCCTTTGCTCTCTTTCAGCATCTCTCGACCCTTTCCCAGCTCTTCCTTCACCTTCCCCACCTCTTTTCCCACATCTGCGGACTTCCCTTGGATTCCTCCAGGCTCCCCCTTGAGCCCCTCTGACTTGTTTGTGGATTTTTCAGGCTTTTTGATCTCCCTTGGCTCCTTCTTGCCACCTCCAATGTCTTTCTTCATCTTCTCTGGCTCTTTCCTGGCTGACAACAGCTCTCTCTGGGATTTCTCCTTGGCTGGGGGCTCCTCGTGCCTCGGGGGTGACACTTTCTCCTTCTTGGTGTTCTCAGGGACTGTCCCCTTCTCCTTGGTGTTCTCAGGGACTGTCCCCTTCTCCTTCTTGTTGCTTTCAAGGACTGTCCCCTTGGGCGGGTCCCCTTCCTTCACTGGGACTTTGCTGCTGCCCTGGAGGCCCTGGCTGGATGCAGGGGCTGCAGTTGGGGGGCTGCCCCCCAGGCAGGGCTCCTTGGGGCTCTTCCAGGGGGACAGCAGCTTTCCCACCTTGGGAGCCCCTGGGCGAGGGGTCTCTGCTGGTTTGGGAGTGGTCTGCACTGGTTTGGGAGTGGTCTGCTCTGGTTTGGGAGTGGTCTGCACTGGTTTGGAGGAAGCCTCTGCTGTTTTGGGAGATGTTGCTGCCGTTTTGGGGGATGTTCCTGCTGGTTTTGAGGATGCCTCTGCTGGTTTGGGGGTCTCTGCTCTTTTTGGGGGTGTCTCAGCTGCTTTGGGAACAGGTGCTGCTGTTTTGAGGGATGTTTCCGCTCCTTTTCGGGGTGTCTCTGCTGGTTTGCAGGGGGTCTCCGCTCTTTTTTGGGGTGTTTCTGCTGCTTTGGGGGCAGGCACTGCTGAGCCAGGTGCAGGAGCTGCGGTTTTGCTGGGGACTGTCCCCTGCACAGCCTTCTCAGGGGGGGCTGCGACCCCCTTGTCCCCCTGCCCCTCCGCCTTCAGCCCGTTCCGCGGAGACCCCTCGCTGGCCCCCTTTCCTCGGCCACCAGGGCTGTCCCCTTCCCGGGCCTCGCCGTCCTTCCCTGCAGGCTGCCAAGCAAAGGAGAGGAGCCGGCTGTGACCCCTGGGGACGCTCAGGGACATCCAGCCCCCTGGCACTGTGTGACATCCCGCAGCGCTCACCTCCTCCTTGCTGCCCGCCCTGCTCTCCTTCCTCCGCCGTGCCGCCTTGGCCTCCTGCTCCGTCTCCCTCACGAGCTGCTTGATGAAACCCCCAGGGATGACCGACAGGAGCAGGGGGGGTGCAGACGGTGGTGGCCCCCTGTCCTCGTCACGGATCTGTGTGTGGGAGCAGAGCTGGGTCACAGGGACAGGGACAGGAGGCAGCACAGCCCGCTAGTGGCAGCGGGGCTGAGCAGCATCACCCTGCTCAGGCTGAGGCACTGCCCAGGCTCCTGGCGAGGCCACGGGGCAGCCGTGGCCACCAGGCTGGGCTGGGGATGCTGTGGGAGCAGAAGCACCGGGAAGAAACGCGCCCAGGTTGGTGCAGCAGGAGCCAACGTGTGCCGCCAGCTCTGCTCTGTGCCAGCAGCCTGGCACAGCCGCGGGAGCAACCATCCTGCTGCGGCGAGGCGAGAAGCAGCTCCAGCATCACCGCAGCCACATGCAGCCCTGCAGGTCCCAAAACCAGCCTTGCTTCCCGCAGCTTTCCCAGCAGCAGCACCAGCAGCAAACCCTGCAGCCTGCCAGCCTCAGCCAGGCCGGCAAAAACCACTCAAACCAGGACAGTCAGGCTGTGAAGGAGCCCAGAGCCAGCGGGTCGGACACAGCACGAAGAAACGCGCAGGGAGCTGTGGGGATGCAACCCCCAGAGCTGCTGCAGTCAGACCTCCCCAGCGCTGAGCCCCAGACCCCAACCCCGAAACACCAGCAGTGCCAGCCCGGACAGAGACTTTCCTTCTGCTCCCAGAGCGCCAGGCGCGAGGAGATGGCCATGGTGGCGGCGACGGGACGGTGCTGCAGGGAGACACACACGTGGGGACACGGCGGGCAGAGAGAGAGCAGAGAGTTAGCCAGGGGCTGCTGCTGGCCCCACAGCACCGTGACCTTGCGGGGCATTGCCCACCTGAGCCCGCAGCACCAACAGGGGATGGGCGGTGTGGCACTGCTGGGGACCACACGGCCACCAGCGGCCACCTCCAGCGCTGGCAGCGACCGGGCGTCGCGAGGAGGCGGTGGCACAGCGGATGGGTGGCACGGGGGTGATGTTGGGACCCCAGGGCCCCAGGCTGGGTGGCCGCAGGAGCCCGGCGGTGCCCCACTCGGGGCTGAGCCCGGCTTCACCTGTCGGGATCATTCATGCACCGAGCGCGCCGGGGCTCGCCCGGCTCTCCGGCTGCCGCATCTCCTTGTACAGAAAAGGGCAGGAGCGCCCGAGCGGCCAGCAGCGGGCTGGGGAATGTCACTTGCCTTCCCGGGCGGCTGCCCCGAGCGCCACGTGCCCTCGGGGACCAGCTGCCCCCGCGTTGTCCCCACAGCCGCTCCCTGCTGTCCCGGGAGAGCTGGCCCCGATGGCACCGCAGAGCCCGGAGGGGACGAGCGACAGAGCATTGTCACCCCCCGGCCGGAGCGGGACTCTCCGTCCTGCTCGCCCGGAGGGGAAACTGAGGCACGGACCGAGCACCCAGGGTGACACCAGCGGGGACCAGAGCCACCATCACTGTCACCGCGCTCCCTCCGCTCAGCATGTGAGCCCAGCCGGGCCGCGGGCGGTTGGGTCTGATCACTGCTTGGGGCTCGCTCCTGCTGCCACCCAGGGCCACCAAGAGCCGAGGCCATTGAGGGGTCCCAGGCCACCATCCCACAGGAGGCAGGGAGCGCAGCCCCCATTCCCATCCCCATCCCCGTTCCCATCCCTGCCGTGTCCCTTTCCCCAGCGCCCGAAGCCACCCCAAAGCCGGGGCTGCCGCTATCGCCATCCATTCCCAGCTAAAAATAACCCTCCCGGCCGAGGGGCCCCGGACAGCCCGTCCGGACCCCGACCCGCACCCCCAGCCCCCCCACGCGCCGTACCTGCTGGGGCGGGGGGCGCAGGGGGTGATGTGATGTCCCACACCGGCACCGGGACCCCGGCGAGCCCCGAGCGGCGGCGGCAGCGCGGAGAGGGTCAGCAGCCGCCTCCCCCCGCCCCCGCCGCGGTGGCAGCTGAGGTGACACATGTCACTGCTAAAAATAGCCGCGGCGGTGGCACCGGGGCCTCGGCTGGGGAGAGGAGGTGGCACCGCGGGGCCCTCCTGTTGCTCGGCCCCTGCACCGGCCGGGACACGTGTGTCACCCCTGCCCTCCCCAGCACACGTGTGGCACCCCCGTCACACGCGGGTTGTGCCCTCCTCGGTGGACACCTCTGCACCCCAAAGAAATGGGGGAACGGCTCTGGTTTGGTGCGAGCCTGGCCAGGGCGCTCTGGCGCTGCCCGAGGGGACACCTTGGGATGGGAGCACAGCACGGGACACCCCAGAGCACCCCAGTTTTCCCCCGAGCTGGGGCCGAGCTGGAGAAGGACCTGGGAGCAAAGCTCAAAATAGCCCCTGGCAGCAACACCAGCACGGTCAGCACCCGGCCAGGGCAGCTGGGAGGGGAGCAGCGGAGCGGACACGTGGTGTCCACACGGGGTAGAGGGTGACCACATGGGGACCAGCAGGACCTGTGTCCCACATGCCCCAGCACCCAACACCCAGTCAGGGCGCAGGGCACCAGCTTAGGGCATGTCCAGCTGCAGAGGTGCAATGTCCCCAAAACTGACCCAAAACGTCCATGGACACACCCAGGGCACTGGCAACCACAGCCAGCAGAGCTCTGGCAGCAAGAAAGGAAACAGGATTGTCAGTCTGGAGTCACCTGGCAGGAGACTGAGGGTTGCCCGAAGCATCTCACCAACCCAAATTCCACCTGGGAACAGCACGAGGACATGTGGCTTCCACGATCCTTCCTAGGTGGCACCGCAGCCACGGTGGCCACTGTTGGTGGAAAGCCACCCTTGGTCACCTACCACCCAGCTCCAGGCACTCCTGGCACAGCCAGCAGGACACAGCTGGCGTGTCCCTCGGAAAAACCAGGACGAACACCGCGCACAGGGATGGGGGGAGTGAAGGGACTTACCTGTGCATGGGACAGCTGGGGAAATGGGACATCCCAGTCCAGCCCAGTACGCCCCAGTCTGTGCAGGAAGGGACAGGTGACACGGAAAGAACGAGGCGCCGGCACACACGCAAAGGACGGTTTTTATTGGGGTCTGGGCGTAGGAGAGCAGTTGTACTGACCAACACACAGAAGCAGCTTAGCTGTGCCAAAATAATCCGTTAAAAAAATACTGGCGGCAAGAACCGAGTGTGGCACACCAGCCACGACGGGGCTGTAAACTCCGGGACAGTCCGTGAGGAGCGAGGCCACAGCTCGCAGGGACCCTCCTCCCCACAATAAATATGGAAAGAGCCAAGTACAGAAAACAAGGAATGATCTCATCGATACAATAGCTAGAGTTATTTACAGATCCTGGCTTTGCTTACCATTAATTACACATTTTTGGACAGGTTCTCTTTCGATCATTTCCTTCATCGCGAGTCGCTGTTCGTGTGAATCTGCTCCTTTTTGATTTAAAGGACCTAGTGAGGCACTGGAAGTGCTCACAAATCCCCTCTCCGAGGATGCTCCTGCTTTATTCTGTTTTTCATGCGTATTTTTTGTGTCTTCTCACCTACTCTTTGCTCGCTCCTTGAGATGCCAACAGGAAAGCCAGCCTGGAAACCCATTGTGTCACACGAACTCAGATCAAGCCTGGACAAAGCCACCTTCCTGCACCTGTCCCCACCACAGCACCTTTCCAGGGGTGACACTAAAGAGCCACAACGCCACTGGCACAGCCTCACCCACCACCATCTCCCTCCCCACCTCTAGGAACAGCTCGGGCTACAGCTCACCCCAAAATCCAGTGGGATCAGAGGGGGAAATGGGAAAGAAGGCAGAGACTGCTTTGGGGTGAGGCAGGGATCTCTCCCCACCCAGGCAGCCTCTCAGCAAGGAGAGAACAGCAGCAGGAAAATGCCACATTTCACCCCAAAAATGCCACGGGGATCAGCCCTGACCAGCACAGACCTCCAGCCCCACCACGGTGGGAATTCAGAGCACACAATGTTACACCTCGAGTGCTCCTCGAACTGCTCTGCAACGCTCACAACTGGAATTCTTTTTAGGAGCTGGGACCTGATAAATTTAGGGCTATTTCTGTACCTCGCTGGGGAGGGAGGCGCTGGGGCTGGCTCTGCAGATGTGCCCAGATGTGCCCAGCAGCAGCTCCTGGAGCAATGGCACCACAGCGGGTCCTGCCTGGGGGTCACTGTCCCCACACCCCCAGGGACAATCCCTGCAGGGTCCGGGGGTGGTCATCCCCTCCTGGGATGTGACACCAAGCAGGACCTGCCCTGGCCTTAGGACAGACACTGCTCCTGCCTCGGGATCCTGTTTGTAAGGATCAAGTGATTCCCCTCAAACACCAATCCCATCTCCAGCAGGGATATTTTTGGGTCCTCCAGGCTCTCCCTCTGCTCACTCCTTCCCCTAGAAATGACAGAGCTCTGCAATCCCCGATGCCTGAGCTGGATCAAACATCAAGCTGACTCCTTCCCCCAGTTTAAGTCACTAATTCTCATTAAATCAGCACAGAATACACATTTGCTCTGGGAACGCTGAGGGATAAAGGGGAAATTTAGACATTCTCACATCCAGAGGTGGATTTGCAGGAGCTTTCCAGGTTGTTTCTGAGTTCAGGAGTCACCTGAGATGGTCCTGACAGAGCCTGGAGTCCCTGTGTGGAGAGAAGGGCTGCACAGGCTCAGGGAATCTATCCCCAATTTATCATGAAAAACAGAATAAAGCCGGCTGATCCTGCTTGAAAGGAGCTGCCACTTCCATACGCATAAGGAGCAGAAATTCTGTGGAATGTCAGAAGTTGGAGAAACATGTATTTAATAAATAATAAAAAATGCTTTTTCTGTTAAAATAGAATTCTCGGGTTTATACCTACAGAGCATAGCAACCTTTACATAAACAAAATAAAGCTGAGTCTGTGATGATTAGTTTAACACAAAATAAAAATACAATTTAACAACAGTATTAAAACAGCCAATGTTCCATCCACACAATATGTACACCATGGAATAGAAACCAACAGGAAACAAAAGTAGATTATCTTGAAACTCCTCAGACATTTGGATATACATATTTTCTCTGTATATTTTAGATATTTTCCTTTTTTCTCTTTTCTTTACAATATTAAAATTAATACTATGCTTTGTCAAAATACGCTCTTCAAATTTTTTTTTTCTCTTTAATTTGCAGAACCGACTCGTTCCTTACATGAATCAGCACAACTAGAATTATTTATTGTCTACTGTACACTTCAAACAGTCCTTCCTCCAGGGATATTTCGGGTGCAAACACCTCAGAGGCGGAGGAGCCACGTGCCAAGGGCTGCAGGACATGGATATGGAGGAGGAATCGAGGAATCTGCTCCTAAAGCTGACCAGCTGCCAGGGAAAGAGCAACTCAGAGCTCCAGGGATTTCACTCTGATTCACTGGAAATCCAAGGAAGGACAATGCAGAGTCACCCCAGGGTTTAGGTTGGTCCTGCTCAAGGAATATTGACCCCCAGAGCTCCTCTGGGCACCAGCAGTGCCCACTGTGGACAGATCACAACCAAAACAAGCCTTTTTTAGCACAAACCAGTATTTACACCACACTGGTCTGCGAATTCCTGATTTATCTCAAAGCCAAACCCAACCTCACAATCCAATTTCTGGTTTTTCCCCCCTTGATAGAAGTGGGAGAGGAAAAACTTCTGCTGGGTTTCTAAACGGGGAGGTGCTGAATCACAGAATCATGGAATATCCTGAGCTGGAAGGAACCCACAAGGATCATCAAAGCCCAAAGAAATAAAGAAAAACTCGAATTAAGGAAAACTCCAATGTGACTAAGCCAAGGTCTCTCCCTGGAGCTGCTCTCCCTACCTGCCAGGCTTCCCTTCCCAGACACACTTCCAGCTATTATTAGCCTGCTCCAAGATTTTTTGAAGCCTGCTGGGGGGTGAGGGAACATACCAGGAATGTCAATCCCAGCTGGATCCACTCCAGCACTACAGCAGCTTCTCTGACAGCAGCACTTTGGGAAGAACCCGTGAGCCTGCGGCTGAGGATCTGCTGGACCAGGGAGAAAAACACAAAAAAGCTCAAATACAGCTAAGAGGAAGAAGTTTTACACTCGGAGAAGCGGATGGCAAACACCTGGATGAAGGATTTGGAAAAAAAAAAACATTAAAAACCCTACAGTAAATGTTCCTTTAACAGTTTCGTGGATTTGCAAAATAACTAGCAAATGAACGAGAGTTCCTAAACACACAGCCAAAGACCCTCCAGTAAAATAACACCACCAGGAATCTTTGTCCGAAACAAAAATTTCAGAGACTCTGGCTCCTACACCAGGAAGGAGCAGACTGGGGCAGTATCCAGGATTTTTTGGTTTGGAGGGAACAATTCCAGCGGCTCCACACCAGCACATCCAGTCACTTCCACACAGAGCTCCATTTGTTACTGGGATCCCAACCTCCTTCAGGAGTTTGCCACTGTGATAATCTCTCCTAACTGCACAAAAGCCACAAAAATAAAGATATTTTAAATTGTTGATAAATCAGCTAGCTGAAGAAATCCAAATCTTTTCCTGCCCTGCTCCCATCAGAGGTTTGATGGGGCAGCAAGAAGCATGATAACGAGGATAATTCCAGGGCCATTCCAACCCCATCACATCCCAAAATATATGTATTTCCCTAAATCAATACACAGCCTTCATTTCATATAAAATCTGTGGGATTGAGGCACAATTTCCCAGCTGATGACCTGTTCCTCTCTCACTGACACTGGCACCAGAATCTGCTGACCAGAGGTTGCTGACAGGGAGTGAGAGTGAAATCCAGCCATGGA
This sequence comes from Grantiella picta, assembly GCA_013397955.1. NCBI lineage: Eukaryota > Metazoa > Chordata > Aves > Passeriformes > Meliphagidae > Grantiella > Grantiella picta. The sequence continues at coordinate 40,075 of VZRM01001696.1, forward strand.
AAATAACTGAAGGAGAAAAATTGAACTGATCAGGGGCTGAGAAAGTAAAAACAAGTTACACAAGAGCTGTGAGCAGGTTTTAACACCATCTGAGGGCTTTTTGCTAAATCAAGGAGAAAAATATGAGCATTGCAAGGTATTGTAGGGAAAGCTGGACAACAGCCAGCAGGATGAGACATTTTCTATCCCAAACACCATTAAATACCACACAAAGAATCATGGAATCATTTAGTTTGGAAAAGACCTCCAAGATTATCGAGTCCAACCTTTGACCAATCACCTCTGACAATGCTTCTTGAGATGCTCAACAGGAATGACAGAGAGGTTGGTGCTCTTCATGTGGAATAATTTGGAAAATAAATGGAGGGGAGAAAAAAAAAAAATCATGGAAAGGAACCACTGACTCCCAGGGGGTATTTTCCAGAATGCATTTTCCTTTCGGTGCAGCCCCAGGTGGTCAGCCAGGGTTTGCACAAGCTCTGCGGCAAACCCAACCCCACGTGTAGAAGCAAATAAAGCCATTTTTACTACTTTTCTCCAAGGAACTCTGTGGTGATCTGAGAGCCACACACACTTGACAAACCACACACAACTCGTGCTCCCACTTGCACAGGCACAATTCCCACTGTCTTCAAGGACTGTGAGAGTTGCACCTCTGTAGCTGGGAAGAAAAATCTTCTCTAAGGTGTTCACTGATTTGGAAGAAAAAAAAAAAAAGGTTTAAGTTCAGTCCTGACCTCTCTCTTACAAACCACCACAACACCCAGGGCAAGGCCCAGCTTGAAGCTGTGGGACAGCTCAGGATTAGATCCTTCCTTCAGCAAGACTTTCCACACAACACACCTGAGGCCTCAAGTAAGAATTAGCACAAACAATTAACATCAACCTGGCATTCGATCAGCTCGTTCTCTCAGCTCCACGCTCAGTTTTCTCAGACTGGTTTCACTGTGGGCACACTTTGAACTCTTCAGGACAGAAAAATGAGAGATCCTTTCCCAGGCTGAGCTGTGATATGTGCTCCAGAGGGAACTGGGGATTTCTATGCTATGGGAACACAGCAGAGGAGGATCCCGAGTTCCAGGACTGAGGAGTGATCCGGAATACGTACCGAGGTACCCACACACACTGCAACCCAGCACATGCTCTAGAATGCACTGGATTTGAATTCATTTCTTTTTAATTTTTTAAAAAGTGCAGTTGACCTGAAATGGAAAAGAACTGTCTTTATGTTCACTGTAAACTTGTCAAAAGGAATCTGCTCTTTTAAAAACTGTGCTAAAATAGTCGATTTATACAACAGAGCACTAGATGAAGCTACCATAAATTCCTCTTCACCAATTATTACTCTATTGTGTCAGTTATAGTACTGCATATACGTAGAAGAAGCAAAACGGTGGTAGCTACTATTAGTGAGTACAACAAACCCAGGGAATAATTCGAGTTCAACGCTCCCATGAAGTAGCAATAACATTTAAACCACAGGACAGTTAGAATTCAGTACTTTGAAGTGCATCAGAGTCACACACTGTTGATCATCAGCAGTATGGAGCAAGGTTATCAGAGAGTCAGCAGTAATGGTCGGGAAGGACACGGCAACACGACAGAGCGAGGGGCACCCACCGCGGCCGGCCGGTGTCACCGCGGGAGTGTCACCCGGAGCTGGAGTGTCACCCGGCCAGCAGCACCCGTGCCACCCCCCAGCCCGGGGGGGCACGGCAGGGAAACAGCCTCTTCCTTCCAGCAGTATTCCAGAGGGACGGAGCTCCCCGCCGTGGGGTGGGGACACGTGGGAGCAAGGAGCAGCCTCTCCCCTCGGTGACTTCCAGCGCTGCCAGGGGACAGAGTCCACCCCGCCGCCCTTCCAGAGACAGAGTCCTGACGTGATCCCACGCTGTAAACACGGCATTCCTCCTCTCCCCCGAGCACATCCCGCCTCCAGGACTGCACAAAGTCATTCATTCACAAGGATTCTGGGGCGCTCTGCAGGTTCACCAAGCAGCTCTCCCTGTGGGGACGTGGTCGGTGTGTCCTACAGCCCGTTGCTGTTCCTGTGGCTGAGCGGGGGCTTCGAGAGCTCCACGACCGTGGAGCGGGATTTGTTGAGGAATTTTGGAGCCCGGCGCAGCAACCTCTGGGCCTCGGTGAAAGCCTCTGTCAGCTCTTTTTTCCACTGAACGAACTCGGGGTCGCTCTGCAAGAGACAAAGAAGCAGTTTGGCACTTCAGCGTACGCGGCCAACACACGGCGCGTTCTCACACGGCGCGTTCTCACACGGCGCTTTAATTTTAATTTTTCCGAGGGAATGAGCAACTTTGGGTATTGCCCATGTGGAACCCATCATCCCAACGAAGGATGGTACCTTTTTGAGGATTTTTTGAGGATTTGAGCACTTCCCCCTTCCATACACGAGCTCCAGCAACTCCCCGCAGCGAGGAGCCAACAAGGAGCACAGAGCTCGAGAAGTCTGGGAGTTTTCAGCTATCTAATAAACCAAACTCATTTTGGCCCAAAATAACACTGAAATCTATGAAAGGAGCTGGCATAGCTGCAGGTTTCCTGCTTTCAAAAGTCGAGTGTGATAAACACGTCAGCTCTGCTTCACCAAGCGCCCTAGTTAACGCGCAGCAGGATGACCTGAAAAACTTGTCAATTGTTTATCATGTGCAAAACAATCTGATCAAGTTATCAAAAAAACAAGTCTTACCTCACACTGTAGGACAAACTGTTTTCCTCCTTTAATTCTCAGTAAGATGCATTTCTTATCTTTAATTTGTGTTTCTTCAACAGATACTATTTGTTCCATGGTCAGCAGGTTTTGCTGCATTTGCAAGAGAGTAGAGAATTAATTGAAAGGAAAAAAACCAACCCTGTTGCCCATCAAATAAAGCTACTATCTTATTTTCCTGTACTACCCACATGAATTAAGTTATGAACATTAAGAGTCATCACACAAACATTTATTTCTGAAGGCTGGGTCACGAACTAAAGATAGATAGTAAGGTAAGAGAGATTTACAAGGGGCTTGGTTGTTTCAATAGTGACAACGAAATATCAGCTCTAAAAGCCAGTAATGACAGCATAAAATAAGAATCTACAAATAGGTGTGTCTGCAAACAGAATATTCACTATTTTCCCCCAAGAGTTGCATATAATTTGATACATTTTTCAAGCATTACTGTTATTCCAAAAAAAAAAAAAAAAGCCAATCTTACTATTTCAAAGAGCTGAGAGGAAATATTTCAGCACTGAATACTTACAAAGAGAACACACATAGCAGTGTGCAGGAAAACTCTCCCTATGGACTGCAGAGGACACAATGTCTTAAATTCCAAACCCTTCCTTAACTAAATATTAAATTTTATTAAATTATCTGCCCTGCACGTGAGCACAGCTGGGCTACACTACAGCCACTATAGCATTTTCTTGGAAATAAAATGCTATATAGCATTTGCCACCTTACCAGTTTCTGTTTTTTTGTATAAATAGTCCAGAGGTCCTAAATGAAAAACAACACCATCAACTACCAAAAATCCTTTAAAAACACAACAAAACAGAGCAAACAGGTTTCTCAAGTCAACTTTATGTCTCCTCCTGTGTGTTGTCAGCCACACAGGCAGGTTACTCAAATCCACTGGGCTTTTACTGGGAGAAAACTCCTTCCACAGGAGAAGTCCTGGGCATTGCAGGTGTGTTTTCCACTGCTGCCCAGGGCACCTCACTCACCCGGGATTCTCCTTCTCCTCGCCACTCCAGCCGGTTTGGGAAGAGGTAAAAGTAACGCCGCTGCCACTGAGTCAGGAAGGGATTCCCCAGCTTGAGCATGTAGCCATGCATGATGCAGTCCTTCCCCAGGGCGTAATCTAAACCAAGAGGAGAGGTTAGCAAAGCCACAGGAGGTGCAGCCTGAAGTGTTCTGAGGGAGCTCTGAGTGCAGAGGGGATGGAGCACAGGAGCTGCCGTGCCCTCAGCAGGCTCACACCACACACACAGAGCCCACAGTTCTGCCCTAAATACACAGCTGGTGTGGCTGCAGTGCAGGGATCGAGGACAGGACTTGGCTCTTAAAGAAGGATCTCACTGGAGGAGGTTATTAAAAGAAGTGAATGCTGCTCTCCAGAGTTTGGGGGTTTGAGGCAACACCCCCAAGCAAGCTGCTGTGCAAAACCTCCTGGGGCTCCTGGGCAGGAAATCAAACCCCACAGACTGGGAAGGTGGTGAGGATCTGACAAAGGGGGGCTGCCCCATCCCTGGAAGTGCTCAAGGCCAGGCTGGACAGGGCTTGGAGCAACCTGGGACAGTGGGAGGTGTCCCTGCCCATGGCAGGGGGTGGCACTGGATGGGCTTTAAGGTCCTTTCCAACCCAAACCATTGCAGGATTCTAATTCCACGAATCTCTTTCCAAAGCCTGATGTCATCATTCAGCATTTCAAAACATTAAGAAACATCTTAAGCAACACGACAGCGATTAAACGAATCCTAATGATTCTCAGGAATGACAGTAACAGGAGTCTGCGCAACTCCAAACCCAGGAATTACTACCTAGCAGCAAAAGAGGAGAGAAGTGTAAGGACAGATTACCTTCCTCGTGGCCAAGCTGCTTATTTTTAGCCCTTTTTCTGGCCTCAATTTTATCTGTGTCTGCATTTACTGCATCATAAACAGTTTCTGCTACTTCTTGCTGCCAACGCTCCGATATTACCAGAGGGAAGTTCTTATATAACTCCTGGTCACTATCAAGCAACTTGCAAGAGAAAAACAACAAAAAACCCAACATTTTAATAACTTTCACTGTTCTTATCCCCAACAGTTAATAGTTACCCATGCAACAGTATTATTTTACAAGATGGATCGAACTCAAACCTTCACAAAACAAACAGATGCAAGCAAGAGAAGCACAGACACTAACTGAAGCAAAGATATTAATTTATGTGCAGAGAACAGGCCACCTGCTCAAAACTCATTTGGATGGATAGCTCTAAAATCCTCACTCAAAATTGTCTCATAGTGCTCTCTAGACTTCACATTTAAATAATGGCTCCAATGTAAGCAGCAGTATTCTTAACTTCGTTGCAAAAACTTCCTCAGCATGAAAATTCCATGAATAAGTGAAAAGATACCTTTTCCACAGCAATTCCTTCCATACTTCCACAGCTTGGCTTTATGTTTTCAAAAATTCAGAATTCATCAGCATGCGCTGCAGACCCCAGTTTTCCTGGTATAAGGATTATTTTCTCCATTAATCCTTTCAGCACTTAAACTGAATTGCACTGAAGGAAACTAGGAAAAAATTCCACACCAAAAAGGTGTGCAGGGCAGTGGTGGAGTGTCCATCTCTGGAGGGGTTTAAAGCCATGTGGATGCAGCACTGGCTTAATTCTCCCACTGCAGTCAGGCCAGACACTCCTGGAATAGATGTCCTCCTCCTTCTCAGACATCCATGGCCACATCCCAGCAGGAAAACACATACCCAGAGACCTCTCTGCAATTGCAGGGACTTGAGGAAGGGGAAAAGCCACAGGGATCCACTGCTGGCTCCCCACAGAAATCCCACAGCGCACGTGCTCTTCTCAGGGCTGCAGGACACTCTGCAGGATAAATATAATCCCAGGGGCAAGGGAGGAGAGCAAGGTGTCCAAACTGTGGTGCCCAGGGCAGAGAGGGCTCCTGGCACCTCGCTGGCAGCTCCAGCTGACTCAGGCAGGAATCATCCCATCCCCTGTCCCCTCTGGAAGTCTGGGACACCCAGGGAGGCTGTGCTATCCCTCCCTGACTCACCCCAAGGGTAAATTTATCTTACAGGCAGCCTGAGCTGTGAGATTCTGAGATCAAACTGGAGATGACACTGCACTGACCTGACGATGACTCACATTCAGTGACAGGACTTCCCACTAAATCATGTTATTGAGAATATCTGATCCCCTAAATGAATAAAAAAGACCACCAGGCTCCTCCTTGCAAAATATTCCTCTGAATTCTGGCAATTCAGAATTACAGGAGACTGGAATCCTGCTAGGCTAACACTGATGCTGAAGATGTGGAATTTTCTGGCACAAAGAAGATCCTGGGCTCTCTGCACTTCCCTGTGCCAACTTCTGTCACCACAGCAGGTGACACTGACAGACGAGCTCCCTTTTAGGCTCAGTGAGTACTTAATGGAGCTTTTTGCTTATAAAGTTTAGAACAATTAGTTTCCCTCCTGACTCACTCGTGTAGTAACAACAATAAGGCCTGATCTATTGCAGAAATGGGTGATGACAACAATGAAGGGCACTGACCCAACCCTGCTGTCCCAAAGTTCCAGGGAAGCTTCAGAGAGTGGAGGAACTCACAGGGGAGTCACCCCTTCATGTGAATCCCAAAGGGGCCAGCAGCTCTAACTTCTCTTTTTTTTTTTTTTAAAATTTATATTATTTTCATTATATTATTTCATTTATATTATTTCATTTGGATAATATCAGAACCTGAAAATTTCTTTTACCACTTTTCTAACTTATGACATTGACATGGTTTGTCATTTTTAAGGGTTTCCCCCGGCACTCTCTGACCACTCAACTATTAAAATAAGGTTTAGCTCCATTTCTCCAAGCTACCAGAAATAAATCACAACTTTTAAACACACAAACCATTAAGTATTCTTGCAAATCTGTGGCTTTTCCAATCGTTTTCCGACCACTTGAAACATTTCCTTTATCACACAAAACTTTTGGTAAGAAAGCAGATTTCAGTTAACCTAAAAACACAAGGACTTGGCAAGCAGCAACAAACAGGGAACCAGCCCAAGATACCTCCAAGATTCCTGAAGGAATTCCTTGCACATCAAGAGCCCTGAAGCACAGGAATGCCACACACACATGGCAAGCCAAGCACAGCAGCCCCAATGCCACCCTCCAGCACTGAGAGTTGGGTACCTTAATGCCTTTAGTGTCCTCTTCATCAAACGAGCCAATATCAAAAGCATCTGCTGCATTGACTTCTCCCCGGGGAGGAATCAGGGGGGGAGGGTACTAGGAATTAAAAGCAGCATCATTAGAGATAAATTAACGGGCATTATTTGACTCCATTCTGTAGTTACGCACAACCTTTTTATTTTTTGCACAGATTACACTCCACTGTGCCAGAGTGTCCCCCTGGAATTAAACTTCCGTGCAAAGTTTAAAAATCCTTCAAAAATCAGTGATCTGACCCTGAAAATGTAATAACTCACTCCTAACAATCAGAAAGATCTGCAGTAATGAATATTCATCAACAACCCTCCCTCTATTTGTGTGAATGAGCACATGAGTTGGACACCGTGACCCTCAAGTTTTCTGTTCACTACCTGTTTGGCTTTATTTTCCCTTTACTGCTTTACCAAGTAAGCTAGAATTATTGTCTTCATCCTTTACCTTCTGTAAATAGACTTGCTGCCAATCAATGCCTTTGAAGAAAGGATGTTCCTTTACTTCTTGTGCGCTGCAAAATAGAAGTGACTGAAGTCAACAAATGAAGGGGATTTTCAAGTGTATTCAAGAAACACAAAGCCTTCAAAGGTCACATTTCTATCACTTGAGAACATTGTGAAAATGCTCTTTCTTGCAAGAAAAACATAAGAATTCCTAAGTAAAGGAGAGAAGATTTTCACATGGAAACACCTGGAAACACTGTCGGGCTGGCAGGCAAAAACTCCTGATGGCACTCCATCATTTCCAACAGCAAACAATATTCTTCTGTTGTCAGTTCCCAAAAATTGTTCTGTGTCAGTTCCCAAAAATTGCTCTGGGTCAGATCCCAAACACATATGTGGGTCAGATCCCAAAAACTGCTCTGCGTCAGATCCCAAACATATGTGGGTCAGATCCCAAAAACTGCTCTGTGTCAGATCCCAAACATATGTGGGTCAGATCCCAAAAACTGCTCTGGGTCAGATCCCAAACACATATGTGGGTCAGATCCCAAAAACTGCTCTGCGTCAGATCCCAAACACGTATGTGGGTCAGATCCCAAAAACTGCTCTGCGTCAGATCCCAAACAGGGATGTGAGTCAGATCCAAACACTGCTCTGTGTCAATTCCCAAAAACTGCTCTGTGTCAGATCCCAAAAACCACTCTGGGTCATATCCCAAACACCGATTCTTCGGCAGATCCCAATCACTGCTTGCAAATAACCACATTACTCCACACCTTTTCACATTACACAAATTTTATGGGAATATAATCAACTACTCCTTAGGCCCCAGGGAAAAGCAATCTCAGGTCATTATCAAAGATACAAAAACTCTCTGAATCTCCCACTGGAATTGGACCAAGCCCCAGGCTCAGGTGTGACCATCAGTTACCTGTTATCACACACCCCAATGGTTTCTCAACAGTTGTTTACTCCTCTCCTTGTTTTCTCCCTCAGTCTCACACTGACTTTTTAAACAGGAGATAATTTCATGAAGAGCTACAAGCAAGGTGAGCTTGGCAGGAGCAAGGAGTGTTTTGTAGTCAAGAAACAAAACAAAAGCTCTTTTCCTTAGAATAATGAAATGACGCAGGCAGCAGCAGCAATATTCACAGCTTTTTGCTTGGTGGTTTTGGAAATTTTTTTTTTTTTGTGTGTGTGTGTGATATGCTCCTATCATAACAGATATCATATAAGCAATAAGTTTTTCCCTATCAGTACGTCTGAGTCAAGTCTTATGATTTCATGCCAAAACAGATCAGGCAAAACCAGAAAAACAACGAGGGATGAGAAGCAGGAGCACCACCCAATGCAAGTATGACTGCAGGGAACTCAGGGAAAGGTTTTAAGGACAGAAATTGTCCAAAAAACATGTCCAAACCAAAGGAAGCTGAAATGTAATTCCATGCGGCAGCACTTTTGAATGTTCTCTTTCCAAAATTAAAATCCTCACAACAGGAAGCAGATTTTCACTTGAAATGAATTCACTCATTGACAGAGAAGTGGAAATTTTTCAAGGCAGAGGTCCAAGGAGAAGACAACACCTACCTTCTTCCTTGGCATCCAAGTCTCTTGCTCACATCCCGCTGCAGGAGTCCTTCCAGAAGGGACTTCAGCTCGGGAGAAAAGGAATCCGGGAGCTCCACATTCTGTGGGGAAAGTATAAAGAGATATTCCACGACTGAAGTGGTGTGCTCTGCTTTCTCTGCTCTGACAGTGTTTGTGAACAGCTCTGCCGTGTGCAAACACAGCTCTCTGGGAGAGCAGGGGTGCAGCTGCAGTTTTTGGGGGAAATGGGAGCTCAGGGGAGGTGGGGATGTGACTGAGGTCACCAGGTCTTACCACGGTGAGAGTCATCCGGTCGATCTCGTGCTTATCTTTGGTTTTGTGCTGCCTGAAAGGGCTGTGCCTGTGGGAAGAAGAATAAAAACACTAATAAATGTAAAGCCACAGCATTATCAGGCTATTTCAGCTGTGGCAATCCCAGGAATGAGTGGAGCATCTTGTTAGTCCCATCCTTCCCCCTCATCAATCCTGTCCTGGAGAACGATTTGATCCACAGGAAGGTGAGCAGGAATTTGGGTAATCCCTAAACAGTGATCTGGCCTTAAAGATGTGTTTCAAATGCCTCACCAACTACATCTGATTCCTAAAAACCTGAACAGTTTTCAAGTAAGAAGGAAACCCCAGGCAGCCATCACCCTCAGGGATTTAAATCCATGGATATTTCTAGGGAAGCTGAGTATGAGACCCACTGAACTCACCACTCCCCATCATGGGAGAATGAAGCAAACCATTTTTGAGCAAGGACATGAGAGGGAAGGTAATCCCAGATCCCACAGCATCAGCCCCTGGGAAGATATCTGATGGTATCTGGTAAATTATCAACTTTAGCCCTTTCCTGCTTTATAATTCTGGTTTGAATTTGAATTTTCCTTTAAGCTATGGAAGACCATGGCACATTAGAGATTTATCACACAGTCCTTCATGAAAGAAAGAAACAGCATTGTAGTATATTTTAATTACATTTAGGATATATTCCCTGCTTCTTTCCTTCAAAACCTGGAGGGGATGATATTTTTCAAAATCAAAATGTTATCCAGTTATCAATTCCATTAATTAGCAGTTCTAAAGCATTCTGGCTTGCCACATGGCAGAGTGTACCAGCATGCTTCAACTGGAGACCTGCTACTCCCAAGTTATTTTCCTTTTATTCTCAAAAACAAATTGATTGATGAGTGCAATGGACACACCAGGACTTCAGTTTTTCTCTTTTTAGCATGACAGGTAAATGGTTCCCACACAGCCTCATGTACTCTGACAAGGAGGATCTGAGTAGATCGGGGAAGCTAATGATTCACTGGGGACTCATGGGGAGATTCTGTGCCAGACTAAATTTACCAAACACCAAGAAATGGCACCATGTGCCCAGCCCTTGTTTTGGGATGTGTTTAATTGGCTTCAGAGCAGATGAGGAACGAGAACTCACCGTGAATAATGCTCTGGCTTCTGGCTGAGCACTGATTCCACCCTGAACATCTCTGCCAGGGAGAATCACAGCCCAAAGACTGGCAATTTAAACCTTCTTTCTTCATTTGCACATTTACAGTCTGTTTTGTGCACAATTAATGTTAAATTGATACAGTTCTGGAGGTCAATTCACAAGTCACATACTGACCTTCCTTTGTACAATGTCTGAGTGGAGCTAAAAGCTTATAATTAATTATGTGTGAGGACACAGGATGACCTAATGATCAATCTATACAGAGAAGCACTGTGAAAAGCTTCAGATTTCTTCTAGTTTGCCATTACCAGCCAGGATGCCATTTTCAACAAGCACTTGCCCATCAGTGCTTGCTGACTGCTCAGATAATCCCATGGTGTTAATCAATTCTAGACACGTAAGTTTAATGAGAAGGTAATTGCTGACAAAGCTGTAATTATCGTGTACCTTTGGACACTGATAAGGTAACAGGGAAACGGAAGGATCCACACTTTGTACCTAACTCAAGCCCTCAACAAGAGGGCTGAGTGGCACAAAAAAAGGAACCAGAGCAGCCAAGAGCTTCTCCTCCTAACACGAAGCCCATGATTTACCAGGGCTGCCTAGTGCACTCCAAGGAATAACATCACAGCATTTAAAACACTACCAGCTGCCAAAGAGGAGTAAATCGCTGTCAGCAGCAGTTCAAAGGGCAGACAGAGGACCTGCCTTCCTCACAGCCCACATCTGTAGCTACTACAGGAAGCAGGGATTGGGTTTGGTTTGATTAGATTTGCAAGAAAAAGCCTGGTTTAGCCTCGAGAGCAGACGTGGGTCAGCAGGGAGGGATCATTCCAGACAATCTGTGACACAGGACGTCCTGCTGTTCCCAGGGACACCCACAGAGCCCCCCAGGAGTCTCACTCACCCCCTCAGCAGCTTGAAGAGCATGCAGCCCAGGGAGAACCAGTCGGCACTGCTGTCGTAGGCTGTGCCCTTCTGCAGCACCTCGGGGGCCATGTACCCGTGGGTTCCTCTGCAGAGCACAGCAGCACAAAACATTCATTACAGCCAACACCAGCGTGGAAAAAAAAAACCAATAAAAATCAGTGTTCTCTTAATAAGACAGCTCAATTTGAAAAAAAATAATTTGAAGCATTTTTATTTTGATTCCAGCGGGTTTCATGTGTCACCTGTGTGAGCACAGGACCCTCCTGAATTCCTCTCTGGGCTCCACAAAAAGCAGCTAGGAGGTATTGCTTTTACCCTTGACATAACCAAAACAAATGGACTTTCTTCAAGAAGCTACTGAATTGCAAATTTTTCAAGGTGTGACAGGCTGGAGTTTCCCTTTTTGCATAAATTCCGAGACTAAATCAGGGCAAATGAGGACCTAAGAATAAAACGTGCCAGGTAAGATGTGAATCCACACACAACTCAGGGAATTCAGATCCTAGTTAAGCCCTGATGGCAAGAAGCAGAAAGGAACATAATTTGCCTCCAGTTCTACAAAGATCCAGAAAGACACAATAAAGGCAGGATTTTAGGCAGTTTGGGAATATTTAATTATCCGGTTGGGACAATTAAAGCAATCTGGTACTTTAACTCAGTCAGGCTCTTCTCTGAGCAGTGAATCATCCCGAAATAATGTGTCATCTCCCAGCCATGCCTACACATCAGCTGCTACAACTGTGCAGGAAAACAGGGAGAGGAGCCCAAAAAACCTCATTAGAGCCTCCAGCTCAGCAAGCCTGGGCCACACACAAGTGTCATTCCTCCCCTTCAGGCAAAGTGAAGTTAGAAAGACAAATTCAGGATGTATTTAGCACTACCTGTATGTGCAGCAAAGCTCCCAGATGTTATACTTACACACTGGCATGTGGCTTCTTTTTGGAAAAGTCACAAGCCAGCCCAAGGTCTGATATCCTCACGTGTCCATGTTCATCCAGCAGGATATTTGCAGGCTGGAAACCAACACAGGGAGGTGAGTGCTTGGTATTCCCCAGCTGACACAACTGCAAATTCTCACAACACAGCAATTTGAACATCAATACTCCCCGGTAACTGGTAATTGCCTTTATTTTTTTTTTATTTAACATCAATATTCCAGGCATTTTCTAGATAAAAATCTACATTCTCACAGAGCACTACCATCAGCTCCACGGGTTATGAAATACTGAATATCAGAACAACCAGGCAAGGTTTGAAACACAAAGCAGGTAATAAATGAAAAATCCATTCTGGCCTCAAGTTGCTTTTGGTTCCTTCACAGCAGGGTCTGTGTGTGGCTTTTACACCCTTTATTCTCAGTCTCTGGGCAGAATATTCTGGGCAGAATATCTGGGAATATTCTAAATTATTCCCATCAGGGAGCTGAGGAGATAAGTAACACTGCACAGGATTTACTGCAACCCCAAGGAAGCCTCTCCCAAGCTGGTTAAACTGGATAATGGCACAGATTAGAACGACTTTGAAAACTTATTACAAAAACCAGGCAGATCAAGAAATAATCCTGCCAAGAAAAGGTTTCAGGGAGGGTAATCCATGGAAGTTATCTGATTGCCTGTGTGGATGAGGCACCCAGCAACCTTACCTTCAGGTCTCTGTACACCACGAAGCGATTGTGCATGTGCTCTAACCCCAGGATGATTTCAGTAGCATAAAACCTCATCTCTTTTTCAGAAAACACTCCGTGCTGGGAGAGGTGGTAGTGCAAATCTCCTCCTGAAACGAGAAGGGTTGAGATGGAATTAAATGAACAGTAAAATCTTACCCTACAGGCGGACAGGGTGACATTGTGGGGGAACTTTTGTAGGTTCTTATCACCTGTGGAGCACACAGCCCCACCAAAATAGCTGAGAAAGTTCATACAGAGATTTGGTCAGCCTGAAACTCTGTTTTAAAATGCATTTATTTCATAAACATTTGCATTCAGTGACTAATCCAGCAGAGGATTTCCACACAAGGCTGTACCACACATTGGTTTGTGGAGAGCTGAATAAATCAGCTCACAGAGCAGCCCAGGCCTGAGGGACCAACCAATCCTCCTGATAAAATTCCTGTAAAATCATCATCAACATCTGCACGAGCCTTGCTTACCATTCATGAGGTCCAGAATGAAGCAGAGCTTGTCAGGGGTGTGGAAGGCATAGGTCATACAGACTATAAAAGGACAGTCCTGCAAGGGAAGAGCAAAGAGCTTCACCTTGGGCAATAAGCAAAGTGTGACTTAGAAAAGCTAAAAATACATCTGGTATTTTTCCTGTGCTATTTGCCAGTATTCCCAAGTTCTATCCTCACTCATGAAATGTAGCTGCACTGGTAAACACTGTCCCTCCATGAGGTGACAGTGAAGGTGTTTGGCTCCCATCAGCATTTCCAACAGAGGATTGAAGGAATGTGAACACACCAGGCAGGAAGCTGGGATTCTGGAGCGTTACAATGCTCAGGAAGCAGCAACAGCAATGTCCAGATCGTGCAAAACCCTCAACTTGAGGGTGGTGGGTGCAGCTTTAGGAGGACAGAGCAGAACAGCCAGGGCAGGGATGGGTTACATGCACCTAAACCTCAATTCACCCCATGTTTAAGCTAAACAGCCATAAAAATCCCACTGGAAAAACAGCTCTTTATTGCCCAGGCCTGTTTACATGCTGGTACCTCCATGAAATACATTCAAAACCCCACAGCAGCAGCTGGCAGTTCCTCCTCTGCCCTGGGCCTGTGCTGGATGCAGGTGGCTAATTCAGAGCTCTGGAATTGCTGAGGTTGGAAAAGCCCTCTAAGATCATCAAGTCCATTCCCCAGCACTGCCAAGGCCACCACCAACCCCTGTCCCCAAGTGCCACATGCACATATATCTGTTAAATCCTTCCCAGATGTGACTCCACCACTGCCCTGGGCAGGAGAACCCTTTCCAAGAAGAATGGAACTGCTCCTGCTGGCCACACCATTGCTGATCCAAACCACCAGGCTCCTGGCTAATGAACAGGGCGTGGCTACCACCTCATCAGCTTCTTCTCCAAAGCCCTGTGGAATGGAATCATGGAATGCTCTGGGTTGAGAGGAACCCTTAAGCTCATCTCGTTCCAATCCCTTGCCACGGGCAGGGACACCTTCCACGGAAAGATGTGGAACCAAACCAGGGCTGTTTGGTGATTCTGCAGTGAGCCCTTCAGGAATGGCTGCCCTGTCTGATCCCAAAGCTCCAAGGGGGCAGGGAGATGATCCCAGATGATCCCAGAGGAGCCCAGGACACCCTGCAGGAAGCAGAGCCTCACGTGAGTCCATCAATGCTCTCAGCATTGCAGGATGGACAGGGAAAGCTCTGGGAATCTCTGGCAGGAACTCCCTCCCTTCCCAATTTAGAAACAGCAAAACACGGTGGCCTTGGGCTCCGGAGAGAGGAAAGGGAGGGACAGCGACACTTCAGAGCCCCTTCATCCTTCCATGAGGTTGAAATAATAAGGTTTACAGACCTGACTGTAATCCCAGGGATCCCCACAGTGCTGGGGTACATCCTGCCCTGCTCCAACCCAACTGCACTTTATGTTTTGCTCACCCCAAACACTCCCTGCAGAGGGGAGGGATGGGTGTGGAACACCTGCAAAACATCCAGGAAAA
Source organism: Grantiella picta (assembly GCA_013397955.1). Classification (NCBI taxonomy): domain Eukaryota; kingdom Metazoa; phylum Chordata; class Aves; order Passeriformes; family Meliphagidae; genus Grantiella; species Grantiella picta. The sequence goes on from VZRM01001696.1 coordinate 55,101, forward strand.
AAGCCAAATTCCTAAATGGCCCTAAAAATAAGGAGCCTGATGTGGTGTCTAACACAAGGTACCACCTCTGGTTATGAATTCTGTGTTGGGGACTGTTGTAGCTGTCACTTAACTTCACAACAACAGCTTTAGCAGAATTATTAACTTAATTTCCTGCATCGACTGGGTAATTCGGAAGTGTCCCCAAGCAGGGCTCCTAAATTTCTACAGCAATCTAATTACCCAGAAGGATTTAGTGGTAGAATTTAAGCACCACACATAGATAAAGAAAAGCGTTTTTCTACACCAGAACATAGCCTGCCTGTATTTTTATGGGTTTTAAAAATAAAAGTTATCTGGAAGTGTAAATGTGATGCATAACTCATTTTTGTGCAAGCATTCCTAATTTCATCATTACCCTCTCCCTGTTTAACAGAGAGAAAAGCTGTACTGCAGTATTTTCCTGACACAAAAACCACAGCAAAAGAGTATTTTACAGCACAAAAATTAAAAAAAAAAAACCCTACAGTTATTTTTTAAAGGACACATAAAGCAGTAAAACGAATTTCCCAGGAGAGCAATTTTTCATCGCAGTCAAGTTTCTGCTCTGATGAAAATAAGCAACATAATGACATTAATGTGTGAATTAAGACCAGTTTGGAAAGAGTTCCTTACATCCAAACAATCCTGGATTGAGTCCAGAGAACTGCTGAAGTCAAATTTGTGGTAATAAATCATGTGGAAGGAAAAAAAAATTACAGCAGCCATAAAAAAAAACCCATAGAAATGTGATATTTTAAAGACATTAGCACATTTAAAAGTGCTCTAGAAGGAAACCTTTGGTTTTGACTCTTCCCTGAAATCCAAGCACTCGGCTTTGGGGCACAAAGTGACAGCAAACAGGGGACAAAGGTTTTCAGAGCACAGAGCAGCTGTGTCCCATTTTAACCGGAGGGCAGCTCAGACCTGACATGTCTTGTCACTCAAAGATGTGCCAGTCACTGCTTAAAACACATGAAAACCTGTTCTGCTCCCAAAAAAACCAGATTATTGACCTCAGAGGGTTATTGCTCCCTCCTCCTGGTGGGTGGGGTTGCTGGGCTGACCTCCAACTGAGGATATTCTAGGATTTGTGATTGTATTTCTAATCCCTTGGAGGGAATCTCAAATTCAGCCATTTGTAAAATAATCTCAAGAAGATCTGGGTAAGGCGGCTGAAGTGCTTGAGGTTTTCCAGAAGGAAAAAACTGGGAGCCACAACAGAGAGGAGGCACAACCCTGCAAGGCCCCTGGTCTTGCAACAGCCAGATGGAATGATGCCCTCCTGGCCTCAGGAAAAGATTGATGGAATAACCACTTCCTTCCCCAAACAGCACCTTGGGGCTGAATGTCTTCGTAGGGTTCATCACCAGCTTGGTGATTTCCACAAGTTTTTTGAACAGAAATCAGGCAAATGTTAGCTACTACGGAAATTAAATCTCTTTTAACAGAAAGTAAAATCTTTTCCCTACGCTGTGACCTTCCAGAGGATTTCACAACGCCTTTGCAGCCTGAAGGTCTCTGTGGGAGGGGAAGATAGGGCCTGTGTCTTGCAGAAGAGGAAACCCAAAGCTCGCTGACAGTTTGTCCCCGTTACACCACAGTGACACAGCAAACACACCAACGGGGACTGAGCCCTGCAGAGCCCAGTTTGGTGCCATCAGCCCCATCCAGGAGGCTCCAGATGCTCTGCAGAGGTGCCTTTTGTGCTCCTGAACCCACTGGAAATGCAGCCATGGAAAGCTGTTCTCACCACGCAGCCACGGCCGACTCCAGCATGGGAGCTCCCAGCTCCAGGAGTGCTGGGGAATGCCAGAACTTTAGGTGGATTAACAGAACTGATTACACAACCAGCTGTGTCATCTGCACAGCTGTTATTGTGCCTTTTGCAGAGACAGCTGGATCGCCAGTTAAATGACTAATTGCACTGTGATGAACTTCCCAGTTCCATTCTGCTCCGGGCAGTGCAGAATTCTTGTCCTTGGGCACGTGCCACTCCAGATTCACAGCTTCTATTCAGGGATTAAAGGAATTCTGTCCCTCTCCAGCTCTCCTGGAGGCCCTTTAGGCACTGGAAGGGGCTCTAAGGTCTCCCTGGAGCCTTGGCTCAGCGGTGGGATAATGCCTGGACTCAAGGATCTTCAAGGTGTCTCCCACAGAAAAGATCCTCTGATCTCTGGGGACACAGCCCTGGTCCGTGAAAACAAAGCCCAGGGAATTCTGGAATCCTGAAAGCCCAGGGAATTCTGCAATCCTGCAGGGAATTCTGCTCTTTGCACACCTCTGCTGCAAGCCTGGAACAAAACCACACACGATTCCTCCTCATTCCCCCTCACTCCTTCCCTGTCTGCAGGGAACGGGGGATATGTTCCCACACTGAGTGTTTAATTCATGCACCACAAGGTGAGGGAAATGAACCTTCCTGCCAGCATCACCCGTAGCCATGGCAACCATGGTGTCACTGCAAGGAGGGCAGAGCCACCTCCAATCCTGCCTGGAATTTCTCTGAGCCCAACACACCTCAGCCACCACCCAGGGCTAACACCAGGCAGGTGCTGGCTTTTAGCACACATTGGTGATGGTTTCAACTTTTAACTAGATTTTAATTAATCCTATTTTAATCCAATTTATAAATAGACTAGATGGGCAGACTGGCTCGGTACACCTTGACTCTAGTTAAAGTACATAAAAAAGCAAAAGGGAAAAACTGGATGTCAGAGTAACAGGAAAGGGAGGATGGAGTTTTCTCTGCAGAAGCACTTCAGATTCTAGAAAAGTACTGTGTAACTATAGGAAAAGAGGAATCTTTTTGACAAGGCAGAATCGTGTTTTGGCAAAGTTTCAAAAAGAAATACTTTAAAAAAGGATATTGAAAAAGCCAGGAGGGGGGGAGGATGAATTACCTCAGAAATGGACACCCCCTCAAGCCTCTGCAGCAAAGATGCTCATTCTGTAGGACCCAAACTGATAAAGCAACTTTGGTTTTCCCTTCTCATTTCAGACACACTGCAAGAATCAGGGGGAGGCTCTAGTGGGGGTTCATTTTTGCATGTCACACAACTGAACTGATGGAATATGCATTACATGTAACAGCTTTTATATTATATGGAAGAAAGAGAGAATAACAAATGGTGATACTTACTCCTGTACTGACAAGAGACAGCATAATTCTTTCATTTAAGGCTAATGTTTCTCCTTGCTTCATCTTGATTCTCTTCTTATCTAAACACTTCATTGCATACCTGGAAAAAAAAAAAAACAAACAACCATTCAGAAAAAGCACCCAAAAACTCCTCTACCAGTACTATTCACTGGCAGTCAGGCCATGTACATTTACAGCATCCTGTAAGCAAGCTCTTGAATGACTTAAACCAGGACTAAAAACATCATTTCAGGCTAAATACAAAACCTCCAAAATCTCCCAGAATTAAAACATTTCCAGCAGAGGCCTCCTAACAGAGAAACGTGCTTTAACAAATAATTCCATGTCCAAACCATCACAGTGAGACAGGAATTACACAACATATATTCATTTTCTCATACCTACAAGCAAGAATCTGCCACAGGAATTAAATAACAGGGACCCTGTCATGGTTCCATTTAATTCCAACACTTTCAGCTCAACCAGGAAAGCAATATCTCGAACACACGCTGAGTTTTATATATATATTTCTTTTTTCTTAATTTTCTTTCTACTCAGAAAAAGGTCAGATACACACAAGAAAGCTTTTTTAGTCTTCTACCATCTGTGCTACACAAATTAATAAAATTTTGCTCACAAAGGATGTTACCCTAACAACCACCAACCACGGGAGGATATGATACAGGCTGGGTATTTTTCCAAGCCGTTGGGTGAGTTCATTAATAGACAACAGTGAGAAGGACACGTGTGTTCCTCCCCAGAAGACTCCAAAACATGGGGATCCATGGATTTTTAGGAAAACACCACCATCCCCTGCCTCACTGTGCCAGCCCCATCCAGCTCTGGAGCCTCACCTTGGCTCCAGCTCCCAAAAACAGCCACGTCATTCCTGACATCAATGTGTTGGGAGTGGGGGAGTGAGGGTGTATTTTAGGTTTCCACACTGGGAATATATTCATGCGTTCCTGCTGAGGAGTCTGTGAAAGGTGAGTAAAAATAAGCCCTGCTCTGCCCTGATCAGAGGGAGGGACTGGGTGATGGAAATCACAGAATCACAGAATGGTTTGGGTGGGAAGGGATCTTAAATTCATGGGCTGATGGGTTTGGATTAAGAAAGAACTAAACCAAACCTGCACCCAGAAGCTGAACCTCATCTAAAGTTTTGCTTCAAATTTGAAAAAAAAAAAGGTTGGTTTTGCCACATTTCGCTTCCCCTTGCTCTCTTTATATCTGATAAAACCTGTCCTTTGCTTCACTTTTCCTGTCCTTCTCACTTCCCAAGGTTTATCCACCTCCTGCCAGAGCCCAGCTCAGAGATGGAGATGGCTGGGACTCTGAGAACTGCCTGCTGAGCGTGCCTCAAGCTAAATAAAATGTTTATTTTTGTACATGGACGAATGAATGAATTGTACACGGACAAAAAGCACCGAAGCAGGAATAAAGCCAGCGTTGTTAGTAAGAGGATTAATACACATACTTGAAGCCACTGCAGAAATACTGAATATAATAATAGTAACATGAAGATGTCTTCCTCTTATTATTATCAGGGATGTCAGGCACACACATGCCCTGGAAAGGGAAGGGAAATGTTTATGGATGGGTTAAAATCGTTCAGAGAAAAGCAAGATGAAAGGGTGGGGTGTAAATAAAGAAATGGATTGATATTGAGAACAACTGGTTAAATCCATGACCCCATGGAAGAGGATCCAAGAGCAGAGTGAGCCTCAAGTGAGCCAGGAATGAGAATCTCTGGGGATAAGACTTCATTACAAAGAACTTCACAGCAATGTGACGCTGCTTCCCAGTGATTTCCTAAGGAATGATTGGAAGGATTTCCTCACTAGTCCAGAGTTTACAATCACCTCTGCCATACAGTGTGTGATACTCACATTTTTCCAGTGTCTGCTTTTCTGCAGCCGTACACTTCACCAAATCCCCCTCTTCCTATAATTCTATGTACACTAAAATCATTCATGGTCAGCTGCAAGTGGAAAGAAAAACAACAAAACAAAACCTTCATTTTTCCAGCATTAAAAAAACTTACTGTGAAAACATCTAAATGATCTGTGAATGTGTTGAGATCCTCGACTGTAATTCAACAGCCTTTATTGTGTTGGAAAAGGAGCCCCTTATTGTTGATATTTCAGTGTCCTTGGAAGCACTACAGCATGAAGTAGGAATAAGGGGAATGAAGTTGCTGTTCCCAAAAACTGCCAGTCTCATTCAGGGCTATTTTTGCAGCCCAAGCTGTCACAGAGAAGTGCAGAGGGACAAAAGCAGAGGCCAAGGGAAGAGGCTCAGAGGGTGTTGGGATCACGGCAGGACTGGAGTGGGAAAGGGAGATGGACTGGGAGTGATAAAGAGGAGCAATTCTGGCAGTTCAGCTCTTTCAGCCACTAAAAAAATCAAAATTCTATTAAGTGAGGAAGGCAGAGGGGACGTCCAGACAGGAATCATCAGGGCTGTGCCTAAGAATAGCAGAGCAGTGACATCCACCACCCTCCTTAATGAGGCCTTTGCAGAGCAAGGATTCAAAACTGAACATTCTCTTTCCTGTATCAGCCTCTGACAAGATAAATATACTTGTAAGTACTTACATGAATATTTAGCTCTACATTTTTCCATTGACAAAATCTAGTAAACTTGTCACTGCAAAAGAAAAAAAAAAAGTTTAAAAGTTGTCTGAGACTATTGTGTTGAGTATTACAGGAAATGTCAAGACTCTGATATTTAAAATCTAGTCTGAGCTAGGGCGTGGGGTGGTATTTAATAAATGACAGCCTTCCTTTCACCAACTGCAATCTTACCCCCACCAAGAAAAACAATTCCTAGGCAGAGCACACTCTGTGTTTTACATCCTTGGGAGAGAAAAAGAGCAGATAACCTTATCCCTGTGAGGGCTCAGTGTGTCCTCACATTTCTCTTGCAGATGGTTTTCAAATTTTAAGCAACTACGTTTGGAGCTAACGAACATTTCAATTAGAGCAAGAGAAAGATAATTATAAGAAAACAGAGGCAGCTGGATTTATGTTAATGAACCTCCATATACTCCAAGGAACATTTTAAACTCATTTTATCTTAAAATAGGAAAAACATCAGTAATACCACAGGCTTTGGGGAAAAAAAAATAAAATAGTTGCTTATTCCTGCATGAATAATTAAGTATTTATTTTCAAAGGAAGAAGTAACAGCTTTATGGAGGCATTTTTATAGTTACCACAGAATGGCACCAAACCAGTTTAGAGAGTGGATTTGGATGTTCCTGGGTGGTAGCTGAGCTTTCCAGAGCCTGACACAGGAGCAGGAAGGAGCTGCTCTGCTGAGCCAGACCTGTGCCTTCAATTCCTTATTCCACCTTCACTTCCAGGGGTTTCAGTCCCAAACCCCCAGGATTGGCTCTCCCAGTCCCACACCAGTGATGAGAACTCACAGAAATCCCCAAACCCCCAGTTCTGCCTTTTCACACCTTGGAGCCCAAACTCCAAGCTCTCCCTGCTGTGACTGAGAAATCCCTCGGCTTTCCAGCTGTTCCAGTCATAAATACTGACATTAATCAGGATATCCCACAAATCTGGCTATTTATAAAGCTTGCTGATAAACTCCATTTGATTAATAGTGTGTTAATACACATTTTTAGCCTTATTTACAGCAGTAATGAAGGGACCTGGCTTCCCCACTACATTAGGCAGGTAATTCAGGTAATATTCCACATTCATACCTTTCCATAAATTTTTGAAATATTTTTCCTCGGAGACTATCACAAATTTCTTCTATATATGGCTAAAAAGGGTGAGGAAACACAATTAGTATTTAGATGATAAATGGCTTTTTTCAATCCCATCCATTACAGAGAACTCTCGTTAGCCCCACATAGCTCCAGCACATACTGCCTTGTCCTTAAGAAGCCTCAACGAAGCATTTTAGCTTTATTTGGCTTTTGGAATCTGAGCAGGTGCCCTGAAGTCAAACATAAAATATTTTCCCGAGGTAGAAAACCTTAAGGGTTTGCCAGGGGCAGGGGTGTCAGGGCAAAATGTTCTTTTTTCAAATGAATTTAAACAGCACATTGTCACCCCTGTGGAATCCAATCTTCCCAAAGCTGCTCCCTCATCTTTGTGGTGCTTCTCTCCCCTCTGTCCTTGCTGAGAGATCAGCACCTTCGATTCACAGGTGAGTTTTTCCAAGGAAATCCCTCCCCTGGGTTTCTGATGGCCAAACCTCCCCCGATTTTGTGCTCAGACATCACCCAGCACTGCAGGCACCACTTTCCAGCTCATGAAAGAGCCAGAGCAGCTCAGGAGCACAAGAGAGATCAGGCAGGGGCAACCTCCACATTTTCCCAGCATACAAAAGTACATCAGATTTAGATAAAAGACATTCGAGCTTACAAACACCCCCATGATGGATAAGACAATTTCTCCAGTGCTGCAGCTCAGTTCACCCTGACAGGATGAGCATCTTCCTGATGGAAAGTGATTTACTCTAAATCATTTAATGGCTTAAAATTGCACAACTATAAAAACTCTTCTGTTCGCGCACCAAGGTACAGTTTGCTTTTCTAAATGTGCTTTAAAATATTATCGGTAAGAAGAGCAAATTGTGATTTTGACTTGGAAAAGCATTTCAATCCCACTTACAGCACAGAATATATACCAGTCCCATTTATTCTGTCTCTTTAAATAACATCTACAAAGTCAATTTCTGTCAGAGAAGCTGAATGTTCAGACTGTGAAAGCTCACCTGGAAAAGGCTGGCTGGCACTTGTTTCTTGGCTAAATGTGTTTGTACATGATCTACAGCTTGTTTTGAGAAAGGCTTTTGGAAAAGAAAAAGAAAGATTTCAAACAGTTGGAACTGTCAGGAGTTTCATTTCAGGTCACAGCACTGTTGTTCTTTTCCCCACGTGGAAACACCAACCCCAGGGGGAATCAATAGGGCCTCCCACAGGTATATTAGAGTGAATATGAGTGTGAAATGTGTAGAATAGTCCAGTAACAGGATTATTCCGAAGCAGAAAGGTAGGAGAGGGGAAGATGAGGAGGAAGGTAAAAATCAAAGGGGGTGATGATCCTCCTTTAACAAATCCATGAAAAATCCCATTTACTGGGACAGCTCCAGAGCCAGAAGCTGACATGGATTTTTTACTAACAAAATCATGCATTTTTGAAAAAGAAGAAGAAGAAGACAAAAAAAAAAAGCTTAAACCCTGCACCCAAAGCATGATACCACCAGGGTACAACATCCTGCAAATCTTTCTTTCAAATGAGAGTACAAGAAGAACAGATCAATGTTCCCAAACTTCAGCTGCAGGAAACAGGTACTTTCAGTGTATAAAGATGTGGCACATCTCTAAACACACACCCTGCACTTATTTCATCCTTGTGGAAACAGAGATTTAGTCTAAAGAAACATAAACCAGATAAATCTCCTGATACTTCCTCTGCGCGCCACCAAGTTCAATAAAAACTGCAGCACGGCACCAACCTTTACACCTCCAAAAAAAAAAAAATTCTGAATTTGGCCAAACCCAGAGCCCGGATTTGAAAAGGAAATGGATGGAAGAGCTGCCAGGCAGGGGGGAAAGGGCAGGATACCCACGTGGGAACAGGACAGCAGCTCCTTCATGATGTAGGTGTCGTAGATCTGCCGGCTCCGCGACAGTCGCTCCTCCTCCGAGTCCAGCTTCTCGTACTCCTTGATCTGCAGCACAAGGCAAGGACACAGCACACATTTTCTGATGATTTCTCACTCATTGGAACAAAACAGGACTTGGGCTGAAGTTTTATTTTATTGGGTTTTTTTATTAATGAAAAATCACCCGCAACAGCACGGTTGCGGATGAGATTTCTCTTTAATATTAGAATATTAAATTAGAATTAGAATTTTCCAGCCCTGGCACAGCTGCCCAGGCAGTGGTGGAGTCCCCATCCCTGCAGGGATTTAAGAGGATGTGGCACTTGGGGACATGCTGAGCACTCAGTGAACATTGGGACTCAATAGGCCAAGAGAGCTCTTCCAACCCAAACAATTCCCTGATTCTACGATCACAGCATGTCAGGTACAGATGTTCAACAAAGAATATAAAGCACATTTCAAAATGTTCACATAGTTCAGCTACGTTGTGGATTTGAACCCAAAAGGTGCCTAAAAGACAGTTTTACAAAATATATCAAGTTTCCTCAGGTGTGCTGTAGGAGATCAGAGTGTTCCAGGTGAAACAACAGCAATCCCAGACGGTTCATTTACAGAACAAAACCTGACAACCAGTTCCAGAACAAAAAGTTCACCGAGTCCAAGGGTCCTCCGGAGCATATTTAGGGAACGAGTTCTTCCAGGAGGGACAAAGTGTAAAAAAACACGCAAGATTTTTAGGGGAAAAGACTCAGCTCTGACTTCCTGGACCTTCCTAGCATGAGGGATCCAAACACCCTCAGTGAGCAGATCTGCTCTGTGCCGCAGAATCCTAGGATTGCTTAGGTTGGGAAAAAAACCTCAAAGATCATCAAGTCCAACTATCAAGAGACAAACTGGGACCAACCTACCTCTGGAGGTGGAACATTAATTAAACTCAGTATCTTTCTAGCTGTACTCCTCTTGTTTGCTGACATGATAAGGCACCAATCCCACCCCGATTTGCCATCTGTGCCGCTTCCCCCTTGACACCAATTTATAATTAAAATGACTCAAAACGTCTTTGCCCAAGAAACACTCTTAATTAACGCAACGACACAAAATAATTAGCAGTGCAGGAGGAAGCCTGATAGATATCTGATTGTCTTACTCGAGTACAACCTCCTGCCCCACAATATTTGGTTGGTAAAGGATCCAAATCTGCAGCCAGCGCTGAGGGGTCTCAGCAGAGCATCCCCTTCATCAGGTACTTCCCTGGAAGCCTTGAGGATCTCCTCAAAAATTAGAATCAGAATGCATTTGTTTTCAAGTATTTAGAAGCTACTTTTTTCCTTTTTTCCCCCTTTTTAAATTCGTTTTCTTTTCCTTCTGAAACCGATCGGGATGAATCACTCATCCTGTTAAATGCCTGATCGTGACTCCAGCTGCAGTGATATGAAATCCCTGGAGTACTGAGCTCTTCTACATCAAGAGATTTTTAATGTAGCAATGTACTCAGATTATTCTATGTGAAATAAATGCAGCAAGTAAATTAAATATATTAAAAAAAAAAAAAAGGAAAAGCTCCTGGATCCGGTATGTCACAGAGGAAAACACAATGAACCTCTCTTTAAATATCTTTAATGGGATTTTTCCAGAAGTACATGACAAAGCACTGAAATTCTTTTGAGGCAACACTTCGCTAATAACCTAAAAATACAATTTTGAATTGTTTCAGAGATAAAGAAGCAGCTAAAAATATCTTGCTAAATAATCTGGTACAACAGGCCTTTTCGGATCACTTATGACAGTGATATCTTCAGTGTATAAAGAGATGGAAATGACAGAAAAAGATTCTTTATTGACAGCAGGTATCTGATGTGAGTGGGGAACGGAGTATTGCAGAGGACTGATCTCCAAATTGATACCAGCTATCTGTGCTGATAGCAAGAAAAAAGTGAAATTATCAGCTCAAGAGAGAGGCAGCCAAGGCTATCCCAGCTCTAAATAACCCTGAGCATCAGGCAAGTGCATATCCGCACTGAAAGCAGCACCTGGGACAGTCACAGCCTCTCCTTCCCTCTCAGAATTCCCTGGTGCAGCAGGAGTGGGACAGAATCCCTCAGCCTCACTCCCTGCACAGCCCCAAACCTCCACCAGCAGCACTCACCTCTTCGTAGAACTTCAGCTGAGGGACAGCTTCATCGATCTCGTTCATGCAATAGTCTTTAAAGAGCAAAAATCCTGGAAAGAAAAACAGAAAAATCAGAACAACTGTCTCATTGCACCGATGACTTGTAAAAAGGCTCGTGAAACCACCCAGGTTTCACCATGGGCTGTATAAACTTGTGTGAACATCCCCAGCTGCCAAGGTTTAGGATTCTGATTGCCATCCAGCTCTTCATTTCCAGCACAAAAGGATCCCAAGCCTCCCTCACCTCCCACAGGTGTATTAAGCCCATTCTACCTGCTGAGGGTTTTATGAGGCATTTCCACAATGCACCAAAATATGCTGATCCTCTCCACAGACCATGTTTTCTTCCTATTTTTTTCCCCAGTAAAAACTAGACGCTATTCACGTTTGGGGATTTTTTGGGTTTTTTTGCGAGAGATTTACCTACATTTCACTGATACAGCACAACCTCTTCTGCACTCCCATTTCAGAATTACCAGCTCGTGTTACCTCTAATGGGTTTTATTGCTCAATAAATTACATCAGGGTCTTTACAGTTCCTTTGCAAGTAATTTGGAGCATGACCCCAGCAGGCTGCAGATGAGAATCTCCCATTAGGAGCATTTTAATGCACTGTCACAAGCCTCATCCCACAGAAGCACTGTCTTTCCCTGCCTCTGAGCTGGCACCTGCTACCCTGGAATTTCACACAGGGATCTGTGTCACAAATGTCCCCATCACTGCCAAACCCACCCGAAGTCCCCCATCTCCCCAGCCAGGCCGTGCAGCTTCACCTCTCCTCGCCAGCCTGGCTTTTTGAGGACAAAAAGCGGAACTTGGGGCCCTGACTCAAATTCCTTATTTCCCACATGACGGAACCAGCGACAGCGCGGAGCAGAATCGTGCTGAATGGACTGAACTTTTCTAGGACAATGAACCAAAGAAGATTGGGTAATTAAGAGACTGAAAAGTGGCACAAACAGCGCTGAATGCAGTGAAAGAAAAATCCCTGGCCTGGTCCCAGCTCCTGGCCGAGGCCCAAAAAAACCCACAAACAACAAAAAAACACAACAATAAACCACAAAGACAACTGTGGGAGGAGTGTGAAAATATACCAACACACATTTCCAGCAGTGCCACGCCAAACATTCCAGCCCTGCTTAGTATTTTCCAAACTTTTTAAATTTAATTATGGCAGAGAAAGAAGAGGTTCCCAAGCCCATGGCACAGGGAACAATCGGAGGCTTATGCAGCCACAGGACACGGGCTGCTCCTCCCCGAGGCCCCTTGGCACTGCACTGCAAAAACCCAGATACACCCAAAATATACACACTGACAGCTGGGGCTCTGCAGCCTGGCGAAGAGAAGGTGGTGTGGAGACCTCAAAGCACCTTCCAGGATCTGAAGTGGCTACAGGAAAGCTGGAGAAGGATTCTGCACCAGGAGCTGGAGTGACAGGACAATGGGGAATGGCTTCAAATTGAAATTTAGGTGAGATATATGGAAGAAATCCTTCCCTGTGTGGGTGATGAGGCCCTGGTACAGGTTGCCCAGCAAATCTCTGGCTGCCCCTGGATCCCTGGAAGTGTCCAAGGCCAGACTGGACAGGGCTTGGAGCAACCTGGGATAGTAGAAGGTGTTCCTGCCCTGGGACTGGATGAGCTTTAAGATCCCTTCCAACCCAAACCACTCCGTGATTCTGTGATTCAGACGACTCCAATTAGAGCTTAATGCTCCCCAGACTGGAATTGTTTCTGTTTCGACCTCCCATTCTATCAACAGACCCTGCACTTCCCCTGCAGCACAAAGGAAATCTCCTCCTTTACTGCCGCTTTTGGATTGAGTGAAAAATGATCAGCCAGAAACTGCAGCTCTCACATAATGGCACAACGAAGTGACAGATGCAGCACTGAGTAAGTGACAGGAGTTTTAAGAAGTTCAGGGAGAGCTGACGAGGAGCACAATAAGCACAGTTTAACAGCACACAGAAAAATAAGCCCAGGAACAGAAAGCAGGAATTAATAAAATGATAGCGTTAAGTAACAGCTAAAAAGAACCAGCAATTATTTATGAAATAAAGATGCTGACAGCTTTGGCTTTAAAGATTCCTTCTGCTATAACTATATAATTTCTGCAACAACCAGATCACTGGTTGTTAAGGGAAAATGCAAAGTATTTTTAAGAGCTTCTTCTGGTAACACCAAAGTGATGGATGATATCAATAATACACACACAGAGCACAAGGCAGCACCCAGCTCACAGCCTCCTCCTTCCTTCCCAGTCTTTGGACAATCATTTTCCCATTTATCTCCGCATGGAAAATCCTAAGACCAACTTGCCAAGCGCCACGAATTGCACTGACTCTAATTCCCAAAGCAAAACGTCTGTCAAGGAGGGATGAAGGCACCTTTGAGGTTTACAGCTCGGTGCTCACCAGAGGCTCACGAGCAGGTAGGGATGGGATGGTGAGGAGAGCAGGTTCAGGTGAGGCAGCTCAGGTATTGACCTGAGTGAAAAATGAACAGCCAGAAACTCATTTTTCATTCAACCAGGTATTCCTAGAGCTCACTCCCAACTGGACAAGGTCTGTTTCACAATCTCGGAGGGCACAAGGAGAGGAACTAAGTTAAACCCATTAAGAGCGTGAATGCTCACTTCAGTATTTATTTCAAATAACTGTGTTTTTTTGGGCATGACCTCAGGAATCTTGCCTCAGGAGTCATGAAATCCTGACTCTGATCAATGGCATCCCTCCACCCCTGTTTTTTTCTCTCCAGAATTCTGATCTCCAGAATTCAGCCTTTCCCAAAATCAGAGAACACAAATGCTGCTGGTGAACAGCCTCACACTCCACACTTCTGGCCTCCACTGGACCGCCCTAGGAGCTCCTTGTCTCTCTTGAACACTGGCGATCAGAACTGAACACCTCAGTCCAGATGTGGCCTCACACTAGGGCTGCTCATCAGGATTAAAGTCACCTTCTCATTTCCCATTTCTGTGGCATTTTCCTGCTCTGCTCCCAGTCTGTGGCTCTGCCATGGCAGCCACAGGGACCAGCACTGGCCTCTGCCTCCTCCAGCAGTCTAAAGGTCACCTGCAGCCACACCACCACCTCGTAATCCCTGGTAATTAGCTGAGAGCACGGAAAAAGAAATAAAATAAAATAACAACGAGGAGCTCCATCATAAAACACTCGGAGAAAACTACTTATCTAATTCTAACTGGAATTTTATGAGCATCCGATTCAAGTAACCTTTTAACAGGAGTAAATAAAAATGTTATTAAAGCAAACAGGAGTGACTAGGTGAGAGAGCAGAGCTAAAAATAGCCAGGTTTAGCCCCGATACAAGTGTTCACAATGTCACTGATTGAAAGGAAGCTGCATCTATTTACAGCAGGCCTGAACGTGGTCCAAAACGCTGATGTAGCCTCTTTCTAGTAGGCAAAATAGCAAATTAGAGAACAAAAATACCAAGCTGTTTCCAAATCCTCCCGAAACGTGCTGTGTATAAATACAGAATCCTGACAAACAAAGCAGCAGTGACATCTGCACCAGACACAGACTCCTTTCCCAGCGCTCTGGCCAACAGCTCCCGGGCAGGAAAAGCTTTGGGAATGTGTGATGGTGCTCTCTGCTAAGTCTGCAGCACAGGGTCTGGCCCTCTTTAGGGCACTTAAAGGTCTCCAAGTCACTCTAAGATTTTTTCCCTGATGTTTCTTGCTGGGTGAACTGGGATAACAGCAAGAAGTCAGGGGCTTCTCTCTCTCTCTTGCTGCCAGGGAACAAGGGACAGGACAAGAGGAAAAGGCTCCAAGCTGTGCCAGGGGAGGGTCAGGTTGGACATCAGCAAGAATTTCTTCATGGAAAGGGTGGTCAGGCACTGGAAGGAACTGGCCAGGTGAGTCCTCATCTCTGGAGGTGTCCAAGGAATGGCTGGAGGTGGCACTCAGTGCTCTGGGCTGGTGACAGAGTGGGGATTGGTCACGGGCTGGACTCGATGGTCTCGGAGGACTCTCCTGACCCAAATGATTTTGGGATTGTGGGGCATCTCCTCCCCAGAAATGTCTCTCATGTAGAACTGCCACAGGACAGCAAAGCTCAGCCATCACACCACGGTGACATTACAGCAGAGCTGTGTTTAAATCCAGCTGTGGATGTGTTCAACCTTCTGAAATGTCCCTCACTGACCTTCAGATCCATCAGTACCAGATCTGGGTCACAGACACAAACACTGGGGCAGAATCTACTATTCAACCACGTTAAAACTGGAATTCCCAGCAGCCTGCAATTGTCCCAGAACAACTGCAGGTTCAGACACCTGTTCTGTTCAGTGCCCACATGCAGCTGCCACAGCACAGCAGAATTCAGGCCACCTAAGGGCTCCAGAGCTGAGAGAACCACCAATTTCCTTCTCCAGGAACAAAAAGACTTGCTATTACCAGGGAAAACTGGGTAGGAATTGTGCTCTGGCAAGGTCCAAAGCCACAAAAACCCTCCCAGCCCAGAAAGCACCACACATTTCACTGCTTTGCTTTCCCTAATTTATTCTTTCCTAATTGAGCCTAATGTTCACTCACTTTGCATTAAAAATAATACATTGTAACAGACTGAAACATATTCCTGTGCATAGAAGGCAAGGGGAAAGAACAAACTGTATTTCACAAGAGGATGTACATCCAATGGTGAGGAGCACAGAACAATTTCCCTAGAAGAGAACCAAACTGAGCTCAAAATTAGGCTGCAAGTTGCCAGGTAGCTTGTTTAATGACGTCTAGAAACCATTATACGAAAATAAGCTTTGGCTAAAAGGTTTTAAGTGTTGTCAAAGAAACTTCTGATTTCCAGGCGTATTTTCCAACAGCTTTTCACCCAGGGAAATCATTGTTCAAGCTTGATCAGCCCTCTTTGTGAACACCAGACTTGTGCATGCCTGAAATTCCTGCAGGGAGAGGAGCAGAGCTGAGCTGCTCCTCCACCACTGATGTTGGGGACACAGTGGAGGAGCATTCCCAAATTCTGTGTCAAACCTCGTAAGCCTGAGGTCTGACACAGGCAGAGCAGGGAATATACAGACTTATTTGAAAGCACTCAATTATCATTATTAGGCTGCCCAAAGCAGCCTAATAATAATAATAATAATAATAATAAAAATAATAATAGTAATAGTCTGTTGCTACTATTATTGTCCCCATCCCTGAAGTGTCCAAGGCCAGGCTGGACATGGCTTGGAGCAATCTGAGATAGTGGAAGATGGAACTGGATGAGCTTTAAGGTCCTTTCCAACCCAAAGCACTCAGGGATTATCTGAATATCCTCATGAAATAGTAGCTCTGGATACTGAACAAGTGATAAATCATTTGTCAAAGCCATGGGGAGAAAAGAATGGGGAAAAGTAATCTCTGAACCGTATTTACTACATAACTTTCATGTTCTGATCTCCCCCAACATGCAGATTTCAGCCGATTGAAGTCAAGTATCAAAGGCATTCGACATATCAAAGTTGAAAGAAAAAAGAGAGTTTTATACAAGAAAAAGCTCCTCTGAAAAATGGAGGAGTAACAAAACTAAACAGAGATACACAAAAGGATTCTAGTTTTTAGAAGGACCACTAAACACAGAATTGAAGCATTTCATTTCAATCAGTTATTGCAAAGAATGTGATTCAATTCCTTCACTAAATCTCATCAAGGAATACACAGCACTCGAGGTTTTCTTCTTTCTTCACTTGTAAATAGAAGAAACTCCCACCCCTTTGCAACTGGTAACAAAAGGTACCAGCAAACTATGAGCAAGCTAACAAGCAGGAGCAGCTAAAACACCTCATGGTGGTGGATTGTTTTTTGCTGTCTATGTTCTTTCCCCACAATTCAGGCCCTATGAAGGACAAGTCGTTATTTTCCTCGATCCGTATTTTTCCGTTATACAACATTTTAAAATTAATTACACAGCACAAGCCAACACCCCTTTATTATTGAGAATCACACTTTTCTCTTTGCCCTGCACCGAGCTGTGAACTTCAACATTACCAATTACTGAACACACCAACTCCACTGGGAGCTGCAGTTCTGCTCTTCAGGAAGAGCCTAGATCCGGCTGTGGTTTTTAGGTGGGAGCAAGGTGACAGGAGCATTTCATGAAGACATGGAGTAATTCCACAACAGAAGGGTGTTCTCAAGTCCCTGGTTGCCAAGTGTTTGCCTCAGCAAAGTTCTGCTCAGTATCTGAACCGCTGTGAAGAGTCAAATTGTTCAGCCACAGCATTGAGGAACTGTTGTGCTGTGGTCAAAATCAAAACACAAAGCCAGCACTATCCGGTTAGTAAATACACACAGCACTTAGGTAAAGAGCAGCAAAACCACTAAAACAACAGTGAGAGAGCCCAGCTGATTCTCCTACAGGAATTTCTGAGCCTTCCTCTGGTTCATTCTGGCGCTCTGAGAAAGCTGCTGTGAGCTGGAGGCTCAGAAACAGATGGCTCTGCTGCTCTTCCTCTTTTAATCACAGCAATTATGGGCAGAAGTACCTCGAAACATAAAAAAAACTGGTTTGCATATTTTTGACCCCACCTATCCAACAACCATGGACCGTTGTGACAGCAGGATGTCACAGAGGCCCTGGCTGGACAGGGCACTGTCTGTTCTTTTATAGGACAGATGTTGGCATGGATCAATAAAAGCATATGGAAATGAATCCCAATTAATAGCCAGAGCTCTCCAGCTCCTCTGCAACTCTCTGACCACTCCATCCCTTAAATGCCCTGCTCAAAGTGAGAACACTTAATAGCTCCAGTAATTTAGACCCTGCCTGGTGCTGGTTCTGAGCTGTTCTGTTAGTGCTGCGTGATCCCACTGAGGGGAATGAGCAACACTGGAAGGCCCAGAGAATCTGCTTTATTAGTAATACACAGCTATGCAGTTAAAACTCATTAAAGCTGCTATTATGCCACCTTACACACAGGGCAAACCAATATTTCCCTATTTCACAGTTGTGCTCAGAGGCTTAATTAGTCCGTGAGCTGTTTCAAGACATATTGATAAAAACTCCACGGGAGTGCAACTGTTTCAGATTGACTGAGGAATTGCTGGGTGGGAAGAAGTGGAAATCAGGATGTGTGCGAACAGTGGTTCAAGCATCGTATCTTCCAAGAACTGTACTGCATATACCAGTGGTTCACACAAGGAGAAGATTCCACCAGGAACAGGCAAAGAAAGCCCAGGTGAGGACAAGCAGATAGAAAACACCACCTTTGGGATGGAAGTCACTTTGCACAGCATTAATCACAGAATATCCAGAGTTGGAAGGATCCAGAGTTTGAAGGGATCATCAACCCAACTCCTGGCCCTGCACAGACACCCTAACCATCCCACCCGGCTATCCTGATATATTTTCCCTGATATCCAACCCAAACCCCCCTGACACAGTTTAAAGCCACAGCAAAGGGAACTCGAGGAGAAGCTGGAGAGAGCTGAACCAACCACCCAGGGCCCCTCTTACCCAACAGGAATGAATTTTCCTACAGGCTTCCAGGGACAAACCAAACACACCTGTGGCAGGTGCACAGCAGGGCAGGCATTTGTGTTCGTGTGTGTTTGCCGGAAACATCCAAGGGAAATGGCATTCAAATAATTTATAATTTGTTCTCTCCACAATAGAGTGATATGCCTTAACGCTCTCTTCTCCTATGACACTACTTCAGTTCAAAATTGCCAGTTTGCCTGGAAATATTGATAATTTAACCCAAGAACGGTATAATTGCACTGCTCTGCTGAGATAAAGACTTTCTCCCCAAGCTTTAAATCTTCTAAGAACTGCACTGCATATAAATGCTAATCTACCAGGATGTGTACATTATCCATCACGTGACCTTCCAGATGATAGGATATATATTTTTCCTATTTTAAAGCTCAGATTTAATCTGCAGCTCCCCTGGGAAATCACACAACTAAGCATCTTCAACCCCCCACAAAGGCAGGCAGGGAGATCAAGCTGCAGCCCAACAAAGAAATGCTCAATTATTTATCATCAAAAGAAAATCCAAAATGAATACATGCATTTTGATAGTGGCCTTCGGATACTCTTTGTCCCTGACAGCAAGACAGACAACTTAAAATCAGACACATAAAATCTACAGCAGGAGTTTCAGCAACATCCCTCGAAATGATCTTCAATGTAACTCACGCCAAGTACCACTTTATTCTACCACCAAATAAGAGCGTGTTGAAAGAAATGTAGCTTCCAGCAACACTGGAATTACGACATAATAAAGAGATCTTAAATCTAACACTTATTTGGTGAGCAAACAGCAAAACAGACCAACTTCTAGAAGGCTCAGAGTGCGGATTTTCTCATCCACTGTCCCCCCACCCCCGTTTGGTACAAGCAGAGAATGGTGTGAGGAGCAAATCCCCTGTGAAATGTCTCACGTTAACGGTTTCTGTTTCAGTTTGCAGCCACACAGTTTCCGAGGTCTCCTTGTGGTCTGGGTTCTGGGGTGTTTTTAACTGATCACAGAGCTGTGCAAGGACAGAAATGCTCCCACAGCCCCCTGAGAACCTCCTGCAGCCTTGTCCACAACCTATGGCCCAGGCTGGTCTTGTACTGAAAAATCAAAAACGCCATGAAAAAGAAGAAGACCGAGTCTTCAAACAGCACTTGAAATGCCATTTTCTGTTCGGAAGGCAACTTCCTAATTTTGGTGGTGCCTACTTCTGTGCGGTGCCTGCCAGGTCAGAACCAGAATCCCGAGCAAAACCACTGAACTAACGACCTGTGGCCCTGATTTTTACAGAAAACCCACCAAGAAACGATGTCCTTGCTACTTAGCTGCACATTATTTAATATCAAGAGCAGAATTATCACAGTGCTCATGATAGAGCTCAGAAAAGTCATCCCTGCTCACTTCACAGCCAAAAACTCAGGTGCTTTTCTTTACTCCCGACCAAGTTTTATTGCCTTCATTGTTATTTCCTCAGAGGACTATTTAATTAGTCCAGAATGCCAACAGCACATAGATCTTCTGCTTAAATTAAACAATAGCTTAAATAATGCTCTAGGGAGGCACTTTTCCCAGCCTGTTATTTTTAGGCAGCTCGGGGAGCGTGGTGCCAGCAGAAAGAGGAAGAACAAGAATGTTTTTCTCAACAGATTTTAACTCCTATCTAATGATTAGCACCAAAACTCTGAAATAATGAAATATGAGTCCACAACTAGAGACAGAAGCAACAGAAAGCATGATTCACTGACCCCCAAAAACCGCTATAGCTGTTCTCACTCTAGTTTTGGTCGGGTTTTTATTTTTTTTTTCCTCAACAGAAAAGCTGTCATGACCAAGCTGGAGGAAACAGCAGCCAGAAGGGTCAGTTTGAGCGCATTTCCCTCAAACTGAGGAGGGCAGGCAGCAAATCCCTTGTGCAGAAGGAGCTGCTGAACGTTCTGGAAGCTCAGTTAAGGAGCTGCAGAAAAAACATGATCCATGCTGAGCTGGATCAGGACAATGGGAGCAGGGAAGGGGCTGAGAATCCCCCAGGAGCCCCGTGGGTAGGAAAAGCAGCACTGAGGCAGATGGCAAAATGCTTCCCCTGGCTGGGAAAACCTCCAGCTTGGAGCTGGTTGAGGAGGATATGGAAGACAGTGGAATGAATCACCCCAGAAAGATCATCCCTCACTCTGCAAAAGTGGATGGTAAATAAGGGAAAAGAAAAGGTTTGTAGCTTCTTACGTCAACTACAAGTTGTTTTAATTAGTTCGTGTATTTCACGAAAATAAAACTGAGCCACCTTCGGGGGGGAAAAAAATTGCAAGTTACTTCCTAGGCAAGGTGAAAAATTTACACTGCAGCAAGACCAGCTGCTGAAACAGCTGAAACACGTCCTGTTCTCATGTTTCCCCCAGACCCAAACCCAACGGCTCTGCAAGAGATGAGAAACTGAGAAGGGTGTGAAGGAACTGCCACGTCCCACCAGCTTCAGGAGATGAGAACAGCCTGTTTGCCTTCACGAGAGACCCAGGCAGTCACCAGAGAACCCAAGGCTGAACCTAAGCCAGACATGGAGCTGCAGGATGCTTTACCATCACATCCCAGGATTTCTAACCCAGCTTCACTCCCTGCTTCACAGGTAGATGCAGTTTGTCTGAAAGCTCAGAGTCAGACACAAGAGGCAATGAACCATAACTGCAGCAAGTTTGCTCCAAAGCATTCAGTGACCAGGATAATCCCGTTCTAAAGCAGTATCATGATCTAATGGATTCCCCTGAAGGTCTGGCAGCACCTTGGCTGCAGCAGCCCCTGATCTGCTCATTTCCCCAGCTGCCCTCTGAGGGCAGGGGCTCTCTAAAGGTCCTCACCCCAGGGCAAGAGAGCAAGGCAAGGACTCCACGTGGAAATTAGGGATATTGGGATATTGAGTCATAGAATGGTTTGGTTTGAAGGGACCTTAGAGCCCATCTCATCCCACCCCCCACACCTTGCACCAGCCCAGGCCGCTCCTAGCCCCATCCAACCTGGCCTTGAACACTTCCAAAACCTCTCAAAACGTCTCTTTATCTAAAGAAACTCCTAATCTGGTGTTGTAGCAAACAGGATGTGGTGAAAGCAAACCGGCTAAGGTGGTTACGCACTCGGCTTCGAGACAGCCTGTACTTCCCCAAGAGGCTTCTGCTGTGGAGGAAGCAAGCTTCTGCAGGAACAGCCGGCTGGGCTGGGCTGCCAGAGCACTCTTCGGGGTGCTTCTGCGAGCTCCACGTCCTCTGAGTCACCAGGACATTCTTAGAGAGTTCAAGATGGTGCTGGAGCATCACTCAGGGGGCAAACAGCAGTGCCAGCACCGAGGGATGAGAGCAGCCTGGTTGCCTTGCTGAGGGAAGAGATGTAAATAGGGGACAGACGCTTGTTTATGCAAATCTGATGGTGCCTCAGGGCTGTTTTCATCCCTGATGAGCTTCCTGCTCTTATTCTCATCCTGAAGGGTTTGGTTTCCAAGCCTGAGCTGTCCCTGTGACTCCCTGCAGTTGCACACCTGGCAGGAAGGGAATTTGGGCCAACCTCTGGCAAGCACTGACCCTAAAAGGATTTTAGGGCTCGCTAAGAATAAACACTTGCAGGTGATGAGACCAGCACCGTATTTAGACACATTCACAGGGAAACATCCACAGGAGCAATTCCACACCGACATCAGAGCCCTCGTATCAGACAGCTGATCAAAGCCTGGGTTCACATTTGAAAGGATACTGAAAAACAGGGGGAAAAAAAAAAAAAAAACAGTGACCTGGAGCTGTGAGGAAGAATTTAGGTCTGGGAAAAAAAAGAAAAAGAAAGAAAAAAACAACAACAGTTCTTATCTAGCGCAGTTGCCAAGGAAAAACTGGGGAGCTCAGCGCAGTTTTATAAGGATATAGCAGGGAGGGCTGGATGGCTCCTCAGCTGAGGAGAGCTGGCAGTGAGGGATGATCCAGCAGAATTATTTGGAAATCCAAGCTCATGGAGACTCCTTGGAGCAGGAGGAGCTTCCCCCCACACCTGCCCCACCTGTGGTCTCACCACATCCCCATCACACAAAGAGACAAGGAGCAGAACAAAAAGGTGATTAGACTTTTAATTACCTCCTCGTACTTCTTCTCGCAGCCCTTTGCGTAAGGCTTGCCTAAAATTGCAGGTACTTTACCACAAGCAATTATGCTAATGTCTGGAAACAGAGCTAATTGAATGGCAAAGAACACCCTAGAAAAGGCAATCAAATTTAAATGAACAACCACAGTAAGGAAATACTGTATTTTCCAGCGCAATGCAAAGTCTGCTGTTAAAAACAGCCGTGTTTAGCTTTAATCTGTTTTTTTTAATTCCATTCTAAATCCTACTTCAGCTTCAGAATTAACTGAAACTCCTGCACAGCATTCACAGAATTGCTCCTCATTTCCAGGTAACCCAGGGCAAGTCCTGCTCTGACTGTACCCGGGGAGAGGAGGAGGAAACCTCTCCTCTGCGCACAGAAACTAATATGTTAATGAAATTCTGGGCTCTAAAATTCCAGGTTTAATGGCTACTACCACCATGGGGAGGAAAAAAAAAAGATCTAATCCTTCCAAGGTTCCAGTTACCTAACTGTAATTGCTGTAACTTATCAAAATAACTGCAACAGTCCTCGCTGTAACTGGTAATGAAAAGTATTCAATTACATAAATAGAAATATCCATTACATAGAAGTTGGTCTGTTTGACTTCTTTTTTTATAGAGGGGAAAAAAAAAAAAAAAAGGACTTCTTCATTTCACTGCCCCCAAAGAGACTCAGTTGAAATCAGGCTGTGTTTGGTTGCTTAAAATTCCGCTTATTTTGCAACTGCCAGGCTACAGCAAGATATTAATGATTCAGCACAGGCACTGGAGCTGAAGCACACACTGAGATGTCAGAACAAGTAAACAAGGTATCTGTGCATTTACCTGGCAAAAGTTTTGGCCACAATAAAAAGTTTTAAGCACAAGTACAGACTGCTCCAATTGCTGAAACCCACTGGAAAGCTCCCCAAGACTTCCAGTGGCTCTGAGAGCCATTAATGACACTGTGAGACACAAGAATACTGATTATTTTAATCTGGCAATACCTAAAACTCCCACTCCAGCGAGCTGCACGCTGCCAGGCAAGCAGGAAGGCTTTGGGACATTTCTGCTGCAGCAGAAGAGGACAGTAAAAGCTCAACCAGCCCAAAGATGCCCCCAGCACCAGTTTTTCCTAGGAAAATTTTGTTCACTACACTCTCATTTCAGACAGGAATAAAATCATTGACCTCCTCAAGACTTCCCAGCCCATTCCCCATTTTCCAAGACAGGAGCAGCTGTGCTATCCCAGCCAACCCTCTCCTCAAATCTGCTGCACAAATTTCTCACAAGCCCGTCACAAAATCCATTCCCTGCTTTATCACCCACCCTACCACTAAAATTTTCAATTTTATTCATATCCAGATTTTTTTTTAATTGACACACACGTTAAAGCTCTGGAAACCGGACTAACCTCATCATTTCTGCAACAGCTTTTCTGGTTTTGAATCATGTTCAACCTCACTTCTCCCTTGCACTGCCCACATCACACCCTATTTCAATACTTCCCCGTAGGTCAGATTTAACAGACTGCTCAGCAAGGTCTGCTCATTCCCACTGCTCTTTCCTGGACTCTTCCCAGCAGGTCCATGTATATTTTTTTAATCCAGTGCCAGGATGGACACAACATTCTGCCAGAAGAGGATTATTTCACATGCCT
The DNA here is from genome assembly GCA_013397955.1 of Grantiella picta. Taxonomy (NCBI): domain Eukaryota; kingdom Metazoa; phylum Chordata; class Aves; order Passeriformes; family Meliphagidae; genus Grantiella; species Grantiella picta. The sequence continues at coordinate 79,292 of VZRM01001696.1, forward strand.
CACTGGCTACAACACTGATTTTATATTTAGCCGTGTGATCCAGCTGAGCCAACGCAGCCCAGGGCTGGCTGTCACAGCCAAGTCCCTGCTCCAGGGTCCCCACGCTGTGCCTGGGTGATTGCTCTGGCACAGGTGGAGAGGAGGGACACCGCTGGATTTCACTGCATTTTCCCCCTCCCCCGGTTTATGGAGTTTTTGTCTCCGTGCCCTTGTCCTCGTGTCACAGCAGAACACGGAGAATTTTCACTCCAGCGCTCACAGTTAACTAAACACTGATCTCTGATTTTCCCATGCAAATTCCCTGCATCCACCCTTCCATGGAATACTGACTACCTGCTCCACAAGTCCATTTTCCCAGCAGTTTCACCCAGGCTACATCGCCCTGTGTTGAGAGCAAGAACATGATGTCAGAGGGTCAAGACAACACATCTGGGATCTTTTCCCCTGCTCCCTTATCAACAGGCTCATTACGTCTGCAAAGAAAAGTAAGTTTAACTGATGTGACACATTATATTGTTGACAAGCCCATACCAAGTAATACAATTTTCTCCTCGGTGTTTCCAAATAATTTAATTATTTTCCCTGTAGTTTTCCAGAACCTGAAGTTGACAGATTGCCTTGCTTCCTCTTCTTCCCTTTCACAACATTTCATCTTCTCGAAGAACTACGTTTCACTAAGTCCTGAACGTCCTGCAGAGCTCTTCAGACAATCTACAGCACTGATTTCTCAGCAGGTATCACAGAGAAATGCAAAAACCACACTGGTCTTGAAAATATCTACACAAGTAACATTTTATTGAGACACGACTTACCAATCTTCTGATGAAAGATCTTGTCGAAGGTTAATTCACCCCTTTCCTCGAGGTATTTCTGCATAACACTGCGGATACTGAAAGGAAAAAAGAAAAGGGATGGGGGGGAAAAGAGAAGTTACTTGAAATTGCTGTTTTTAAACTTCTGAAGAAAAGTCAGGTGGAGCCCTGGCCTGGACTCCAGCAAGCTGATCCCTGAGGTCACTTCCCAGGGGACACCCTGGTCACCACTTGGGTTCTTTATTCCCATCTCAGGTTTAGTTTGAAATGCAAAATAACTGCCCAAGTCACCCCGAGCTGCCTGGGATTAACCACACCACCGGCCAACAGCAGCTCCATTAGGCCCTGCTTGGCTGCAGTGCACTTCACATCTACTTTGCCTAATTTATAATGTCACAATCACTCACTTAAAGCACATTAACAAAGATTTCCTTTATTTGTCAAGTAACTTCAATATTCATTGTAATATAATGCCTATAAAAATTTCATACGGGCAACAATACAAGTACATAAATTTTAAAGTCAATGCTGAGCCTTGGTAAAGCAACTCTTGTCACAGCATCAAGTCAAAATTCCACTGGACTTTCTCTGTTTCCCACTTTAAAATCAATATTTTCATACATACTATTTATTACTATGATTATACTATTTATTATTATAATGATACTATTTATTATTATAAAAATAACCCTGTACGAAGTACTCATGCTCTAAACAAGGCCATTAAATATCACTCATATTTCTGCAGTAGCAAGACTGAGAACATAACCCTTGCCAACCTCAGGGATGTCCCCCTCTCATGTGCTCACGGAAGGGATATTAAAAGAAATTCTGAGAAACTTCCCAAATCTCCTCCATGGAGGAAAATATCCACACTCCTCCTCAGAGGAGGACCTGAGGCACAAAATCTGAATGACTCGACCAGAAAAAAAGTCTGTAATAAAGCCAAGGACTTTGCTGGAAAGCCCTAAACCCCCATGTAGGAAAATATCCTATTAATAGTTTTCTGTGTATCTCCAAATCCCACATGGAATATGGATCTCTGAACAGTGTGATCCAAAGCGAGAGCTCTGGAGGCCAAACACCACATCAAGTCAGACAAGAACTGGGAGGGCTGAACACTGTTAATCAGGTTTGAGATCATAAATTATTCAGTGACGAACTTGCTGTTTATTTGTTCATTAAGAACTGGGTCTGCTCTCTGTGTTTTTTAACAATCTAAACAAAATACTGATTTTAAATGAAGAGGAAGCAGTAAATTAAGAGATCGTGGAATCACTGAATGGTTTGGGCTGGAAGGGATATTAAAGAATACCTTGTTCCACATGGGCAGGGACACTTTCCACTGTCCTAGGGTGCTCCAAGCCCCGTCCAACCTGGCCTTGGACACTTCCAGGGATGGGGAAACCACAGCTTCTCTGGGCAGCCTGTGCCAGGGCCTCCCCACCCTCACAGGGAAAGATTCCTTCCTAATATCCCAAATCTTTTGCCGAACAGCCCTTCCCCTCATCCCTCTGTACTTACAGAAGACCCACTGGAGATGAACAAGGCTGGCACGAGTTCCCACAGCTCCCCTCCTCCCCGAGCCCCCTGGCACTGCCATCGTCCCCCAGCACCGTCCCGTTCCCACTGCCCACCAGACCAGCAGTAACAGAATAAGCCTTTCTCATAATAATGACATCAAGAAAGCTTTCCTCTGCTCCAGCGAGCGCACTGCAAGAAATTACATCAACAGATCTTCCAGTCTAGACAATGGGAGAAGATAATGAAAATTTAACGTGCGACTGAAGCGCCCAGGAAAGCAGTGATTGTGTAAGGAGCGAACCTCTCCAGCGCCTCCTCCTCTCCCGACATCCCATTCTGGTCTGATGGATAACGTCAAAGGAACAAAATGTCTTTTGCAGCCACAGAATCTGAACAAATCTGTAAAATGATCACAGGCTGCAGGAGTCCACGCTGCATTCCAGGTCCTCAGCAACGCTCGCACCCCTTTAAAATAACTTCTATTTATCCATAGGAATAAATAGGAATAAATTACATGGAGTGGGTTATGACTATCCAGAATAATCAACTCCTAATTCTTACGTGGAAGTTACAAGTAGAAATCCTCTGGAGTTCAAAGAACTGACGCAGAGTCCATGCATCCTTCAGAAGGATGGAAAATTTTAAAATGGAACTTAGCACATTCCACAAACAGGAAAAAAGGTTCCCTCTCTGCTTTAGTCTATCGACTCATTAGCTGCCCTACACGTCAGCAATCTGGGATTAAAAGCTGCATTTCACAGAAACACAGCCATTTCTGAAAAGCTTTCCCTGGCCAGAGATGCCATCACCACAAACCACGCACTAATGCAAGAAGTGGCAGTTTCTGCACGAGTTCATCTCAGTTCACAGCATGATCCACCTTAATAGCAGCACTCACAAGGAGCAGAAACAAAAGTTGGCTAAAAACGAAATCCAGGGAGACTTCAGAAGCGAAAGCACATCCAACTGGACTGCAGCAAAACTTTTTGTTCGTACATTTTTTTTCATTTCAAAGAGGGAGAAAACAGCAAACAATAAAAAAAATTCAGAAATGCTCCGTTTACCGTCCACGTATCATAAGCCAACTGAAGCACCAGGACAAGGATGTTTAGGACAAGTCAAAAGTCAGGTCTAAAATTTGATGAGCTATGCAAGGTGGACTCTGAGTACCTCTTTCTGGGCAGCTTTATCTTCACTGAAATTGGAATCCAGCATTGGAGCAGGCAGAAGATGACTTATCTGCATCCTCATCAAACCACAAACCCTTCGAGCAGCACAGGTCACTCTAACCTGATCAGCTCCTCCACCTGCCCAGAAAAGGGATTTATTTCAAGCATGACCTGAAGAGCCTGTTAAAATGAGCTTCAAGCTGCATCCTGGAGGTCTGGTTACTCCAGCTTTGATCAAAGAAACCCACTGAAAAGCAGCCTTCAAGGTTAAAACTCCCTTCTGGAATTAAACAGCTCTTGCTGCCTGCAAGCAGCCTGGCAGGGCACAGGCAGTGCCAAGGTCGGCGCAGGCGGAAAATGTCTACTTGAAAACATGTCTGAAAAGTGAAGAAGAAAACACATTATGTCCTTTCTAACGGAGAAAAGGCCATGTACGGCTAGAGCATCCATGATTCTCCCTCCCAGACGAGTTCCAGCAGGGACAGCAAAGCAGGAAGGGCTCAGCCAAAGCCAGGACTCGTCCTTGGCTGCAGCACCGGACAACAACAGCCACTCCTGCTGTTCCCCCAGAACAGAGCAGTGACAGCCTGGGACTGCAAGGAGAAGCATGCCAAGCAGGAGAAATCAAACTTCTGCCAGCACAGAGCCCAAGGATGGCCACTGGGACTGAGGAACCATCCACGGGGTTGGAGCACAACCCCAGTGGATGTGGGAATATGGACAAACCAGGAGAGGAGAGGAAAACAAACAGCGCTCGTTCTGATACTTCCAAGAAAGATGGAGAGGGACTTTTTCCAACAGCATGTAGCAACAGGACAAGGGGGAATGATTTCAAACTGGCAAAGAGGAGGTTTAAATTAGGTATTAGGAACTATTTCTTCCCTGTGAGGGTGCTGAGGCCCTGGCACAGTTGCCCAGAGAAGCTGTGGCTTCCCCATCCCTGGAAGTGTCCAAGGCCAGGTTGGACGGGGTTTGGAGCAACCTGGGAGAGTGGAAAGTGTCTCTGCCTGTGTCAGGGAGGTTGGAAGAACAAGATGAGCTTAAAGGTCATTCCTAACCCAAACTATTCCCTGATTCTATAAAAGTTCTGCTATTAATTTCACTCAGATTTTGTCCCTGAAGTTCTTCTGAAAGCAACTCACACTTCAGAAAAGGGCACAGAATGAGGCAAGAGGGTGTATCCATATATACAATACTCCTACTATTGGAACTAGGTCAAGAAGCTCCTTACTACTGGCCTTCCTACTACTGGATCTTAGAAGAGCTTTGAATTATTTATCATCAGAGCAGATGATTTTTTTCTTGTAAATCAATGAGAGTTCAGATTTGTGGGATGTTATCTGGTGCACACGTGCACACCACAGCTTGGAAAAGCAATGGCCAGCATCAGAGAGCTACACCTGCATTAAGAATGAGCAGTTCCAGTCATTAATATATTCTCCAACAGGCCGAAACAGAAACAGGAGAACAGAAAAACAAAACTAAGAATGAAACAGCAGCTTCACAGCGACTGAGGGGAGCAGAGTTCGGGATTTAACTCTACCAATGCTTCCTGTATCGTCACGAGCAGGTCATAAACTTGATCTGCTCAGATCCCCAGTCTGAAAAATAAAGCTGGATTTATTTTTTCCCTCCTCTTTCTCGTCAGAGCAGGAACCATCCCTCTGCCACGTGTGGCTTCTCTATCCAACAGCACACTAAGCTCCTGATGGTTCCTAGCATGACCAAATTAATAATTATTTCAAGAAAATGCCAGATATTCATCAACTCCACAGTCAGTGCTTTGACTGCCAAGTTTTGGCAGTGCCTGTCCACTCTCTGCACCCCCAACATCTCATCTCCACACCACAGCCACCTTCATTTATTCCTGTGTCAGGGATAATAAACACTGAACGCTCACAAACCATTGAACCCATTTCATTCTGCTTCCTCTCAGACTGCACCCGGCTCAAAGTTCAGCAGAAGTCAATACTTCTCCAAATGACTCTGCTCTCAGCGCTGTAAAAAGCTATTTCACACATTGTCACTGAGGTTCCCACAGTTCGTGGGGCAAATTCGCAGCACAGAAAGCCAGAAAGGACGATTAGACCATCTAAACTGATATATTTATCTATTACTTGTACACTCACAGAATCACACTCAATCTTGGGAGATCTTTCCCAATGCAAATCATTCTTTGAGTCAGTTATTAATTAGTGCACGGTCTCATCAGCTGACAAAGCAATCAGTGACCCCAAATTTCGATTTCTCCCCACAAACACATCACACCACACGCACACCCCACCTCCACAGCACTCTTGCCATTTTCTGTCCCAAGCCCACCCATTTCTGCCCCATCTTCTGCCCTCACACCCCCCTTGAAGCTCACACCAAGCCACTGCCAAGTCATTTCACTGCAGTGAACTAATGCTCTTAGAACCGTCGTGGGTGATTAGCAACATATTTCACCCCAGAGCCCTGTGGGATGGAAGGGATTAGAGCTCAGCAAAACCTGCCCACACCTCCCTCCCGTCCCAGCATCAGCAGCTTCACTTATGCAAACGATTTTCATGGAGAAAGTTTACAAGGAGGGAGCAAAAAGCAGGAGCTGTGTAGCTCCAAAGCAGCCTCGAGATCCTTGAGGATCGCCGGCGTTATCAGCGCTGAAATCTGAAACTAATAGAAAAGCTTCTAAGTACATGAATTTTTCAGGAATAATTACACCAAATTGCAGTGTCAAGGATTTGCCCTTCCACCAGATTGCTGCTGCTGAGAAATTACAAGAAAGGAAAATCAGAGCGAAATCACATCTCCTCGCTCTGACTGCAATTAAGGCACTCGCCAATCATAAATTACTTTTTTTTTTTTAAACAAATACAAAATTACTGAAGACGTGCCAGTTTTTTCTAATCTCTCTCAATCTCAAATGTTTAGAACTTTCTTTGCAAGTAGCAAGTATAAACCTTCACTGAGAGACCAAGAACTACGGCCAACACTGACAAACGTCTCTGATTTATTTATTCATTTATAGGCTCAGGATGCAATGTTACAGAGATTTTCAATGTTTATTTCCACTATCCAAATCCATCATAAAGTTGCTAAAATTGGACCAAAGATCCTGCCCCAAAGGCCTCTGAACTGAAAGCATGACAGGGTCAACAAGTACAACTCAAAGCAATGGCAGAATGGCCCAGAGCCATCACAGCCAAAAGTGGGTTGTTTTTTTTTCTCTTTGTACAAGTGCATTTAAAAGGTTTAGCAATGCAAGATTGATCAAAAGTGAAAACTGGGATGAAATATTTGGCCTAGGAATCAGATCTTTCAAAGCTCTTTTAAACAACAAGTTAAAACTACAGGAATGTTCTTGTATTTTTGAACAATCAGGAAAATCTCAGGTAAGAAAAAAAAAATCAAAACCCTTAATAAAAAAAATCAGAGGACTGATGCACAATACAGAATTGCTTCAAACACGAAAATGAACAGAAGATGGTAGAGAAGAAACGGAGAAGCCAGATTGGAGAATGCTCAAAAAGGAATGTCACTCCCAAAGCTGTGTCCCATTCCCATGGCTGTCCTGGCCATCCCTACTTGAGACATCGAAGTAAAACATCCACACACGTTCTGTCTTCTTTTAATTGAGTTATGGGATTGTTTAGGTTGGAAAATCCCCCAGAGACCAAGTCCAACTGTTCTCCCAGCAGTGCCAAGGCCACCACTGACCCACATCCCCAAGCGCCACATCCACACGACTCCCAAATCCCTGCAGGGATGGGGACCCCACCACTGCCCTGTGCAGCCTTTTCCATGAAGGAATTTCCCCCAATATCCACCTAAACCTCCCCTGATGCAACTTGAATCCTCTGGGCACCAGCTGGATCTAACTCCATTCACCACCACCCCTGTTTTCCCTTTAAAACTCAGTTTCACAGAGCTCCTTTTCCCAGCTGAAACTGAGGCAGAAACACAACAAACAACAGCAGCCAAGCCACATCCCCGGAGCTGTCACACTCATTCTGCTCTCAGCCCCTCGGGACAGGGGTGTCTTTCTCCAAGGTCTGAAGCACTGAGTGTTTTATCAGCTTCCCCGGAGCTTTTTAATTTCCCGGGAGGATGCAGAAGCCGCTGGGAGCTCTTTTCTCACGCACACCTTGTGCAGAGGTAGAACTCCCCGGAGCACCCAGCAATTCCCAGCTCCGGTGCAGAGATCCCGGCAGAGCTGGTGCCTGTCTGCTGTCACACACCCCGGACCAAGTCCCTAATGATGGCTTTGATCTGCACAGCCCCACCAGATCCCCAAAAATCCACCCTTTCCCCAGCTCCCTCCTCAATAGGACATGACACGTGCTGACAGGACAAATTCCTAGCGCAGTGGAAGGGGGCTGAGGGGCTCTGTGCTCCTTCAAACGCTTTCAAAAATTGTTATTTATTTATGCAAGGCGTGTTTATATAGGTGTTTAGTCAGTATTGGAATGATTTTGTTGGATAAGTATGGGGTGAAGCTCCTGTGGAAAACAGCTGTATTTCCTAAGCTAGAAACTGCTGCTTTTGCACCAATTTAGTTCAATTAAGTTATGTTATTTGGTTTATGCACCTGGACCTGACGGTTCCTGATAGACTTCTTAGTAATTTTATTAATTACCAAAAAAATAAAGCTATTATTGATAAGAAGATTAAACCAGGCCATTCCACATGATTTCACCAGAACAGAAACCAAGGGCTGCCCACATTCGTGTCCTGATCTTATAGTTCCAGCGTTGGCTGAAACCATTTCACACAGGAAGGACTGGGCACTGAAAAGCCATTAGCTGTGAAAGGAGTAAGAGCTATAAAGTTGATTAATTTCACTGAAAAGACATCTGCCCACCTGCACCAGGCACCAGATCACACCTATAAAAACAACATCACATTTTGGGAGCTTTCCCCAAAAACACATCTAGAATCATCCCTCCGTTTTTAGCACAGCAACAGAAGGCTGCACACTGATCTCCCCCCCAGATCACCCTTATTTACCTTTTTTCTTAATTAAGGTAACGATGCCCGAGGGAAGGTCTGTGCTTCAAAACATAACGCTGCAATCCTGCAGCATCCCCAGGGAGAAGTAATTGGAGCATCTCTCTCCAGAGCTCTCCTTCCTGTGCCCAGAGATGCTCCAAGCACCGGATGCTCAGGGGCTGAGACAGTCGAGGGCCAGAAAAAAAATCCAGCAGAAAACCCAACTTCAACTCCTGCACCTGCCCAAGGTGCTTTACGCAGACAAAGGCCATGTCCATCCCTAGGCATGCATTCTTCCCAAAAAAGTGCTGTAGTGCAAAGCTAATTTGAGATAAAAAAGCAAGTGCACGCTGTCAGCAGCCCCAGCCTTCTGTGTGCACATCAAATTATTTTGAGGAAGCCATTTCTTACTGCCTTCCCGACCACAAACTTCTGCGGACAGCAAAGGAGGGAGGCTGAATTTCCAACCAAAACTTTGCTCCTCTGTCTCACCCTGAGCTAGTCCACCAAAAAACACAAGTGTTCAGCCTTTCTTGTACTGTTAGTTCAGAAAAAGCAAGTCTTGCCCCTTCCTCAAGCAGCTCCCAATGAACCCTCACGTGTGCATTTTCACACTAGCAGTGCTAGGTAGTAAAATAAGCTTCAGTTTACTCATTTAAGCTTCAGATTTTGGACATCAGGAAGAATTTCTTCAGGGAAAGGATGGTCCAGCATTTTAAGGGGCTGCCCAGGAAGGTGCCCAAAACTGAAGAGTTTTCTTGCAGCAACAAGGAAGCACCTAGAGAGACACAGAGGGCTGACATGGGCGGAATAGCAACAAAGATGAAAATTACACACGCAATTGTCGGGAAAATTTTCCCAGAGACAGCACGGTAAATGGATAAACACAAGACGGAGGCGTTCAACAATGCCAGAGAAAACACCGCCGAAGTCACCCAGACTGACAGCAGAGACAGGCGAGTGTGAGCCTGCAACTTAAGAGATTTACAGAAGCTTCAAGGGGTGCAAGAACTCCCTGAAGGCCACCTCAAACAAAGAACTGAAATCCACAGAAAGAGCAAAGTAAGGCCAGGAGAACGGAATGACAAAATCAGAAGCAAGAGAGAACGGAGCGATGATGCTTAACCCGGAGCAGGAGACGTCGCTTGGATTTCCGACAATATTCAGCACCAACAGAGGAGGAAAAGAAATCACAGACAGCTCAGGACACAATTGGGAAGGCAAATCAACCTCTGTGTTTTCAATGACCCTTAATCAGAGTTTTAGACAAGCTAGTTTGAATACTGGGTAAGGAAGCAAAGGGCACATCAACCACCCTACGAGAAGCTGCTGGGTACCAAAGGCCAGTCTGCACCTGTACAAGTGAAGATGGGATGATTGCTGAGGAAAAATGTCATGTTAAAAGCATGATTTTTAAGAAAAGAGTGACTGCAAGATTGTCTTTTTTCCCCCAGCAGAGCACGATTCAGAGGAACGCTGGAGACCGAAGAAAAAGATTGGGAGGAAAATCAGAATTAACTCGAAACAGAGGTAATTACTGAAAGCAGGTTAGAAAAGGAGAGATGAGAAAGAGAAACGTCCACAACCTCAGGGAGAGAAGCCGGGACAGATGGATGCTGTGTTTTGTTACCATGCCCGTGGTATTTGTATTCCAAAAGCACCCAAAGCTTACGTGATGTTTATAGTAAGAAAGGTTTAATGACAACTTTCCAGTGGCGCACACGAGGCTTCTGCAAGCCCTGAACCTTCTCCCATTTGTTACCTGATTTCTTGGACCATTTTTCTCAGCTTCACATTACACAAATCCTTTACTCAAACCAGAACAAGCTGCTGGCAAATAAAAACAGTTGTTCTATAGTGCTCTTCCTTCCACTCCCTTCGACCAAAATAAGGGAAATGTAAAATTTACGTGGAAAAGTGAAAAATCTCAGCAGCCTGCTGAACAGCCAAAAAAATTCAGAGGGCAGTTAATGTACTCCTTTCCCACCAAAATTTAAGATATTTGAGAGTAATTCTGCAGAACAAGGTTTAGGTTTCACATTTGCTCATATTTCCACAGGGCTGTCTTCCTTCCCGTTCCAGGCCTGATTTCAGCAGGATATTCTGCCTCTGACAGCCTTTCTGCCCACCCATGCGAATCTCCCTGAAAAACAGGCTTTTAGGAAACAATGTACAACACAAAGATACCACAGCTCTCGCAGCTCTTGGCAAGGCTCTTAGGAACGAAAGGAGGAAATGCAGAAGGGAAGGAAAAGCAGATGACAGAGGATGGAAAAAGGGTTGTTTTGTTTTGGTGCTTAAAAAAAAAAAACACAAAAACACACTAATCCTCTTCCTTAGGCACTCCCCGGCTCATTAGTGTTTTCTCTCCTTCCTCCCCAAACTGTGACATTTAACGATTTCAGGACAAAACCAGTCTGAGGATAATTCACATAAACTCAGCAATAATCAGCCCTACGGCCAATAAACTCTTCACCCTCATAGTTTATTTGCTGCTAAGCCTTGGCCTGCAGCCTTGGAATTCATTCTGCCGGCACTACAGCTATTTCCTTGTAAACAGGAAGCCCCCTCAAATTTGCATTACAGTAAACTCATTTGCTGCATTTAGCCTCAGCCTTATCTGGGAAAGATAAAAGGGGGCCGACAGGTGTATTGGACTCCAGCAAGGAGACAAGGGGTAAAAACCTTTGTAATATTCCTCGAGGAGATAAGGCTGGTGCTCAGGACCTGTCCCTGGGCTGTGGTTGCCCACCAGAGATAAACCAACACGTTCCTGCGAGCAGAGCGCTGCAATAAGGCAGGGACATTTATTTTCAAGCGTGGATGTGATGTTCCAGTGACCTTCCTGCTCTCTGTCCCAGTGACAGCCAGGACTGATGGCGGGGATGGCTGAGCATCCAGCGTTTCAGAGCCGAGCTTGTGCTCCTCCGAGGAGCTGCTCACAGGCACAGAAATAACGAATATCTGGAAAAATTGTTTGATTTCAAACAAGAGAGGACTCTGTGTGTTGTATTTTTTTACTGTTACTATATCAACCTGCCTTTAACCAGCCGATTTATGTCATTTTAAATGAATCACTTCGCCAGCGACACAGAATATTTCAGTATACCCAGCACACCACGTCTGCTCTAATGAGGGGGATCAAAAAAACCCAGCCAGGAGCCAGCACAAAGATATCTGACACCAAAATAACGGTCACAATTTCCTACTGTATGAGGAAACCCCTGGTTTCAGTTAGAAGCTGGGAGGTTCAGTCATTTCAAGCACCCTAGAACCGTTTGTGGTCCCAGGCTGAGGTAAGTCCCAGTTCTCGGTTATGTCCGTGCTTCCTCCTGCTCCTGTGCTGAGCGTCTGGCATGTCCCTGTCCCACAGCACCATGTACAGCCCCAAACCTTTCCTCACTGAAGGCTTCTCACCTCCTGCACAGCCCCACAGCCCGAGGAGGGTGGCAAACCATCCTTCTCCTTTAATATCCCACGCCAACGGGTTCTTCCACAGGCAGCCCAAGGTGCTTCGGCCACCGAACCTCTCCCCTTTCCTCCTCCTGCACAAAACTTCCTCTGGCACCTGGCTGCCTTTCCCACCTCGTGGAGCAGGTGAAGCGTCTCTCCCAGCTCAGGGAAACCACCAAACCCTGACAGCACGTAAATCCTGGAGCAGGAGAGCAAAGCACAGCAGGTTCCTCAGGCCTCGTGCTGCGCTTGCTACGCGGCTTCCGCCGCGCCGGGCACGAGGGGTGTCGGTGCAGGCAGCAGCTTTGGAGCTTCTCCACAAACACCGACTGTGCTGATATTTTTCCTGGTGTTGGGAGGACTTATCCTGCCCTGCAAGCCTCCGTGTCCCACCTTTCACCTGCCCACAGGGGTCACATCCCTGCTGGGGACAGGGAGCAGCACCGCCGCACATCATCGAGGACAGGACTGACATCACCACAGCACTGAGACACATGAAGCCAGCAGCAAAGCTGGACAGCAGGCTAACAGGGCAGGTGAAGTTCTGTTGATACTGTACTGGTTTTGAAAGTGTAAACACGTACCAGGAGAAAAGCAGGAACCTTTGTCTGTCCAGCAACACCATCCTCACCCAGACCTTAAACACAGCAGCTAAACTTCATCAACTGAGGTCTCACTGCCCCTGCAAGGAGGATAAACACAAGCTGGGCACCTTCACCTTCCCCTGCTCTGCAGCCTCCCTGTGCTGCTCAGCATTCCAGCAGAAAGGCAGGAAAACGAGTGAAGAAGTGGGAAGAGGGCTCCAGGCATCCCTGGCTCACAGAAGACAGCTAGGCTAGGCCACCAGCAGGCTTCCAAACTGCCTACACATTCTGCAGCAAAATTTGGTTTAGATTTTTCCTGTTGCAGTATTTTGTTTGCTGGCTGAATCTTCGTTTTTAACATATGTATATATATTCACACACACACACCCAGAGCCACGGAAAAAAGGAAAAGCTTGAGTTTTAATTTCAGCAATAAATAAGCGACGCACAGGTGATTTTATAACACACACACACACAGCCACGGGGAAAAAAAGCTGTTTTTGCAGAAGAAAAGCTGCTTTTAGCACCAAGCACCAAGCAAACAACCTCGGCTGTGCCAAGGCTGTGCGTGCTCCCTCGGTGGGACCGGGAAAGGTCGGGCGATGGAGCCCAGAGCAGCACCGGCACCTCTGCTCCGTGAGCTGCCTGCTAAGGGCGAGCTCCGGCCCCGTCCTCCTCCCGCATCCCCTGTCAAACCCCATGAAGCATCACCAAAAAAATCGCTCTGCAGAGCAGCACGGCCAGAGCCGCTCGGTCCGGACGGAACTGCTCACCCGCCGCACGGAGCGCCGGGCTGGGGATCCACAAACCCCCGAGCTGCGGCGGCTCGTCCCCGGGGGGAGCTCGGTCCCCCCTTCCCCCGCCGCGGGACCCCGC